>JARQOC010000002.1:60051380-60558551 GCA_033576535.1 Allobates femoralis | reverse complement strand
GTCAAGTGTGTCAAGATCTTAGTACACTTAGGATAATCCCCACTCATGGATCTATTTGTAGATCTTATAAGTTACAATTATATGTGGTAATAATCTATTTTGTCCACAAGATGGCGATAGTCTGGATGTTGTTGTCAAGGAAACAAAACCAGGTACCAAGTCTTCGCAAGCCTATATCACCGCCAGTAGGGGGCGCTTTATCCAAATCTCTGTGTATTAACAAGAAAATGTGCTAGCTCAGAATTTCTGTTCAGTGAAGAATAAAGAAAAAGAAAAGATAAGCATTACTGTGTGTGGGGTGCTGGGACGTGGATTTAGACCGAAAGTAGTTTGATAGATAAGTTCTTGTGTTGTCTATAACTGTAAAGGAATGCTAAAGAACATAGTGAATTTATTTTTAGTGTGGAAGTACATTTCAGAATATACGGAAAGTGTTGTGCTGTAAGTGTACAAAGGCAAATAACTGACCAATTATTCCTATATTATTTCAGAGATTAGGTTCAGTCCCCTAGGTTTCAGTGTATCCAGTTTAAACATCTCTCTTTCTTAATACCTCGAATCTGTTTGGGATGTGTGACTGTACATGGTCTATGGGGGTAATGCTGATGACCATGGGGTCTCTGTTATGATGGAGATCACAATGATAGGACACACCATGAGCTTTGAAGCCATTTTTTATGTTCGATCGGTGTTTGTTGAGCCTTTCATGCAGGGTTCACCCCGGACAGCCCCGGATCGCAAAAAACATGGTGTGAAGCTGGCCTTATGCACCAGTTTGATTTCAACTCTGCTATGTCTATATAGTCTTCAATGCACTTTTCTAGTCCTGGGAGCTGTATCTGAGGTCAAGCAGGGCACTGACCAATATACAGACTCCTAAACCAGTGATCTGTGTGCTGGAAACCATTTTTTTTTATTAAAGGGAATCTGTCAGTAGATTTTTGCCATGTAATCTGTAAGGGCTGAGACTTTGATTCCAGCAATTTGTCTGCTTGCTGTTATTTTGATACAATCACTGTTTTCTTTAGCATAGCACTGAATGATGAGCCCTGTATAACCCCACCCACACTACTGCTTGGCAGCTTTCCGTATATAACACTCCCCACACTACTGCTTGGCAGCTGTCTGTATATAACACTGCCCACACCACTGATTGGCAGCTTTCTGTATATAACACTGCCCACACCACTGATTGGCAGCTTTCTGTATATAACACTGCCCACACCACTGATTGGCAGCTTTCTGTATATAACACTGCCCACACCACTGATTGGCAGCTTTCTGTATATAACACTGCCCACACCACTGATTGGCAGCTTTCTGTATATAACACTGCCCACACCACTGATTGGCACCTTCTGTATATAACACTGCCCACACCACTGATTGGCACCTTCTGTATATAACACTGCCCACACCACTGATTGGCACCTTCTGTATATAACACTGCCCACACCACTGATTGGCAGCTTCCGGTGTACACTAGTGGCCTAAGGTGAGGCAACACCTGCAGTTTTTCACCATCACCAATATTTAATGAACGTTTTCACTGACATACTTACTTGAACATTCGCCCTCTTCTGCAATATGTATTCTATGTTTGTTTACAGTGACTTGGGTGTGATTTAAGACTGATATTTTGTGATTAAAAGGCAGTTTTTATATTTTAAGCCAGTTTGTCATCAATATGTAAGCAATGACATGAATGACATGTTTTTATTGTTATACTGTCTCAGAATTCTATTATATAAAATTGACACACATTTGCTTAACTTTTATTTCACGTGCAGCATTAATGACTGCATCTTTGTAGGGTAGAAAGTTAATAAAAATTAAGCTTTGATTTAATAATTATATTTGCAATATAACAGTGTGATATAATGACATATTAAGTGATTTTTCACCATTTTATCATTTGAATGTCAGATTTTGGGAATGACCAGCAGTATTAGACAGGAGTGGTCACCTAAGAAGAGAGCCAAAGCTGTTACTTTAAGAGAAGAAGGGTACAGTTACCGGGAAATAACCGCACGAATTGGAAAAGGGAGGTCACCGGCCAGCGTTCTCAAAGTGCGCAAGAGGTTTCAAGAGACTGGTTCAATAAAGAATAAACCAGGTAGAGGAAGGAGAAGGCTACCACTCCTCATACTGGTAGAAGAATTGTTACAATCACCCTAAATAACAGGGAATCAACTGCTGTTGACATCAACAAGGAGCTTGTCAACACTGGAGTGACAGGGTCCGATTGGACGGTTTGACAGCAATTGGTAAACACGGGGTTAAGAGAATACCACATAAAAAGGGGACGTACTGAAAAGAATGAAGAAAAGGAATAAATAAAAAGAATGAAGATAATAACTTATTACAGGAAGATTATGTAGATGTATAAAAGGTTTCTTGGGAATCTTACACATGGAATGAATACATATCCCATATAACCAGGTGTATATTATGTTACCTGAGCATTTTAGGTGGGGAATGAAGATGAAATATCTGTAGATAATAGGAGAATGAACACATATCCCATATAACCAGGTGTATAATATGTTACCTGAGCATTATAGGTGTGGAATGAAGATGAAATATATGTAGATCATAATGGAATGAACACTTATCCCATATAACCAGGTGTATATTATGTTACCTGAGCATTATAGGTGGGGAATGAAGATGAAATATCTGTAGATAATAGGAAAATTAACACATATCCCATATAGCCAGGTGTATATTATGTTACCTGAGCATTATAGGTGTGGAATGAACGTGAAATATCTGTAGATAATAGAAGAATGAACACATGTCCTATATAACCAGATGTACATTATGTTACCTGAGCATTTTAGGTGTGGAATAAAGATGAAATATCTGTAGATAATAGGAGAATGATCGCATATACCATATAACCAGGTGTATATTATGCTACCTGAGCATTTTAGGTGTGGAATGAACGTGAAATACCTGCAGATAATAGGAAAATGAACACATATCCCATATAACCAGGTGTATGTGTTCATTTTCCTATTATCTACAGATATTTAACATTCATTGCACACCTAAAATGCTCAGGTAACATAATATACACCTGGTTATATGGGATGTGTGTTCATTTTCCGATTATCTACTGATATTTCATCTTCATTCCACACCCAAAATGCTCAGGTAACATAATGTACATCTGGTTATATAGGATATGTGTTAATTTTCCTATTATCTAAGTATATTCCATCTTCATTCCACACCTAAAATGCTCAGGTAACATAATATACACCTGGTTATATAGGATATGTGTTCATTCCTCTATTATCTACAGATATTCCATCTTCATTCCACACCTAAAATGCTCAGGTAACATAATATACACCTGGTAATATGGGATATGTGTCCATTCTTCTATTATCTACAGGCGAACGCCCCATACCTGACATTCCCCCATCCTACTGTATCCTAACCCACCCCTCATAGACTGTGAGCCCTCGTGGACAGGGTCCCTGCCCCTCCTGCACCTGTACGTCCTGATCGCCTAGATTTAGTGTACTTGTTCTTGTCTCCCTCATCCTCATGCAAAGCGCCATGGAACCCAATGGCGCTATATAAATAAATAATAATAATAATAATAATAATATATTCCATCTTCATTCCACACCTAAAATGCTCAGGTAACATAATATACACCTGGTTATATAGGATATGTGTTCATTCCTCTATTATCTACAGATATTCCATCTTCATTCCACACCTAAAATGCTCAGATAACCTAATATACACCTGGTTATATGGGATATGTGTTCATTTTCCTATTATCTACAGATATTTCATCTTCATTCCACACCTATAATGCTCAGGTAACATAATATACACCTGGTTATATGGGATATGTGTTCATTCCATGTCTAAGATTCCCAAGAAACCTTTTTTTACATCTACACAATCTTTTGGTAATAAATTATTATTTTCATTCTTTTTATTTATTCCTTTTCTTCATTCTTTTTAGTATGTCCCCATTTCTGTGTGCTGTGTTACTAGTCAATGTAACAATTCAGTATGAGCTGCTCTTGGTGCCGGGGGAGGGAGATGCTCTCCTGAGCAAGATAGATGGGGAATGAACATGATATCTATATACTGTAAGGGATATATATTCCACATACTCCACTTTCGAGCGGCCGCAATCGCGGCCCACTTTTGCAAACTCGGGGGTCGCAAGAACGGACCGCAAATGCGGCCACAAAAACAGTGGCAGTGTGAATGAAGCGCAAATAGTAAATTTGATAAGTCATTTAAGGGTACGTTCAGACGTGGTGGATTTTCCAGAAGGTTTTTGCACGGAAATACCGCTGCGGCCACGCCCTCCATTACACCCTGTGTGAACTGCAAAAAGCAGCTCACATAGGACGAAAAAATTGCCACCGCGGAAAGCAGGCCGCAGTGCGGCAATCTTCAACCGCATCTTGTCAATTTGCCGCTCGGATTTCTTGCGGAATACAAACGTAAATTGCTTATAGGTTAGAATTGAATCGCAGTCAGACCGCTCTTGCAGCATCTTAGCAGCGTATTTTTTGGCGCTTTTGCCGCACATAAGAGCGCCAAAAAGCACCTCAAAACCTGCAGAAAAGATGGAATTAATTTTGCCAATTGCAATAAAAAGCATGAAGTCTGTGACAGAATTACCTAACAGATGAGAATTATGGCTCGTCCACACATGCCGGATTTGTGGCGGCTGATCCGTAGTCACCAGCAAAACCAGTACTGATGTCATTGGTCGGATTATTTTCGTCCGGAAATTGATCTGGACTGCCGTTATTCTCAACCGCATCATGTTCAATTTGACGGACAGGATCCGTCTGATAATTTGACATGCTAAAATGGCAGAAACCGTGGCTAAATATCAGCCGCGGCTTCTTGCGGGAATTGGCGGTGGTAAGGAACTACCGCCGCTATTCCACCCTATTACTGCCATATATACGCCGACCAATTGGTATATATACTCCGGAATACCGCTGCATTTAGCGGCCAAAGTCCGTACGGAATACGGATTCCAGACGCCATACACCCGCAGCGTGTGGACGTACCCTTAGACTTAACTCAGATTTAGGGTCCGCTTAAGAGGTCCCCTTATCCTTTATATATTACACATAGATCATGTTTATTCACCAACTATTTAATTGCTTAGGAAAGTTACTGGAAAGCTGGGTATGTGGGATATATCTCCATTACACTGTATACTGTACATATATCATGTTCATTCCCCATTTCTCTTGCTCAGGAAAGTTACTGGAAAGCTGGGTGTGTGGGATACTGTATCCATTACACTGTATACTGTACATATATTATGTTCATTCCCCATCTCTCTTGCATAGGAAAGTTACTGGAAAGCTGGGTATGTGGGATATATCTCCATTACACTGTATACTGTACATATATTATGTTCATTCCCATCTCTCTTGCTCAGTACAGTTACTGGAAAGCTGGGTATGTGGGATATATCCATTACACTGCATACTGTACATATATTATGTTCATTCCCCATCTCTCTTGCTCAGTACAGTTACTGGAAAGCTGGGTATGTGGGATATCTATCCCTCATCATCCACATTACGAACCTTGTGTACACTTACATTCATAATCCACATTATGCAACCCTATGTGCAGTCACCCCAAACATATAGAGAGCAACATATAGCATAAAATAGAGTTGTTTGCTGTGGAGTTGAACATTATGTGAGCAGTTCTTACCTTCAATGAGCAGAAGTCCCTTTTTTCAGATTTCAATATCTCTGTGGGTATCTGGCAGAAATATGGAATACTCTTTACTGCGAAGACCCTGTACACCACTCCCACTAAGTCATACAGTTAGGGCCAGAAATATTTGGACAGTGACACAATTTTCGCGAGTTGGGCTCTGCATGCCACCACATTGGATTTGAAATGAAACCTCTACAACAGAATTCAAGTGCAGATTGTAACGTTTAATTTGAAGGGTTGAACAAAAATATCTGATAGAAAATGTAGGAATTGTACACATTTCTTTACAAACACTCCACATTTTAGGAGGTCAAAAGTAATTGGACAAATAAACATAACCCAAACAAAATATTTTTATTTTCAATATTTTGTTGCAAATCCTTTGGAGGCAATCACTGCCTTAAGTCTGGAACCCATGGACATCACCAAACGCTGGGTTTCCTCCTTCTTAATGCTTTGCCAGGCCTTTACAGCCGCAGCCTTCAGGTCTTGCTTGTTTGTGGGTCTTTCCGTCTTAAGTCTGGATTTCAGCAAGTGAAATGCATGCTCAATTGGGTTGTAGATTGTAAGCTCTCCGTTGTAGATTGTAAGCTCTTTTGAGCAGGGTCACCTTCATTTCTTGCTTTATTTATTGTATTTTCTTTATTACATTGATTCCATGCCTATTGTTTTGTATCCAATTATTCTACTGTATTTGTTCTCTACTGTAATTACTTACTGTATATTTTCTGTACCCTACATTGTAAAGCGCTGCGGAATATGTTGGCGCTATATAAATAAAGCTTTATTATTATTATTATTATAAGATCTGGTGATTGACTTAGCCATTGCAGAATGTTCCACTTTTTTGCACTCATGAACTCCTGGGTAGCTTTGGCTGTATGCTTGGGGTCATTGTCCATCTGTACTATGAAGCGCCGTCCAATCAACTTAGCAGCATTTGGCTGAATCTGGGCTGAAAGTATATCCCGGTACACTTCAGAATTCATCCGGCTACTCTTGTCTGCTGTTATGTCATCAATAAACACAAGTGACCCAGTGCCATTGAAAGCCATGCATGCCCATGCCATCACGTTGCCTCCACCATGTTTTACAGAGGATGTGGTGTGCCTTGGATCATGTGCCGTTCCCTTTCTTCTCCAAACTTTTTTCTTCCCATCATTCTGGTACAGGTTGATCTTTGTCTCATCTGTCCATAGAATACTTTTCCAGAACTGAGCTGGCTTCTTGAGGTGTTTTTCAGCAAATTTAACTCTGGCCTGTCTATTTTTGGAATTGATGAATGGTTTGCATCTAGATGTGAACCCTTTGTATTTTACTGTCATGGAGTCTTCTCTTTACTGTTGACTTAGAGACAGATACACCTACTTCACTGAGAGTGTTCTGGACTTCAGTTGATGTTGTGAACGGGTTCTTCTTCACCAAATAAAGTATGCGGCGATCATCCACCACTGTTGTCATCCGTGGACGCCCAGGCCTTTTAGAGTTCCCAAGCTCACCAGTCAATTCCTTTTTTCTCAGAATGTACCCAACTGTTGATTTTGCTAATCCAAGCATGTCTGCTATCTCTCTGATGGATTTTTTCTTTTTTTTCAGCCTCAGGATGTTCTGCTTCACCTCAATTGAAAGTTCCTTTGACCGCATGTTGTCTGGTCACAGCAACAGCTTCCAAATGCAAAACCACACACCTGGAATCCACCCCTGACCTTTTAACTACTTCATTGATTACAGGTTAACGAGGGAGACGCCTTCAGAGTTAATTGCAGCCCTTAGAGTCCATTGTCCAATTACTTTTGGTCCCTTGAAAAAGAGGAGGCTATGCATTACAGAGCTATGATTCCTAAACCCTTTCTCCGATTTGGATGTGGAAACTCTCATATTGCAGCTGGAAGTGTGCACTTTCAGCCCATATTATATATATAATTGTATTTCTGAACATGTTTTTGTAAACAGCTAAAATAACAAAACTTGTGTCACTGTCCAAATATTTCTGGCCCTAACTGTATGACCAAGACTGTATCTGTGTCCCTACAACACACTTTAAACAAATTTGTGTGAGAGCCAGCAGTACCTCAGTTTGCCAGAGGTGGAATCTTGAGGCTTTTCTGAAGTGTGTATCAGCTTGCAGTACCACAAAGGCACCAGAGAGGGAGTATACACACATTGAGCACCCACAGCACACACACTCATACACACTGTCTCTTATATATGTGTATAAAGGGGACACTTGAGATTTTGATGCTAGGTGTATAAACAAGGTCTTCTCCATTGATTAGCATTGCCAGCTTCGTGGGGACCTGATTTTTGGTCCCCACGAAGACAGAGGTCCCCACACTGTTGGTGTGTATTCAGGTCCATGTCCCCACAAGTATAGCAAAGCAAGTACACACACACTCACACATACACACACACATACTCACACATACACATACACACACACACACATACACACACTCACACATACACACACTCACATACACATACACACACACTCACACATACACCCTCACACATACACACACACTCACACATTCACACATACACACACATACACACTCACACATACACACACTCACACATACATACACTCACACACACACACTCACACATACACACACTCACACATACACACACTCACACATACACACACTCACACATACACACACTCACACACACATACACACACTCACACATATATATGTATAGCTAAACTAATTTTTTTGTATTTTTTTTTAAACTGACTATACAACTAAACTAACATATATACTCGCGTATAAGCCGAGTTTTTCAGCCCAAAAATTTGGCTGAAAAGTCCTTCCCTCTGCTTATACGCGAGTCAGTGCCATTATAAGGCCGCCCTCACAGTATGGCGCCCCCCCCTCACAGGATGGCCCCCGCATGCAGCGCTGTGCACATACATTACCTGGCTATCAGCTGTCACCCTCCAGTGGCGGATCATTCTCCTGGCTCCGGGCTGCATCTTAACCTGTGTCTTCCTGCTTGTGGCCGGGGCTCATCGCGATGACTTCATCGTGACCACGGCCGGTCACGTGACAAGCAGGAAGACACAGATGAAGATGCAGCCTGGAGCCAGGAGAACGATCTGCCACTGGAGGGTGACAGCTGATAGCCAGGTAATGTATGTGCGCAGCGCTGCATGCGGGGGCTATCCTGTGAGGGGGCCTGTATAATGGCACTGACTCGCGTATAAGCCGAGGGAGGGACTTTTCAGCCCAATTTTTGGGCTGAAAAACTTGGCTTATATGCGAGTATATACGGTAGTTTAGTTATATAGTCAGTTTAAAAAAAATACAAAAAAATTAGTTTAGCCATACAAATATAGCAAAAGAAAAAACAAAAAAATACAAAAAAATTAGTTTAGCTATAGATATATAGATTTCAACTACTTATATAGAAAATAGGTATATAACATACGTAGTCATTATATACCGTATTTTTCGCTTTTTAAGACGCACTTTTGTTTCCCCCAAACTGTAGGGGGAAACGGGGGTGCGTCTTAAAAAGAGAATGTAAAAAAAAAAAATGTAAAATTTAATATCACACATTACCGGGCCGGGGGGTGCGGGTGCCAAGCGGGGGTGCCGGGGGCAGGTTCCGGAGGGTGAGGGGCACGGGTGTAGGACGGTAGGTGCGGGGGAAAACCGGTGGCAGTGAGCGATGGGCGCTGACATGTTTTTTGTGGGCGGCTGAATTCAGTATGCGCAGCTGGCCGGTAGAGGTAGACACTGCAAATTGGCCGCGGGTCTCCTCTATGGCCGCGGCCATTTTGTTGAAGTCTATGCTGCCGGCTGCACACAGTGAATGCAGCCGCCCACAAACAAACATGGCGGCGCCCAGCGCTCGCTGCTGCCGGTATATCTCTACAGCTCCGGTCCTACACCTGTGTCCCTCACCCTCCAGAACCTGCCACCATCGGTAAGGCCATATATAGGGGATGGGGGCGCATAAAGAAGATGGGGGGACATAACAGGATGAGGGCATATATACAGGATGGGGATATATACACAGGATGGGGGGACATAGGGCATATATACAGGATGGGGAGCATATAGATAAGATGGGGGAATGTGTATTCCAGGATAGGGGTATACTTATTATTTATTATTATTATTATTATTTATTTATATAGCGCCATTATATTCCATGGCGCTTTACGTGCTAAAAAGGGCAGACTAGGACAAGTAACATAGTAACAATACAAGTAACAATAAATGTTGACAGTTCGGTTGTACAGAAACAAGAGGGGAGAAATCCTGTCCACAAAGGCTCACAGTCTATGAGGGGCAGGTGGGGATACAGTGGGAGGAGGAAATTCCAGTCGTGAGGCGGTGTGGTGGACCGGGTCTTATTGCAGGTGGTAGGCTTGGCGGAACAGGTGGGTATTCAGGTTTCTTTTGAAGGTTCCCAGGGTAGGAGAATGTCTGATGTGTTGGGGCAGTGAGTTCCAGAGTATGGGTGAAGCACGGGAGAAATCCTGTATGCGGTTGTGCGAAGAGGAGATGAGGGGGGAGTAGAGGAGAAGCTCTTGGGAGGATCGCAGGTTGCGTGAGGGTAGGTATCGGGAGACCATGTCAGAGATGTATGGAGGGGACAGGTTGTGGATGGCTTTGTATGTCATGGTTAATGTTTTAAACCGGGATCTCTGGGAAGTAGGGAGCCAGTGAAGGTCTTGGCAGAGGGGGGAGACAGGGGAGTAGCGGGGAGACAGATGTATTAGGCGGGCAGCGGAGTTCAAGATAGATTGGAGAGGTGCAAGGGAGGTATTGGGGAGGCCGGTGAGCAGGAGGTTGCAGTAATCGAGGTGGGAGATGATGAGAGCGTGAATAAGGGTTTTAGCAGTGTCGTGGTCAAGGAAAGTGCGAATCCTATAGATGTTTTTGAGCTGGAGTCGGCAGGAAGTGACGAGGGCCTGGATGTGTGGCTTGAAGGAGAGGGAAGAGTCAAGGATAACCCCGAGGCACTTGGCTTGGGGGACTGGAGAGAGAGAGCAGTCGTTGACGACGATGGATAGGTCAGGTAGTGAGGGGGAGCGTCTTGGGGGGAAGACTATGAACTCGGTTTTGTCCATGTTCAGCTTAAGGAAGCGAGCAGAGAAGAAGGATGAGATGGCGGACAGGCAGTGTGGAATTTTGGATAGGAGGGAGGCGATGTCAGGAGCAGACAGGTAGATTTGGGTGTCGTCGGCGTAGAGGTGATATTGGAGGCCATGGGACTCAGTGAGTTGCCCTAGGCCGAGAGTGTAGATTGAGAACAGTAATGGTCCAAGAACCGAGCCCTGGGGGACCCCGACAGATAGGGGGTAGGGCGAGGAGGATGTGTGGGAGTGGGTGACGCTGAAGGTGCGGTCCGTTAAGTATGAGGAGATCCAAAAGAGGGCAAGATCCGTGATGCCAAGAGATTCCAGGATCTGTAGTAGAAGGGAGTGGTCAACAGTGTCGAAGGCGGCTGACAGGTCGAGAAGGAGGAGAACAGAGTAGTGGCGCTTGCTTTTGGCAGTCAGTAGGTCATTTGTGACTTTGGTCAGGGCTGTTTCAGTGGAGTGGAGGGGTTGGAAGCCAGATTGCAGTCAGTCAAAGAGGGAGCAGGAGGAGAGGTGAGAGGACAGCTCAGAATGGACATGCTGTTCAAGTAGTTTAGAGGCGAAAGGGAGGAGAGATATAGGGCGGTAGTTTGAGACAGTTGTGGGATCGAGGGAGGGTTTTTTGAGGATGGGTGTGATCAAGGCGTGTTTGAAGGCTGAGGGGAAGGTGCCAGTGGTGAGTGATAGGTTGAAAAGATGAGTTAGGGCTGGGGTGATAACGGAGGTGAGGTTGGGAATGAGGTGGGATGGGAGCGGGTCATGGGCGCTGGTGGTGAGGTGTGATTTTGACAGGAGGGAGGAGAGCTGGTCTTCAGTTATGGGGGGGAAGCAGTTGATGGAAGTAGAGGGCAGTATAGGCGAGAGGGGAGGCTGTGGGGACAGTGGATCAAAGCTGTCTCTGATTCTGTCAATCTTTTCTTTGAAGAAGGAGGCAAAGTCTTCTGCAGAGATAAGGGGAGATGGAGGGGGAGCGGGCGGGCGGAGTAGGGAATTGAAGGTTTTGAAAAGTTGCTTGGGATTGTGGGACAGGGAGGTTATTAGGGATAAGAAGAAGGTTTGTTTGGCGGTGGCAAGTGCAGTCTTGAAGGCGATGAGGGACTGTTTGAACAGCGCAAAATGCTTAGTGGAACCTAATTTTTTCCATCGCCTCTCGGCGACCCTGGATGCCCGTCTCAGGTCTTTAGTGAGGGTGGTGTGCCAGGGTTGCCTATTAGTGCGTGGAGCGTGGTGTGTGAGGGGGGCGGCTATGTCGAGTGCCTTGGTTAATGTGGTGTTGTAGAGGGTGGTGGCAGTGTCTGTATACATACAGGATTTGAGGATTTGGGACCATATTTACAGGATGGGGACATGTGTGCCATTATGAGGGCATATATACCAGGATGGGGGGGCATATGTACAAGGATGGGGACATGTATACAGGATGGTGACATCTATACCAGGATGAGCGATATATGTAGCAGGATGGGGGCATATATACAGAATGATGACATATAAGCCAGGATGAGGGACACATATACCAGAATGGGGGGACATATATACTGGGATACCAGGATGGGGGGGGTTTATGTACCAGGATGAGGGACATTTATACTGATTATAAGACAGACACTGGCATTATAAGACGGACCCCATTTAACAAATTATTTTTTTTATCTTTTCCTTCACCAAATTTGGGGGTGCGTCTTATAATCAGGTGTGTCTTATAAAGCGAAAAATACGGTACTATTAATTCATTAATTTACATAGTTTATAGTATAGATATAGCAACCAACTTGAACACACATTATGTAGACAATGGTAGATGTGTTTCATCCAAATTACTTTATTTGGTGATATCAACCTGTATCTTAAGCTCCAGCAGTAGAGCTGCTGAGAAATTTGCTTCTCTTTTTATACAGGGAGGGGTTTTTGTGAACAGCTAAGAGACGGGCGGGATGGCTGTTCACACACATCTCCATCTCAAGGTGTGTTCTGTACACATAGATTGATAGGTAAATAGATAGATAGAAAAATAGAGATTTAGCTTTCACATCAGCATTTTTCTGCTATTTGTTGAAGTTTTGGTGGAAAAAACACAATTTCTGCACTTGCTGTCTAAGGGCAAACCTATGCCACACTTGCCGTAAGTTGCATGCAATGTATATGGAATTTGTGGTTCACTTGCGGCAGGTGCAGCACACATGGTTACAGCTGTTTCGGCCGCAAAAACCGCAGTTGCCAGTGTTTTTTTAGCGACTGCATTTGGTGCAGCTGCCGAACCCTCGTTTGCCGCATTTACAGCAAGTTAACCGCAAGTTCCATATACATTGTATGGGACTTGCTGCAAGTGTGCCGCAGGTAGGCCCTTAGCTGGCAAGTGCAGACATTGTACTTTTTTCATCCCCATCTTCTGCAAATAGCAGAAAAAAGCTGATGTGAAAGGTGTCAAAGTGTTAAGAAATAGTAATAAGGTAGAGTAGGGCCCCATCAGATGTAAGGCCACCTTGACGTGGTTGGTGGGCAAACACAAACTGGCGGATACGTAGACTATGAATATTGATATCTGAAATGAGGCTACTGAATTGGTACACAATTATTAGCCAGTAGGTGTACTAAGAGCCTTACCATAGAACAATGAAATTTTCAAAAATTACATTCACCATACAAACAAAGGTAGTTGATGGATAGATAGCATGTCTTAATTGCATTATTGTTAATTATTAATAATAATAATAATAATAATAATAATTTTTATTTATATAGCGCCAACATATTCCGCAGCACTTCACAACACAAAGTTCACATTTAAACAATCATAAGAAACAATTAGAAAATACAATACAATGCCAAAAGCAATACAATACAAAGCATAACATAATACAATAATTGGAGCAAAAAATGGCAACCCTGCTCATAAGAGCTTACAATCTAACAATGAGGTGGGGGTGACAAGGTGTAGGTGCTCATTTGCAATGATAGTATAGTCAACTTGAGGAGATGGGGAACAGATAGGAGCAGAATAAGTGGCCACAACCCGTTGTATGTGATCCACTTGAGGCGGAGCGGATAGGCTCTGTCTAGATGACTGACTAGGGATCATGATAGGCCACCCTAAAAAGATGTGTTTTTAGGGTTCGCCTAAAACTATTTAAGTTGTGGATACATCTAATTTTTTGGGGTAGAGCATTCCAAAGAATTGGTGCGGCTCGGGAGAAGTCTTGGAGCTGGGAGTGGAAGGTTCGGATTAATGCAGAAGTGAGTCTAAAGTCACTTCCAGAGCGAAGAGAATGGGTGGGGTGATAGACAGAGATGAGGGAGGAGATGTAGGGAGGTGCTGCACTGTGAAGAGAACGGGTGGGGTGATAGACAGAGATGAGGGAGGAGATGTATGGGGGTGCTGCACTGTGAAGAGGACGGGTGGGGTGATATACAGAGATGAGGGAGATGTAGGGGGGTGCTGCACTGTGAAGAAAATGGGTGGGGTGATAGACAGAGATGAGGGAGGAGATGTAGGGAGGTGCTGCACTGTGAAGAGCTTTGTGGGTGAGAACAAGCAGTTTGAAATGGATCCTATAGTATATAGGCAGCCAGTGTAATGACTGGCATAATTCTTACTAAATAAACTGTATAAGCATTCTAGACCACCCGATTCTTTAGAATCGGGCCGCCAGCTAGTATTTTATAAGAAGATTATTCAACAACCACAAATCGGATCTCTTCACTGCAGGTGACTATTTAACAACATCACTGCACCTATAAGACCATATCTTTACTTTATAGTGACAAATCCTGATGACAGGCTCTCATTATAGCTGAAGAGTGTATAGAAGTCATAATACTGTAGACTGGCATTGCTCCAATTAGCCTAATTTGACACTTTCACATGTGCCGCCTGAATACAGCAGCCAGTTGCACACAGAAAGTAATTCCACCTTCACTTGGCAGGTATTTTAATTTTCCTTCATCTTCAAACCCTAACCAACATATGACGTACTGCTAGAGCATATGCCGGCTGCCTGATTTTGTGTGGGTTTGCACGCTGAGCCTGCAATTTTGATAGCTGATGATGGCTGTGTTATTCAGCCATCATCTGTCTCTAACAGCCATGGGTGAAGAAATTATGCAGTTATTGACCTGCTGAATACTGTATATTGTTAAAAGAAATATAACCCCCTTCATGAAGCAATCAAATATTATAACATTGTGAAACGTACATTGGGGGATTACTCTCCTAGGGGGCTTTTATTTTCAGTGGGACGGACCTGCACTATTGTCACTTTATCTATGGGTTTATTATTTTGCTATATACCTTGATATGTTGGTATCAATTACTGCATGTTGTACTTCTGTTAGATTGGTGTGATGAAGAGGGACTATGCCTTCCCCTCTTATTGATTCATTTACCCAAGGCATATCATCTGCAGTGATTGTTAAGACATGGTGCATTTTTCATCTATTGCTTGTGTGAGGAGTTATCATACTTTACCAGCATGGATGGACAGTAAAGACAATTTTATTGTTCACAAGTTGAAGGGGGAAGGGGATGTACCAGCATGTCTCTTTCCAGCATGTGTTCATAGACCAAAACTCAATCATATCTATATTTACATTTTTTGTCTTACATCTGGTGGGGGAATCTGTGCCTTTCTTTCTCTCAGCAGGTTCCTGGTTATACACCATCATTGTTTTGATTTATATGTACATATGATTAAAGGGGTTGGGTGTGCTTATCTTTGCCAAACAAGAGGGTGATCTCTAAGAGCAGAATATAGAAGCAGACACACACTTAGAGGTCAGTTGGTGTTGGGAAGTGGAAGCGGAAGGAACTGTGCTTGGGTCAGGTCCTAAGCTTATGAATGGACTAAAGAGTTGGTGGTGTGATTTGGAAGCCATAGGATCAGAGCTAAGGCTGATCTTGAAACCCATGGATGGAGTATAGAACTTGGAACTTAATTCACGTGCTGCAATCATGAGATCCACCTTCTGGATGTTAAGAGTTCTTCTATGGACTATTTTTGGTTTCTGATTCTGTGTACTGGGGCATTGCATTGTGGTCATCTACCTGGAATTGCTGAAATACTCTGGATACAAATAAAACTTGTTGCATCGTTAATCTGCCCAGGTGATTATTACAACCCACAACTTCACAGCTTCTACTTGTTTCATCTCTGTCTGTATGTTTTACCTTTGTTTTTTTGCTCATGCAATTTGATATCCTTTGACTTTTTATTGTACTTAATAAATTTTTTGAACAGTTTACCTCTTTGTGTTCAGTTATGTTGTGCATATTTTCATGAGTTGCCTTTTCGTTAGTCGATCTTTATTATGTATGACTATTTCACACCTTCTCTTTCTTATGGATCATTTTTGTTAACAGACTTTTTATTGCACCTTCTGTCCTACTTTGTTTTTTTTCATTTGAATAAAGCTTGTTGAAAGGCCACAGAGCAGCCAATCGGCAAGCTTTTCTGGTGTGGGGACTTGTAAACCCATCACAGCGATGTCAAGTTTTGGCACACCACTGTAAAAAGAAAGTTAAAACTTTGGCTCACACCCTATTTTTGATAACAAGCATGGGTAAAGCAGTATCTGATGGCTGAAACCCCCAGGGGTCTGCTCTACTGTGGTTAGTTATCAAAAATAGAAGAGATCCAATAATTTAAAGAAAATGGTATTGGGCCTTCCATTTTTGATAACCAGGCATGTTAAAGCTGACAGGTTGGGGTTGGAATTATCAGGGTGGAAAGAGTTATGGATATTGGCCCCTCCCAGCCTAACGACATTACCCTGCGGCAGCTCCAGAATTCTGGTGCTTACCCAGCTCATGCCAATTGCCCTGATGTGGTGGCAATCGGAGTGATGTATTGGGTTGATGACAGCTGTGATTTGTCAAAGTAGGTTAGTAATGGGGAGGGGTCTATGTGAAACCTCTATTACTAACCTATAAGTCAAAGAAAATAAATACACTGAAAAATCCTTTATTTGAAATAAAAAAATATGCACCCCCTCTTTCACCCATTTATTTTTACCCTCAAAACACCCCTACAGGTCTGAGAAAATCCACACGATGTCCGACGAAAATCCCGGATCTACATCTAGAAGCTGCAGTAATGGAAAATGCAGCTTCCGGGACACATTGACAGCAATGGATGAAGTTGTGTGAAGTGGTGATGTCACTGAGTTACCTAGTGTTCATAGCCAAAGGCTTCCAAGCTGCCATCAGTGAACTAAGTTGAACTCGCTGCCAGATTGCAAGATATGGCTGCAAGGTTATGTTACCTGAGCATTTTAGGTGTGGAATGAAGATGAAATATCTGTAGATTATAGGAAAATAAACACATATCCCATATAACCAGGTGTATATTATGTTACCTGAGCATTGTAGGTGCGGAATGAAGATGAAATATCTGTAGATTATAGGAAAATAAACACATATCCCATATAACCAGATGTATATGATGTTACCTGAGCATTTTAGGTGTGGAATGAAGATGAAATATCTGTAGATTATAGGAAAATAAACACATATACCATTATAACCAGGTGTATATTATGTTACCTGAGCTTTGTAGGTGTGGAATGAAGATGAAATATCTGTAGATTATAGGAAAACTAGTAAAAAGGCCCGATGCTATCGCTTCGGGAGTGGGGTGAGATCAAGATGGGGGGTGGGCTGTTTGGCATTGGGGCCAGCAGCTGTGACTTCACCCTGTGGGGTATCAGCAGGGGCAGTGTGGGGAGTGAGGGCATGTGGGGGGGTAAGAGGGGTGAGCAGGGGCAGTGTGGGGAGGTGAAAGGGAAAAATAGCGGCAGTGTGGGGTGAGAGGGGGCATGAGCAGGGGCAGTGTGGGTGATTGGGGGGGTAAGCAGGGGCAGTGTGTGGAGTGATAAGATACGGGGGGTAAGAGGAGTGAGCAGGGCAGTGTGGGTGATTGTGGGCAGTTGGGGGGGTGAGAGGGGTAAGCAGGGTGTATGGGTGAGTGGGGGGGGAAAGCTGGAGCAGTGTGGGTGAGTGGGGGCAGTGTGGGTGAGTGGGGGGTAAGCAGGGGCAGTGTGGCGAGTGAGTGAGGGCATAGGGGGGAAGAGGAGTGAGCAGGGGCAGTGTGGGTGAGTTGGGAGGGCTATGGAGGGTGAGTGTGGGTGAGCAGGGGCAGTGTGGGTGATTGGGGGGTAATGAGGGGCAGTGTGCAGATGTTAGCCCCGCTGCCTCTGTAACCTTAGTTGAGGAGGGGGGTGGTGGTAGGAGACTGCAGGGCTGGCGGGCCTGGAGGCTGCAATGAGAGTGTGCGGGCGCAGCCGGCGGCATCAGAGCGGGGGCCGCAGCGGCGGGCATCGTGTGTGATGAAGGGGGCGGCAGATGGTGTCGGCGGCCCTTTGAGTAATAGCGCTCCCCCTGGCAGCGGCGGGCGGGGGGTCTGCAGGCTGAATGAGAGTGCGGTGGGCAGCGTGTGTGATAAAGGGGGCCAGAGATGCTGGTGGTGGGCCCTTTAGTAATGGCGCTTCCCCGCGGCGGGCGGGGGACCTGGAGGCTGCAATGAGAGGGCGGCGCGGGCGGGATCAGAGCGGGGGAGTCAGCACCGTGCGGGGGTGTGCGGTGACGGGAGCCTGCAGGCAGCCGGCATGAGGCAGCGCCATGGGTGTGCTAATATGGGGGTGCTTCCGGGGTAGGGATAATGCGCAGTTTTGCGCACGCGCCATCGCATCGGGAGAGTGTGACTGGCACGGTGTGGTGTTTGTGGGCCCCCTGCGCTCTGTTTGAGCACCCTGTGCTGCGTTTAGGTCTGTGGTGCGCCTTGTGTCTGTGGCACCTCTGTCCCCTTTACTCTCTGCCCCCGCCGTCCTTTTAGGTCTATGCCCTCCCTGTTTTCATCTCTCTGGCCTCCTTGAGTATTTCTGGTCCCGTATTATGTATGTGTGCTCCACCCTTTAGAGTCAAAGCTACCCTTTTCATGTCTGTGGGCAGCCTTGAGTGTTTATGGTCCCCTCTTATGTGTCACTGGGCACTCCTTTTGTGTGTATGTTACCCCCTTCATCTCTCAGGTCCCTTTAATCTTTCAGGTGCTTCCTTATGTGTGTCTGCCCCCTTTCACAGTCCCTGGCTACCTTTAGTCATTCAGGTGAGCCCTTGTTTGTCTGGCCCTTGTGTTTCTGGACCCCTGTATGTGTCTGCGAGGCACTTGTTTTGTCTCTTTCATGTTTGTGCACCCCCCTTCCATCTCTGTGCTCCCCTTGAGTGGTTGTGGTTCCCTCTTATGTCTCCCTGGCCCCCCCCTTCTGTGTGTATGTGATCCCCTTTATCTTTGAGGGCTCCTTGAGTGTTTGTCATGGGCTGTTATGTGTGTGTGCCCCCCTTCAGTGATTGTGGTCACCCCTTGTCTCTGTGCCCCCCCCCCCCCACTTCACAGTTTCTGGAGGTCTTGATGTGTGTCTGCTGCATTTTCCTGTCAGCTCACCGTCTTTAGTGTTTCTGCAGCCCTCTTGTGTGTGTGCAGTTTGTGTGGTCCCCTCTGATGTGTCTCTGTCTTGTCTTTAATGTTTCCTCTCACCTTCTGCCTCTCCGCCTCCTCTTCACGATGCTGAAGTTGGTTTCTTATTCGTTCAGTTTCTTATTCGGGCTGAAGTTGGTTTCTTATTCGGCAGTTTCTTATTTGGCTATTTTTTATTTTCTGCTTTTTTCAGCTTTTTCAAAAAAAATTAACCATTCTAAGTATATAATAATATGCAGTCATGTGCCCTTTTATGAATACAGTTAAAAACAGATAAAAAAAATAGAAGGCTGGCATAAAAATGGGCATCAAAGTGGACATTGAGGTCTGGTATTGAAGGGGTTAAATGGCTTTGTGCCACTAATCTGACATAGGATTTACATACCTACTGATGCCACACATCAAGTTCATGTCAATCCAGCCTGGCACAAATTGGTTATGGGCATCAAAACTGGCATCAAAGTGGGCAGAGAACCAATTTTCACACATGTGAATAAGTAACAGCTATTTTTAAGGGGTTAAATGGCTTTGTGCCACTCATCTAACACCTGATTTACATACCCACTGATGCCCCACATGAAATCCATGTCAATCCAGCCTGGCACAAAAGGGTTCTGGGTATCAGAACTGGCATCAAAGTGGGCAAATCACCCATTTTCACAGATTTGAATAAGTAACAGCTATTTTTAAGGGGTTAAATGCCTTTGTGCCACTCATCTAACACCTGATTTACATACCCACTGATGCCCCACATGAAATCCATGTCAATCCAGCCTGGCACAAAAGGGTTCTGGGTATCAGAACTGGCATCAAAGTGGGCAAATCACCCATTTTCACAGATTTGAATAAGTAACAGCTATTTTTAAGGGGTTAAATGCCTTTGTGCCACTCATCTGACACCTGATTTACATACCTACGGATGCCCCACATGAAATCCATGTCAATCCAGCCTGGCACAAAAGGGTTCTGGGTATCAGAACTGGCATCAAAGTGGGCAAATCACCCATTTTCACAGATTTGAATAAGTAACAGCTATTTTTAAGGGGTTAAATGGCTTTGTGCCACTCATCTGACACCTGATTTACATACCCACTGATGCCCCACATGAAATCTATGTCTCTTCAGCCTGGCACAAAAGGGTTCTGGGCATCAAAACTGGCATCAAAGTGGGCAAATTGCCCATTTTCACAGATTTGAATAAGTAACAGCTATTTTTAAGGGTTAAATGCCTTTGTGCCACTCATCTAACACCTGATTTACATACCCACTGATGCCCCACATGAAATCCATGTCAATCCAGCCTGGCACAAAAGGGTTCTGGGTATCAGAACTGGCATCAAAGTGGGCAAATCACCCATTTTCACAGATTTGAATAAGTAACAGCTATTTTTAAGGGGTTAAATGTCTTTGTGCCACTCCTCTAACACCTGATTTACATACCTACTGATGCCCCACATGAAATCCATGTGTCTCCAGCCTGGCACAAAAGGGTTCTGGGCATCAAAAACTGGCATCAAAGTGGGCAAATTACCCATTTTCACAGATTTGAATAAGTAACAGCTATTTTTAAGGGGTTAAATGCCTTTGTGCCACTCATCTAACACCTGATTTACATACCTACTGATGCCCCACATGAAATCCATGTGTCTCCAGCCTGGCACAAAAGGGTTCTGGGCATCAAAACTGGCATCAAAGTGGGCAAATTGCCCATTTTCACAGATTTGAATAAGTAACAGCTATTTTTAAGGGGTTAAATGCCTTTGTGCCACTCATCTAACACCTGATTTACATACCTACTGATGCCCCACATGAAATCCATGTGTCTCCAGCCTGGCACAAAAGGGTTCTGGGCATCAAAACTGGCATCAAAGTGGGCAAATTACCCATTTTCACAGATTTGAATAAGTAACAGCTATTTTTAAGGGGTTAAATGCCTTTGTGCCACTCATCTGACACCTGATTTACATACCTACTGATGCCCCACATGAAATCCATTTTAATCCAGCCTGGCACAAAAGGGTTCTGGGCATCAAAACTGGCATCAAAGTGGGCAAATTACCCATTTTCACAGATTTGAATAAGTAACAGCTATTTTTAAGGGGTTAAATGCCTTTGCGCCACTCATCTGACACCTGATTTACATACCTACTGATGCCCCACATGAAATCCATGTCAATCCAGCCTGGCACAAAAGGGTTCTGGGTATCAGAACTGGCATGAAAGTGGGCAAATCACCCATTTTCACAGATTTGAATAAGTAATAGCTATTTTTAAGGGGTTAAATGCCTTTGTGCCACTCATCTAACACCTGATTTACATACCTACTGATGCCCCACATGAAATCCATGTGTCTCCAGCCTGGCACAAAAGGGTTCTGGGCATCAAAACTGGCATCAAAGTGGGCAAATTACCCATTTTCACAAATTTGAATAAGTAACAGCTATTTTTAAAGGGTTAAATGCCTTTGTGCCACTCATCTAACACCTGATTTACATACCTACTGATGCCCCACATGAAATCCATGTGTCTCCAGCCTGGCACAAAAGGGTTCTGGGCATCCAAACTGGCATCAAAGTGGGCAAATTACCCATTTTCACAGATTTGAATAAGTAACAGCTATTTTTAAGGGGTTAAATGGCTTTGTGCCACTCATCTAACACCTGACTTACATACCTACTGATGCCCCACATGAAATCCATGTGTCTCCAGCCTGGCACAAAAGGGTTCTGGGCATCAAAACTGGCATCAAAGTGGGCAAATTGCCCATTTTCACAGATTTGAATAAGTAACAGCTATTTTTAAGGGGTTAAATGCCTTTGTGCCACTCATCTAACACCTGATTTAAATACCTACTGATGCCCCACATGAAATCCATGTCTCTCCAGCCTGGCACAAATGGGTTCTGGGCATTAAAACTGGCATCAAATTGGGCAAATTGCCCATTTTCACTGATTTGAATAAGTAACAGCTATTTTTAAGGGGTTAAATGCCTTTGTGCCACTCATCTGACACCTGATTTACATACCCACTGATGCCCCACATGAAATCCATGTCAATCCAGCCTGGCACAAAAGGGTTCTGGGTATCAGAACTGGCATCAAAGTGGGCAAATCACCCATTTTCACAGATTTGAATAAGTAACAGCTATTTTTAAGGGGTTAAATGCCTTTGTGCCACTCATCTGACACCTGATTTACATACCTACTGATGCCCCACATGAAATCCATGTGTCTCCAGCCTGGCACAAAAGGGTTCTGGGCATCAAAACTGGCATCAAAGTGGGCAAATTACCCATTTTCACAGATTTGAATAAGTAACAGCTATTTTTAAGGGGTTAAATGCCTTTGTGCCACTCATCTGACACCTGATTTACATACCCACTGATGCCCCACATGAAATCCATGTCAATCCAGCCTGGCACAAATGGGCTCTGGGCATCAGAACTGGCATCAAAGTGGGCAAATCACCAATTTTCACAGATTTGAATAAGTAACAGCTATTTTTAAGGGGTTAAATGCCTTTGTGCCACTCATCTAACACCTGATTTACATACCTACTGATGCCCCACATGAAATCCATGTGTCTCCAGCCTGGCACAAAAGGGTTCTGGGCATCAAAACTGGCATCAAAGTGGGCAAATTACCCATTTTCACAGATTTGAATAAGTAACAGGTATTTTTAAGGGGTTAAATGCCTTTGTGCCACTCATCTGACACCTGATTTACATACCTACTGATGCCCCACATGAAATCCATGTCAATCCAGCCTGGCACAAAAGGGTTCTGGGTATCAGAACTGGCATGAAAGTGGGCAAATCACCCATTTTCACAGATTTGAATAAGTAACAGCTATTTTTAAGGGGTTAAATGTCTTTGTGCCACTCATCTAACACCTGATTTACATACCTACTGATGCCCCACATGAAATCCATGTGTCTCCAGCCTGGCACAAAAGGGTTCTGAGCATCAAAACTGGCATCAAAGTGGGCAAATTACCCATTTTCACAGATTTGAATAAGTAACAGCTGTTTTTAAGGGGTTAAATGCCTTTGTGCCTCTCATCTAACACCTGATTTACATACCCACTGATGCCCCACATGAAATCCATGTCAATCCAGCCTGGCACAAATGGGTTCTGGGCATCAGAACTGGCATCAAAGTGGGAAATCACCAATTTTCACAGATTTGAATAAGTAACAGCTATTTTTAAGGGGTTAAATGCCTTTGTGCCACTCATCTAACACCTGATTTACATACCTACTGATGCCCCACATGAAATCCATGTGTCTCCAGCCTGGCACAAAAGGGTTCTGGGCATCAAAACTGGCATCAAAGTGGGCAAATTACCCCTTTTCACAGATTTGAATAAGTAACAGCTATTTTTAAGGGGTTAAATGTCTTTGTGCCACTCATCTAACACCTGATTTACATACCCACTGATACCCCACATGAAATCCATGTCTCTCCAGCCTGGCATCCGATTGCAGGGATCAGTTTGGATCCAATGCTGTCCGATTTATATCGGACAGCTTCGGATTTAAAAAAATCGTAGTGTGAAACCAACCTAAGTATCATCACTGAGGGATTATTTTATTTTTATTATCACCATGTGGGGGTGGGGGGGGGGCCGCGGGGAGCAGAGGAGGGGCAGGAGCAGCGGAGGGGTGAAGGAGGAGCGCCTTCATCCTGCCCCCCCGTATCCATCCTGCCCCTCCCCGCCACCATCCTGCCCCGCCGACTACATCCTGCCCCACCACCACCATCCTGATCCCCCCGCCACCATCCTGCCCCACCGGCTCCATCCTGCCCCCCCGCATCTATCTGACTCACCGTAGCCGTGGTGCGCACGTCTCAGGCTGTCGCTGCTCCCTGTCACGGTACCGCACCCAAGGCTGTGTGGGCCCGGTGGTCCACATCAAAAACGTTGGCTGAACAGATAAGGGGTTAAATCTTGTCGTGATGCCAACTGTGAGAATTCCGGTGAGTTCACCAGCGCTGCTTGGGCCTCCGGGGGATGGGATGCAGCAAGATGGGACGCTCCCCACAGGATGAGCGGGAGTTCCCGGAGCCAGGAGCTGCACAAGATGTTGTGAGGCAGCTCAGTTACTCTCTGCATGCGGAGATGAACAGTCTTGGAAAAAGCACGGACACTGATAGTCTGTGCAATGGGTATTTTACTGTATCCAGCAGATGATACATGGCATACAGGTAACGGGTAACGGACTGTGTTGACTTAGCAATGAGCGGTGTTGTCTCAGAGCTCCGCGGTGTTCCTCCATTCTAAGCTTGTTCTAAGTGAGTTGCCGATGTCGCCTTTGAGTGCCAAGGTCGGGTACAAGGGGTTACTTAAATTTCCCTGCCGGTGTGTACGTTCCGGTGTGAGGGCTAACCTGGGTCCTTTTGTTGGGTACTCCGCTGGCAAGACGGCTCTGTTTGTGGCGGCGGTGGATTACTCCTGTAGAGCGGTCCCTCCACTCCTGGTTTGCATAGCAGTGATAAACGACTACCAGCTTCGGAACCAGTGATCCGGTTGTAGATGGGCACGGGTGTATTTTGACCCGTGGAAGCAACGGGGTAATGGCGCCCAACCGGTGGTGGCCTAGGGGCTGCACGTAACTGTGCAGGGCACCCTCTCCTACGTTCCTCCCCGCCACCTCTTCTCCTTCCTCCTTCTACATTCTGCAGACTAACTTCTCCTCTAACACACACTACTCCTACACTCCGCCAACCAGGACCTTATTGGCCATCTATTCTGATGTGCATGTAGGGTATGGAGCTCTGATATTAACCATGTCATTGCTTAGTCAGAGAAAATTGCAGCTGCAGTCTGGGATGCAATGCACTCCGGTGACGCACTCGTTGCGGGGCGCCACACATCCTGCATCCATGTACCGCCATATACCATAGCGCTGCTATACATGTACTGTAATGTACCGCAATATACCATAGCGCTGCTATGCATGTAATGTAATGCAACGCCATAAACCATAGCGCAGCTATACATGTAATGTAATGTACCACCATATTCTATAGTGCTGCTATACATGTGCTGTAATGTACCACCATATACCATAGCGCTGCTATATCTATTATATAATTGCCGTAGCTGACTTCCGTCAGACCGGCGCTACTTCCTGTGGCTTTGTTCGCGTAGCTCGGAACTTTCTCCAGGACTCTGTCCGTGGCCGCGGCCACGCGACTCACGAAGCAATGCCCGCACAGCGGGCATTGCGAGTCGTTGCCGACTCGCGAAGCAATGCCCGCGAGGCGGGCATTGCGAGTCGTTGCCCCGCAAACAAAGCCACAGCATGGGGCTGTAGTGTACACCGCTATGGTATACTACAGCCCCATGCCCATACGCCTGTCCGCCCATAAGCTACCGCTCCTGTCGCTACCCCCACCCTCTAACCCCCGCCGCCCCTACCCTCTAAGCCCCGCCACATCCTAAGCCCTAACCCCCGCCGCCCCTAAGCCCCTACCCTCTAAGCCCCGCCGCCTCCTAAGCCCCGCTAAGCCCGCCGCATCCTAAGCCCCCGCCGATACCCCCTAAGCCCCGCCGCCTCCTAACCCCCCGCCGCTGTCTCGCTACCCCTAAGGCGCTACACCTAAGCCCCCGCCGTCCCCACCCCTAACCCCCGCCGCCCCTAAGCCCCTACCCTCTAAGCCCCGCCGCCTCCTAAGCCCCTACCCCTAAGCCCGCCGCATCCTAAGCCCCCGCCGATACCCCCTAAGCCCCGCCGCCTCCTAACCCCCGCCGCTGTCTCGCTACCCCCTAAGGCGCTACACCCTAAGCCCCGCCGTCCCCACCCCCTAACCCCCGCCGCCCCTAAGCCCCTACCCTCTAAGCCCCGCCGCCTCCTAAGCCCCTACCCCCTAAGCCCCGCCGCATCCTAAGCCCCCGCCGATACCCCCTAAGCCCCGCCGCCTCCTAACCCCCCGCCGCTGTCTCGCTACCCCCTAAGGCGCTACACCCTAAGCCCCCGCCGTCCCCACCCCCTAACCCCCGCCGCCCCTAAGCCCCTACCCTCTAAGCCCCGCCGCCTCCTAAGCCCCTACCCCCTAAGCCCCGCCGCATCCTAAGCCCCCGCCGATACCCCCTAAGCCCCACCACCTCCTAACCCCCCGCCGCTGTCGCTACCCCCTAAGGCCCGCCGCATCCTAAGCCCCGCCGCCTCCTAAGCTCTCGCCACTGTCACCCGCCGCTGTCACTACCCCCTACGGCGCTACACCCTAAGCCCCCGCCGTCCCCTAACCCACCGCCGCCGTCGATCACTTACATGTCTTCTTCTTCATCTCATCGTCCGTCCGCTCCAGGAGTCCTCCGTCCGGCCAGGCGTCCTCTTCGTCCAGTCCCGGGGGTCTTCTCTCTTCTTTCCGCCATCGCCGGCTCCGACGTCCTCTTCACTTCTCATTTCGATAGAATGGACGAAAAATCCTCAATTCTATGTCTATGAGCAGTGAGGCGCTCTTCTGATTGGTCGCTGTGTGCTGACGGCGACCAATCAGAACACCGCCTCACTTCCCATAGACATACATAGCGGTGTGTCGCCGATTTTATGGCCGGGCCCCTGGTTCAATTTTCGGCCAGGGGACTCGACTCTGATCCGTCGTTCCACGGGGCCGCAAACTCGCAATCAGCGCTTCGCAGACATTGCTCGCGCCTTACCAACGACTCGCAATCATTGCGAGTCGTTGCTGATACGCTACCTATCGCCGCGAAGCGCTCATTGCGAGCTTCCGGCCCCGTCGAACTACCGACCAGAGCCGAGTCCCCTGCCCGAAAATAGAACCAGGGGCCCGGCCATAAAATCGCTGACACACCGCTATGTATGTCTATGGGAAGTGAGGCGCTCTTCTGATTGGTCACCGTCAGCACACAGCGACCAATCAGAAGAGCGCCTCACTTCCCATAGACATACATTAGCGGTGTCTCGCGAAATATATGGCCGGCCTTCTGGTTCTATTTTCGGCCATGGGGCTCGGCTATTTCCGGTCCGAAAAAAACATATTTCTCTATTTATCTATCTTTATTTTTATCTATTTCCTGTCTATATTCTTATCTATCTATCTTTCTATCTATCTATCTAAGAATATACACAGAAAAATTTCACACTACGATTTTTTTAAATCCGAAGCTGTCCGATATGAATCGGACAGCATTGGATCCAAACTGGTCCCTGCAATCGGATGCCAGGCTGGAGAGACATGGATTTCATGTGGGGCATCAGTAGGTATGTAAATCAGGTGTCAGATGAGTGGCACAAAGGCATTTAACCCCTTAAAAATAGCTGTTACTTATTCAAATCTGTGAAAATGGGTAATTTGCCCACTTTGATGCCAGTTTTGATGCCCAGAACCCTTTTGTGCCAGGCTGGAGACACATGGATTTCATGTGGGGCATCAGTAAGTATGTAAATCAGGTGTTAGATGAGTGGCACAAAGCCATTTAACCCCTTAAAAATAGCTGTTACTTATTCAAATCTGTGAAAATGGGTGATTTGCCCACTTTGATGCCAGTTCTGATACCCAGAACCCATTTGTGCCAGGCTGGAGAGACATGGATTTCATATGGGGCATCAGTGGGTATGTAAATCAGGTGTTATATGAGTGGCACAAAGGCATTTAACCCCTTAAAAATAGCTGTTACTTATTCAAATCTGTGAAAATGGGTAATTTGCCCACTTTGATGCCAGTTTTGATGCCCAGAACCCATTTGTGCCAGGCTGGATTGGCATGGATATCATGTGGGGCATCAGTAGGTATGTAAATCAGGTGTCAGATAAGTGGCACAAAGGCATTTAACCCCTTAAAAATAGCTGTTACTTATTCAAATCTGTGAAAATGGGCAATTTGCCCACTTTGATGCCAGTTTTGATGCCCAGAAACCCTTTTGTGCCAGGCTGGATTGACATGGATTTCATGTGGGGCATCAGTAGGTATGAAAATCAGGTGTCAGATGAGTGGCACAAAGGCATTTAACCCCTTAAAAATAGCTGTTACTTATTCAAATCTGTGAAAATGGGCAATTTGCCCACTTTGATGCCAGTTTTGATGCCCAGAACCCTTTTGTGCCAGGCTGGAGACACATGGATTTCATGTGGGGCATCAGTAAGTATGTAAATCAGGTGTTAGATGAGTGGTACAAAGACATTTAACCCCTTAAAAATAGCTGTTACTTATTCAAATCTGTGAAAATGGGTGATTTGCCCACTTTGATGCCAGTTCTGATACCCAGAACCCATTTGTGCCAGGCTGGAGAGACATGGATTTCATATGGGGCATCAGTGGGTATGTAAATCAGGTGTTATATGAGTGGCACAAAGGCATTTAAACCCCTTAAAAATAGCTGTTACTTATTCAAATCTGTGAAAATGGGTAATTTGCCCACTTTGATGCCAGTTTTGATGCCCAGAACCCATTTGTGCCAGGCTGGATTGGCATGGATATCATGTGGGGCATCAGTAGGTATGTAAATCAGGTGTCAGATAAGTGGCACAAAGGCATTTAACCCCTTAAAAATAGCTGTTACTTATTCAAATCAGTGAAAATGGGCAATTTGCCCACTTTGATGCCAGTTTTGATGCCCAGAACCCTTTTGTGCCAGGCTGGATTGACATGGATTTCATGTGGGGCATCAGTGGGTATGTAAATCAGGTGTTAGATGAGTGGCACAAAGGCATTTAACCCCTTAAAAATAGCTGTTACTTACACTGGTCAACAGCATTTTTGGTGCCAAAGATATTTCATTGAATTTAGGGTAACTTTGGGGTGCTGATTCTGAATATGTCATCAGTTTTGCCAGATTGGCTCAAGTTTTTGAGATTTTTCGTAAAATGTGTAACAAAAAAGACGTTTTTTGCTACTTTTTTAACGAAGTCTGTTATGTTTCTTCTATGTTTTGTCAGTGTATATTCACCACAAATGTAACAGAATGAGTCTGGATCGTTAAGACAACTTCTTCTTGATGAGTTCATGCTTTTCACTGAACAACAGACAACAACATAAAGTTAGTGCAAAAATCAAGCTATGAACAAACTTTTAGAACACTAATTAACACAAAACTATATTGAGAACTGCTCAGTTCAAGTACTAATCCAAAGAAATTAATGAGATGATGCGTCGCATTTACCAACAAGTGCTATAAATAAGATACCAAAAATCTCAAAAACTTGAGCCAATCTGGCAAAACTGATAGCATATTCAGAATCAGCACCCCAAAAATACCCCAAATTCATTAAAATATTTTGGGCACCAGAAAAAAAAATTTTTTTTGTTGACCTGTGTTATTCAAATCTGTGAAAATGGGTAATTTGCCCACTTTGATGCCAGTTTTGATGCCCAGAACCCTTTTGTGCCAGGCTGGAGACACATGGATTTAATGTGGGGCATCAGTAAGTATGTAAATCAGGTGTTAGATGAGTGGCACAAAGACATTTAACCCCTTAAAAATAGCTGTTACTTATTCAAATCTGTGAAAATGGGTGATTTGCCCACTTTGATGCCAGTTCTGATACCCAGAACCCATTTGTGCCAGGCTGGATAGACATGGATTTCATTGGGGCATCAGTGGGTATGTAAATCAGGTGTTATATGAGTGGCACAAAGGCATTTAACCCCTTAAAAATAGCTGTTACTTATTCAAATCTGTGAAAATGGGTAATTTGCCCACTTTGATGCCAGTTTTGATGCCCAGAACCCTTTGTGCCAGGCTGGAGACATGGATATCATGTGGGGCATCAGTAAGTATGTAAATCAGGTGTTAGATAGTGGCACAAAGGCATTTAACCCCTTAAAAATAGCTGTTACTTATTCAAATCGTGAAAATGGGCATTTGCCCACTTTGATGCCAGTTTGATACCCAGAACCCTTTGTGCCAGGCTGGGATTGACATGGATTTCATATGGGGCATCAGTGGTATGAAATCAGGTGTTAATGAGTGACACAAAGGCATTTAACCCCTTAAAAATAGCTGTTACTTATTAAATCTGTGAAAATGGGTAATTTGCCCACTTTGATGCCAGTTTTGATGCCCAGAACCCTTTTGTGCCAGCTGGATGGCATGGATTCATGTGGGGCATCAGTAAGTATGTAAATCAGGTGTCAGATAAGTGGCACAAAGCATTTAACCCTTAAAAATAGCTGTTACTTATTCAAATCAGTGAAAATGGGTGATTTGCCCACTTTGATGCCAGTTTTGATGACCCAGAACCCATTTGTGCCAGGCTGGAGAGACATGGATTTCATATGGGGCATCAGTGGGTATGTAAATCAGGTGTCAGATAAGTGGCACAAAGGCATTTAACCCCCTTAAAAATAGCTGTTACTTATTCAAATCAGTGAAAATGGGCAATTTGCCCACTTTGATGCCAGTTTTGATGCCCAGAACCCTTTTGTGCCAGGCTGGATTGACATGGATTTCATGTGGGGCATCAGTAGGTATGAAAATCAGGTGTCAGATGAGTGGCACAAAGGCATTTAACCCCTTAAAAATAGCTGTTACTTATTCAAATCTGTGAAAATGGGCAATTTGCCCACTTTGATGCCAGTTTTGATGCCCAGAACCCTTTTGTGCCAGGCTGGAGACACATGGATTTCATGTGGGGCATCAGTAAGTATGTAAATCAGGTGTTAGATGAGTGGCACAAAGACATTTAACCCCTTAAAAATAGCTGTTACTTATTCAAATCTGTGAAAATGGGTGATTTGCCCACTTTGATGCCAGTTCTGATACCCAGAACCCATTTGTGCCAGGCTGGAGAGACATGGATTTCATATGGGGCATCAGTGGGTATGTAAATCAGGTGTTATATGAGTGGCACAAAGGCATTTAACCCCTTAAAAATAGCTGTTACTTATTTAAATCTGTGAAAATGGGTAATTTGCCCACTTTGATGCCAGTTTTGATGCCCAGAACCCATTTGTGCCAGACTGGATTGGCATGGATATCATGTGGGGCATCAGTAGGTATGTAAATCAGGTGTCAGATAAGTGGCACAAAGGCATTTAAACCCCTTAAAAATAGCTGTTACTTATTCAAATCAGTGAAAATGGGCAATTTGCCCACTTTGATGCCAGTTTTGATGCCCAGAACCCTTTTGTGCCAGGCTGGAGAGACATGGATTTCATGTGGGGCATCAGTAGGTATGTAAATCAGGTGTCAGATAGTGGCACAAAGGCATTTAAACCCCTTAAAAATAGCTGTTACTTATTCAAATCAGTGAAAATGGGCAATTTGCCCACTTTGATGCCAGTTTTGATCCCAGAACCCTTTTGTGCCAGGCTGGAGAACATGGATTTCATGTGGGGCATCAGTGGTATGTAAATCAGGTGTTAGATGAGTGGCACAAAGGCATTTAACCCCTTAAAAATAGCTGTTACTTATTCAAATCAGTGAAAATGGGCAATTTGCCCACTTTGATGCCAGTTTTGATGCCCAGAACCCTTTTGTGCCAGGCTGGATGACATGGATTTCATGTGGGGCATCAGTAGGTATGTAAATCAGTGTTCAGATGAGTGGCACAAAGGCATTTAACCCCTTAAAAATAGCTGTTACTTATTCAAATCTGTGAAAATGGGCAATTTGCCCACTTTGATGCCAGTTTTGATGCCCAGAACCCTTTTGTGCCAGGCTGGAGAGACATGGATTTCATGTGGGGCATCAGTGGGTATGTAAATCAGGTGTCAGATGAGTGGCACAAAGGCATTTAACCCCTTAAAAATAGCTGTTACTTATTCAAATCTGTGAAAATGGGTAATTTGCCCACTTTGATGCCAGTTTTGATGCCCAGAACCCATTTGTGCCAGGCTGGAGACACATGGATTTCATGTGGGGCATCAGTAGGTATGTAAATCAGGTGTAGATAGTGGCACAAAGGCATTTAACCCCTTAAAAATAGCTGTTACTTATTCAAATCTGTGAAAATGGGCAATTTGCCCACTTTGATGCCAGTTTTGATGCCCAGAACCCATTTTGTGCCAGGCTGGAGAGACATGGATTTCATGTGGGGCATCAGTGGGTATGTAAATCAGGTGTCAGATGAGTGGCACAAAGGCATTTAACCCCTTAAAAATAGCTGTTACTTATTAAATCAGTGGAAAATGGGTGAATTTGCCCACTTTGATGCCAGTTTTGATACCCAGAACCCATTTGTGCCAGACTGGATGAGACATGGATTATCATGATGGGGCATCAGTGGGTATGTAAATCAGGTGTCAGTAATAAGTGGCACAAAGGCATTTAACCCCTTAAAAATAGCTGTTACTTATTCAAATCAGTGAAAATGGGCAATTTGCCCACTTTGATGCCAGTTTTGATGCCCAGAACCCTTTTGTGCCAGGCTGGAGACATGGATTTCATGTGGGGCATCAGTGGTATGTAAATCAGGTGTCAGATGAGTGGCACAAAGGCATTTAACCCCTTAAAAATAGCTGTTACTTATTCAAATCAGTGAAAATGGGCAATTTGCCCACTTTGATGCCAGTTTTGATGCCCAGAACCCTTTTGTGCCAGGCTGGAGAGACATGGATTTCATGTGGGGCATCAGTAGGTATGTAAATCAGGTGTTAGATGCATGGCACAAAGCCATTTAACCCCTTAAAAATTGCTGTTACTTATTCAAATCTGTGAAAATGGGCAATTTGCCCACTTTGATGCCAGTTTTGATGCCCAGAACCCTTTTGTGCCAGGCTGGATTGACATGGATTTCATGCGGGGCATCAGTAGGTATGAAAATCAGGTGTCAGATGAGTGGCACAAAGGCATTTAACCCCTTAAAAATAGCTGTTACTTATTCAAATCTGTGAAAATGGGTGATTTGCCCACTTTGATGCCAGTTCTGATACCCAGAACCCTTTTGTGCCAGGCTGGATTGACATGGATTTCATGTGGGGCATCAGTAGGTATGTAAATCAGGTGTTAGATGAGTGGCACAAAGGCATTTAACCCCTTAAAAATAGCTGTTACTTATTCAAATCTGTGAAAATGGGTGATTTGCCCACTTTGATGCCAGTTCTGATACCCAGAACCCTTTTGTGCCAGGCTGGATTGACATGGATTTCATGTGGGGCATCAGTAGGTATGTAAATCAGGTGTTAGATGAGTGGCACAAAGGCATTTAACCCCTTAAAAATAGCTGTTACTTATTCAAATCTGTGAAAATGGGTAATTTGCCCACTTTGATGCCAATTTTGATGCCCAGAACCCTTTTGTGCCAGGCTGGAGACACATGGATTTCATGTGGGGCATCAGTAAGTATGTAAATCAGGTGTTAGATGAGTGGCACAAAGGCATTTAACCCCTTAAAAATAGCTGTTACTTATTCAAATCTGTGAAAATGGGTGATTTGCCCACTTTGATGCCAGTTCTGATACCCAGAACCCATTTGTGCCAGGCTGGAGAGACATGGATTTCATATGGGGCATCAGTGGGTATGTAAATCAGGTGTTAGATGAGTGGCACAAAGGCATTTAACCCCTTAAAAATAGCTGTTACTTATTCAAATCTGTGAAAATGGGTGATTTGCCACTTTGATGCCAGTTCTGATACCCAGAACCCTTTTGTGCCAGGCTGGATTGACATGGATTTCATGTGGGGCATCAGTGGGTATGTAAATCAGGTGTTAGATGAGTGGCACAAAGACATTTAACCCCTTAAAAATAGCTGTTACTTATTCACATGTGTGAAAATTGGTTCTCTGCCCACTTTGATGCCAGTTCTGATGCCCATAACCAATTTGTGCCAGGCTGGATTGACATGAACTTGATGTGGGGCATCACAAAGTATGTAAATCAGGTGTCAGATTAGTGGCACAAAGCCATTTAACCCTTTCCATACCAGACCTCAGTGCCCACTTTGATGCCCATTTTGATGCCAGCCTTCTATTTTTTTTATCTGTTTTTAACTGTATTCATAAAAGGGCACATGACTGCATATTATTATATACTTAGAATGGTTAATTTTTATTGAAAAAGCTGAAAAAAGCAGAAAATAAAAAATAGCCGAATAAGAAACTGCCGAATAAGAAACCAACTTCAGCCCGAATAAGAAACTGAACGAATAAGAAACCAACTTCAGCATCGTCTCCTCTTCTCTCCTTCCCAGCTGTGACAGCTCCATGTCATAGCTGGGAAGCAGCGTAGAGTAGAGGAGGCGGAGCTAGGGTGATGCACGGTCATGTGACTGATCACATGACTGTGACATCACGAAAGGTCCTATGTGAAGAGGTACGTAGGTGGGGGTGTGCGGCCGGTAAAGGGGGGCGCGGGGGTGTAGTGTGGGGAGGAAGCGGGCACTGGAGGGGGAGGGTGTAGTGCGGGGGTGTGCGGGTGGTGTAGAGGAGGTGCGGGGACGTGAGGCTGCAGGGCGCCGCCGGCAGCTTTGGGAGTGGTAATATGGCGGCGATTCCGGGATAATCACCAGTTTTGCGCAGGCGCCGTCGCTTGATAGCGGCACAGTGACCGGAAGTGCAAAACTGGTGATTATGTATAGAGATAAACACATATCCCATATAACCAGATGTATATGATGTTACCTGAGCATTTTAGGTGTGGAATGAACATGAAATATATGTAGATAATAGAGGAATGAACACATATCCCATATAACCAGGTGTATATTATGTTACCTGAGCATTTTAGGTGGGGAATGAAGATGAAATATCTGTAGATAATAGGAGAATGGACACACATCCCATATAACCAGGTGTATATTATGTTACCTGAGCATTTTAGGTGTGGAATGAAGATGAAATATCTGTAGATAATGGAAGAATGAACACATATCCCATATAACCAGGTGTATATTATGTTACCTGAGCATTTTAGGTGTGGCATGAACATGTAATATATGTTGAGAAGAATGAACACATATCCCATATAACCAGGTGTATATTATGTCACCTGAGCATTTTAGGTGTGGAATGAAGATGAAATATCTGTAGATTATAGGAAAATAAACACATATCCCATATAACCAGATGTACATGATGTTACCTGAGCATTTTAGGTGTGGAATGAAGATGAAATATATGTAGATAATAGAGGAATGAACACATATCCCATATAACCAGGTGTATATTATGTTACCTGAGCATTTTAGGTGTGGAATGAAGATGAAATATATGTAGATAATAGAGGAATGAACAAATATCCCATATAACCAGGTGTATATTATGTTACCTGAGCATTTTAGGTGTGGAATGAAGATGAAATATCTGTAGATAATAGGAGAATGAACACATATCCTATATAACCAGGTGTATATTATGTTACCTGAGCATTTTAGGTGTGGAATGAAGATGAAATATCTGTAGATAATGGAAGAATGAACACACATCCCATATAACCAGATGTATATGATGTTACCTGAGCATTTTAGGTGTGGAATGAACGTGAAATATCTGTAGATAATAGAAGAATGAACACATATCCCATATAACCAGGTGTATATTATGTTACCTGAGCATTTTAGGTGTGGAATGAACGTGAAATATATGTAGATAATAGAAGAATGAACACATATCCCATATAACCAGGTGTATATTATGTTACCTGAGCATTTTAGGTGTGGAATGAACGTGATATACCTGCAGATAATAGGAAAATGAACACATATCCCATATAACCAGGTGTATGTGTTCATTTTCCTATTATCTACAGATATTTAACGTTCATTGCACACCTAAAATGCTCAGGTAACATAATATTCCCAATTCCCAATTTCAGTACTGCTACATTGCTCTGCATAGACACACATGTCTATGCAGAGTGATTGCAGGCTGAGAAATGAAAACAGTCAGGGTTCACCTCAGGTTATAGCTCAGGCTATGACCTGAGGTGAACCCTGCTGTCAAAGCCGAACTCTGCCGACGGAGATTACCGACCGCCGGCAGAGCAACTTCCGGTTTATTCACTGCTCTGCCGGCGGTCGGCAATCTCCGGCAGCCGGCAGTATGGCTCCGACAGCAGGGTTCACCTCAGGTCATCTTCATTCCACACCTAAAATGCTCAGGTAACATAATATACACCTGGTTATATGGGATATGTGTTCATTCTTCTATTATCTACAGATATTTTATCTTCATTCCACACCTAAAATGCTCAGGTAACATAATATACACCTGGTTATATGGGATATGTGTCCATTCTTCTATTATCTACATATATTCCATGTTCATTCCACACCTAAAATGCTCAGGTAACATAATATACACCTATATATATGCAATATGTGTTCATTCTTCTATTATCTACAGATATTTCACATTCATTCTACACCTATAATGCTCAGGTAACATAATATACACCTGGTTATATGGGATATGTGTTCATTTTCCTATTATCTAAGTATATTCCATCTTTATTCCACACCTAAAATGCTCAGGTAACATAATATACACCTGGTTATATGGGATATGTGCTCATTCTTCTATTATCTACAGATATTTCATCTTCATTCCACACCTAAAATGCTCAGGTAACATAATATACACCTGATTATATGAGATATGTGTTCATTCTCCTATTATCTACAGATATTTCATCTTCATTCCACACCTAAAATGCTCAGGTAACATAATATACACCTGGTTATATGGGATATGTGTCCATTCTCCTATTATCTACAGATATTTCATCTTCATTCCACACCTATAATGCTCAGGTAACATGATATACACCTGGTTATATGGGATATGTGTCCATTCTTCTATTATCTACAGATATTTCACATTCATTCTACACCTAAAATGCTCAGGTAACATAATATACCCCTGGTTATATGGGATATGTGTTCATTCTTCTATTATCTACAGATATTTCACATTCATTCTACACCTAAAATGCTCAGGTAACATAATATACACCCGGTTATATGGGATATCTGTCCATTCTCCTATTATCTACAGATATTTCATCTTCATTCCACACCTAAAATGCTCAGGTAACATAATATACACCTGGATATATGGGATATGTGTTCATTCCTCTATTATCTACAGATATTTCATCTTCATTCCACACCTAAAATGCTCAGGTAACATAATATACACCTGGTCATATGGGATATGTGTTCATTTTCCTATTATCTACATATATTCCATCTTCATTGCACACCTATAATGCTCAGGTAACATAATATACACCTGGATATATGGGATATGTGTTCATTCTTCTATTATTTACATATATTTCACGTTCATTCCACTCCTAAAATGCTCAAGTAATGTAATATACACCTGGTTATATGGGATATGTGTCCATTCTTCTATTATCTACAGATATTTCATCTTCATTCCACACCTAAAATGCTCAGGTAACATAATATACACCTGGTTATATGGGATATGTGTTCATTCCTCTATTATCTACAGATATTTCATCTTCATTCCCCACCTAAAATGCTCAGGTAACATAATATACACCTGGTTATATGGGATATGTGTTCATTTTCCTATTATTTACAGATATTCCATCTTCATTCCACACCTAAAATGCTTAGGTAACATAATATACACCTGGTTATATGGGATATGTGTTCATTCTTCTATTATCTACAGATATTCCATCTTCATTCCCCACCTAAAATGCTCAGGTAACATAATATACACCTGGTTATATGGGATGTGTGTTCATTCTTCTATTATCTACAGATATTCCATGTTCATTCCCCACCTAAAATGCTCAGGTAACATAATATACATCTGGTTATATGGGATATATGTGTGACGAAATGGACCCTTTAATATATAATGTAGGAGGATTTCTTATTCATCCAGACATATCATATTGTATATAGGTTTGTAAACTTGTAATGGTCAAAGAGAATTTCTTACAGTATTGTCATAGATTTCTGTGGTTAAAGTTTAGCTTGGTAATGTAATTATCTAACCTGTTTGTCATTGAAGGCCAGAGAACTTAATTATGCTAATCGTCCATTGTCTATTACCCTGTGAATGTGGATTGAGGCCCAGCCACTATTGTGTTAATGTCATGGTTTGCAGACTCAATGTCTAATATTACCCTTCCATTGTATCACTGCTAGTTGCTATATCAATCAGCATTTGGATTGCAATAGGACTAAACTATGTTAAATGAGGATTGGAGATCAGCCAATGAAAAGACTATTTTATTGCACCAATCATGACGTCCCCAATATCCTACAATGAGGGCTGAGGGTATATAAGGAGGACTCTTCACTTTGACCATTAGTTTTGGAGATTGAATATTGGAGACAGGCAGCGAATCTAGGGTCTTCGGATCCGATTAGCTAGCCATAACCCCAGGCCTAGGCATTTCGGTGCCGACCAAGGGGCTCAGAACACAGACTAAAGGAACCACAAGGACTTCAGGATCGGATTATCGGATTCGGCTGTGATAGACTGCTTAAGGACAAGAAAGCAACCCAGGTTGGGACGATACAGTCACCTGGCTACAGACTTTGCCGTGCTGCATTTTAAACCCTGGTGAGCCAGCGGAAGGGTGAGACTCTGTTGCCTGTTACATGTTGTGTTTTGCTTGGTTATGCGTTATATGCTGTTAACTGTTTGGGGATCCAATAAAGCCTTGTTATTGTGATTCCCTGACCCTGTGTTGTCTGAGTAGTGTTCCGCCCACGGTTAAGGAGCTCGGGCGTTCAGTTGGGGATGAGCCCTGGTCCACGCTGTCTTTGTAAAGGCGGCTGGGCCTGCGGACGAGAGCGCCCCCTGAACCCCGGGTCTCCACAATTGGTGGCAGCAGTGGGATACTACTCAGCCTGGTTTATCCAGGGGAGCTGCAGGGGACTGGTGTTCGTGGACACCGTCCAAGGGCTCAACAACCAGGGATGCATATAAGCATACCCAGCAGGCCATAGTGAGGCATTCAGGTTTCGGACGTTGCCATGTCCAACCCCACCAGCTCAGCCATGGGACGAGGACTGGAGTGGAAGTACGGCCGCTATAGGAAACTGCAACTAGAGGTGGCATGTCTGTTCCGAGAAATCGAAGCCAGAGACACTGACACACGGTCGGATTTGATCCAGAGATTGGTCCAGTGGCATGCCCAGAAGGATGCAGAGAATGATGAGGACCCCGCCGAGATTGACCCAAAGGAATTAAACTGTGTGCCACACCATGGATCCAGTGACAGTCTGGAAGGACACCAGTTCCAAGCCCTGGAACTGCAAGAAATTGATCCTGTCAACACCGTGCCAGAGCAGGAAGAGGACAAGTTGGAGGTTATGGACAACGTCCCTATCCCTGTTGCTTTGGAGACTGGCCAGGAAGAGGTTGATGTGGGATTTGTGAGCAGCTTCCCCACACCTGTTGATTCAGGGGCTAACCAGGAGGAGGTTGAAGTGGGGCTCATGGATGGCCCCCCCACATCTGTTGTTTTGCAAGCTGACCCAGGACAAGGACTATCCAGCCAGTTTGTCACAGCCATCACCATCATCCAGGAAGCCAAGCAGCACCCTGATGTGGATCTTACTACCCCACCTTCAGATGATAATCCATGTTCCCAGACCCCATCATTCTTCTCTGAGCCATCAACAGTGAGTACACCTAGCCAGACTGTGGTCATGGACTGGGGGGGAATTGATAACCAGAAATTCATGGGAGCTCAACTCCTGAATCCCATTTTACTGTTTATCCACAATATGTCTGCCCATCCTGGGGGAGGTAATCTGGGGGAGGTGTATAGATGGAAGCCTCGATTGCTGTTTTCTCCATTAAAAAAGACAATGCCGCCAAGAGGAGAAGGATGACCAGAGACTGATCATATTTGACTGCCCTGTCTGGCTAAATAAGAAGGGGGAGGTATGTGACGAAATGGACCCTTTAATATATAATGTAGGAGGATTTCTTATTCATCCAGACATATCATATTGTATATAGGTTTGTAAACTTGTAATGGTCAAAGAGAATTTCTTACAGTATTGTCATAGATTTCTGTGGTTAAAGTTTAGCTTGGTAATGTAATTATCTAACCTGTTTGTCATTGAAGGCCAGAGAACTTAATTATGCTAATCGTCCATTGTCTATTACCCTGTGAATGTGGATTGAGGCCCAGCCACTATTGTGTTAATGTCATGGTTTGCAGACTCAATGTCTAATATTACCCTTCCATTGTATCACTGCTAGTTGCTATATCAATCAGCATTTGGATTGCAATAGGACTAAACTATGTTAAATGAGGATTGGAGATCAGCCAATGAAAAGACTATTTTATTGCACCAATCATGACGTCCCCAATATCCTACAATGAGGGCTGAGGGTATATAAGGAGGACTCTTCACTTTGACCATTAGTTTTGGAGATTGAATATTGGAGACAGGCAGCGAATCTAGGGTCTTCGGATCCGATTAGCTAGCCATAACCCCAGGCCTAGGCATTTCGGTGCCGACCAAGGGGCTCAGAACACAGACTAAAGGAACCACAAGGACTTCAGGATCGGATTATCGGATTCGGCTGTGATAGACTGCTTAAGGACAAGAAAGCAACCCAGGTTGGGACGATACAGTCACCTGGCTACAGACTTTGCCGTGCTGCATTTTAAACCCTGGTGAGCCAGCGGAAGGGTGAGACTCTGTTGCCTGTTACATGTTGTGTTTTGCTTGGTTATGCGTTATATGCTGTTAACTGTTTGGGGATCCAATAAAGCCTTGTTATTGTGATTCCCTGACCCTGTGTTGTCTGAGTAGTGTTCCGCCCACGGTTAAGGAGCTCGGGCGTTCAGTTGGGGATGAGCCCTGGTCCACGCTGTCTTTGTAAAGGCGGCTGGGCCTGCGGACGAGAGCGCCCCCTGAACCCCGGGTCTCCACAATTGGTGGCAGCAGTGGGATACTACTCAGCCTGGTTTATCCAGGGGAGCTGCAGGGGACTGGTGTTCGTGGACACCGTCCAAGGGCTCAACAACCAGGGATGCATATAAGCATACCCAGCAGGCCATAGTGAGGCATTCAGGTTTCGGACGTTGCCATGTCCAACCCCACCAGCTCAGCCATGGGACGAGGACTGGAGTGGAAGTACGGCCGCTATAGGAAACTGCAACTAGAGGTGGCATGTCTGTTCCGAGAAATCGAAGCCAGAGACACTGACACACGGTCGGATTTGATCCAGAGATTGGTCCAGTGGCATGCCCAGAAGGATGCAGAGAATGATGAGGACCCCGCCGAGATTGACCCAAAGGAATTAAACTGTGTGCCACACCATGGATCCAGTGACAGTCTGGAAGGACACCAGTTCCAAGCCCTGGAACTGCAAGAAATTGATCCTGTCAACACCGTGCCAGAGCAGGAAGAGGACAAGTTGGAGGTTATGGACAACGTCCCTATCCCTGTTGCTTTGGAGACTGGCCAGGAAGAGGTTGATGTGGGATTTGTGAGCAGCTTCCCCACACCTGTTGATTCAGGGGCTAACCAGGAGGAGGTTGAAGTGGGGCTCATGGATGGCCCCCCCACATCTGTTGTTTTGCAAGCTGACCCAGGACAAGGACTATCCAGCCAGTTTGTCACAGCCATCACCATCATCCAGGAAGCCAAGCAGCACCCTGATGTGGATCTTACTACCCCACCTTCAGATGATAATCCATGTTCCCAGACCCCATCATTCTTCTCTGAGCCATCAACAGTGAGTACACCTAGCCAGACTGTGGTCATGGACTGGGGGGGAATTGATAACCAGAAATTCATGGGAGCTCAACTCCTGAATCCCATTTTACTGTTTATCCACAATATGTCTGCCCATCCTGGGGGAGGTAATCTGGGGGAGGTGTATAGATGGAAGCCTCGATTGCTGTTTTCTCCATTAAAAAAGACAATGCCGCCAAGAGGAGAAGGATGACCAGAGACTGATCATATTTGACTGCCCTGTCTGGCTAAATAAGAAGGGGGAGGTATGTGACGAAATGGACCCTTTAATATATAATGTAGGAGGATTTCTTATTCATCCAGACATATCATATTGTATATAGGTTTGTAAACTTGTAATGGTCAAAGAGAATTTCTTACAGTATTGTCATAGATTTCTGTGGTTAAAGTTTAGCTTGGTAATGTAATTATCTAACCTGTTTGTCATTGAAGGCCAGAGAACTTAATTATGCTAATCGTCCATTGTCTATTACCCTGTGAATGTGGATTGAGGCCCAGCCACTATTGTGTTAATGTCATGGTTTGCAGACTCAATGTCTAATATTACCCTTCCATTGTATCACTGCTAGTTGCTATATCAATCAGCATTTGGATTGCAATAGGACTAAACTATGTTAAATGAGGATTGGAGATCAGCCAATGAAAAGACTATTTTATTGCACCAATCATGACGTCCCCAATATCCTACAATGAGGGCTGAGGGTATATAAGGAGGACTCTTCACTTTGACCATTAGTTTTGGAGATTGAATATTGGAGACAGGCAGCGAATCTAGGGTCTTCGGATCCGATTAGCTAGCCATAACCCCAGGCCTAGGCATTTCGGTGCCGACCAAGGGGCTCAGAACACAGACTAAAGGAACCACAAGGACTTCAGGATCGGATTATCGGATTCGGCTGTGATAGACTGCTTAAGGACAAGAAAGCAACCCAGGTTGGGACGATACAGTCACCTGGCTACAGACTTTGCCGTGCTGCATTTTAAACCCTGGTGAGCCAGCGGAAGGGTGAGACTCTGTTGCCTGTTACATGTTGTGTTTTGCTTGGTTATGCGTTATATGCTGTTAACTGTTTGGGGATCCAATAAAGCCTTGTTATTGTGATTCCCTGACCCTGTGTTGTCTGAGTAGTGTTCCGCCCACGGTTAAGGAGCTCGGGCGTTCAGTTGGGGATGAGCCCTGGTCCACGCTGTCTTTGTAAAGGCGGCTGGGCCTGCGGACGAGAGCGCCCCTGAACCCCGGGTCTCCACAATATGTTCATTCTCCTATTATCTACAGATATTTCATCTTCATTCCACACCTATAATGCTCAGGTAACATAATATACACCTGGTTATATGGGATGTGTGTTCATTCTTCTATTATCTACAGATATTTCATCTTCATTCCACACCTATAATGCTCAGGTAACATAATATACATCTGGTTATATGGGATATATGTTCATTCTCCTATTATCTACAGATATTTCATCTTTATTCCACACCTAAATGCTCAGGTAACATAATATACACCTGGTTATATGGGATATGTGTCCATTCCTCTATTATTTACTGATATTCCATCTTCATTCCACACCTAAAATGCTCAGGTAACATAATATACACCTGGTTATATGGGATATATGTTCATTCTCCTATTATCTACAGATATTTCATCTTCATTCCACACCTATAATGCTCAGGTAACATAATATACACCTGGTTATATGGGATATGTGTTCATTCCATGTCTAAGACACCCAAGAAACCTTTTTTACATCTACATAATCTTTCTCTAATAAGTTATTATTTTTATTCTTTTTATTTATTCCTTTTCTTCATTCTTTTTAGTATGTCCCCGTTATATCGCCTCATATCGCCAGGCGAGATTGCGGCGTGTGACGGTATCCTCAGTGTATTATACAGGAGACACCTGGTGCAGCCATCACTGCAGCTCCAGCTGTATGAGATCAGGGATGGCACAGATAGTAATACACTGCAGATCAGGGCAGGCTGTCAACCGACATCATCACCTGCCTGCTGTGTGTATGAATGATAGCTATTGCTAAAGGAGCGCCTCAAGCGTGCCACATTTTGTGATTGGTCCGAGTATAACATCTCAATTCCTGATTGGCTCTTTGTTCCTGACATGTATTACGATTGGCTGGATGTCAGGGTCATGGAATTCTGCGTGCGATTGTTTTTGCCGCACGCTATTGGCCGGCCGTCATCAGCTTAAGCTGTGATTGGCTGCCGGTATGTGAATACACAGAGAGAAGGTGAATGGAAGAAGCAGGAAAAGACGCACAGTGACCGGCAGGGGGCGCGGACAGTGTCATGTGCTGAGTGCGGAGAGATGGGATCTGTAGTGTAAGGAAGTGATCGCGGCAGATCCATGATCCCGGGATCTACTGCAGTCACACAATGCCGGGCCGGAGCAGCGCTGTATACGGGAGGCTGGCTGACAGCGGGCAGGTAATGGCACTCATCACTGCAATAACCGCAGACTATTCAATAGAATGACCGTAATGAACGGGGAAAGTTACAATCCCTGGCATGTTGTGTGACAGTGGACCCCATAATGTGCCCTGCTCCCCCCTATCTCTTCAGGCAGATTTGGACCTGGGAAATGTAATAACACAGGTATCCAGTGGTATATGTGAAGCTCATGGGCCCCAATGCGATAGCTCCAACGGGGCCCCCAATTATTGCAAATGTTTAATAACATTAGTCCTTTTCTAGAGGCCAAAGGGACATCTGGGGCCCCTAGACTGGGTGCAAGGTTGTAGGTGTCACATCCAGATGGACAGTCAGTCGGTCGCTCATCTGGTATAAGGCCCCGTTACACGGTACGAGATCGTGAACGATATCGCTGAAACATCACGGGTTTGGAGTCGTTGATACGACATCTTTAGGACGTTGTTGCGTGTGACACCGAGATACGACTACAATAAATCGTTGGATCGTTGATCGCAGATTTAAGAACATGTTCTCAAATCAGACGATCCTCGATCAGCCAACCTGCTGCATCGTTCTGTGTGACCCGCGATAACAACTTCTCCTGTTCACATCAGTGAACAAGTATTGTCCGCTGGGTTGTGCAAACGATAGCTGCTCGCTACATCATTGGTGCGTCGTGCACGATATCTACACGTGTGACAGCTCACCAACGATGTCATAAAGATGTCCTAACGACCGAGATCATTGGTGATATCTTAACGACATTGAAGCGTGTAACGATGCCTTTAGAGAGGGAACTAGTAGATTTTCCCACCAAGTGCCTTCAATACGAAATCTATAACCCCCCTTCCCGAATATCACACATTACCTATAATACCACTGTGGTTTAGGTGGTAGGGGGAACTGATTCCAATACTCTGAGCCCCCTCGCGGATCTCAAAAGTAATGGCAGGGGCCAATGGTGGACATAGACTGAAAATGGCCCCTGTGCAACAACAGCAAATGGGCTCTTTGTAGTCCAAGTGCTCATTTTAATATTCAATTTTAGCTACTTTGGAGGTGGAAAGGACCCCCTTACCTCTTGGGCCCCTGCCCCAGTGATATGTCCAACCCTGGCAGGGGTGTAGATAGACTCCCAATCAGGCCCACCCTAGAGTCCCCTGGCAGAAGTGATGATAGCCCATCATGTCACCCAGGTTTGGGGGGCGTAATGGGAGTGACAGAGAGTCTCATCCTCTGTCTAATCACGGGGCTGCTTTTCCCACAGCATCTAAAGCTTTGTCCACACATTGCATTTTTGCTGCTTTTGAATGAAGCTACATTTATTGAAACACTCACTGTAGACAAATGATGCTAAAAAACGCAGCAAAAATTAGCAAAACATAATTTTTGGAAGCAGCTTTTTTTACTGCCAAGAGCAGGTTTTCCTGATGAAAAAAAAGCATTGTGTGAACATTCCCTAAGGCTGTAAACTGCTGAGATCAGAGCTGGCTCCAATCACTGCAGATACCCAGGTGTCTTTGGAGTGAGGTAGTTGTTACCCACTGGGTACAGAGCTGGATCAGCACGTGTGCCCACTCCATTCCATCCTCTCCATGTCTGCCATACATAGAGATGCTTGGAAGAGGTTGGATAAGGGATGGAGAATTTGGCATCGGCCCCTATAAGGCATCAGTGGGGTCTGTCACCAGGGGATAATGTAATTCCACCCTGATAGAATGGGAGTCAGTTATGGCTGTGGACACTCCAGAGGCTCGTGTCACCTCAGTCTCTCTTCACTTCTTACAAAGAATAGTTTTTAGTTTTTCCCTTTTGCTTTAGAAAGGATTCAGTTTTAGGAACAGACAAACAGATTCATGTGTAAAGATGATCTACTGTATAAATAATGTAAACCACAGTGAAGGGGCTCATTGATTATTATGGAATCCTTCAGAATTCTATTATACCGTATGACGGTTATTAGAATAAATACAAAAATATATATTTTTCTTCCGTTGTAAGAAACAGCCCATAACTGAACCCAGGTGGACCCCATAATATTCAATGGTCCCCCCTGCTTCCATTACAGCAGTTAGGACCCATTTAGACATCAATCCGAGTTTTATTAGTAATTTGGATTAGATTTTCAGCAGTGTTTTGCTTAGTCTGGTTTCAAACTAGTGTTTTTGTGAATCCGAGGGGATGCAGTAACACCAGCATTCCCCGGATTCCACCAGAGCCCCCCGGAATGATGTAACTGAATGCACCCGCACTGGTATTATCACTAATCTGCGCTCACGGATCAGTGATAATAGCGGTGCAGGACAAGACAGTTTCTTCCGGCTCTGTATTTATTTCTGCCGGATCTGGGGACAAATGACACGTAAGGGGGCATGTCATTTGGAACTGTGTTCTGGGCACGTGCAGTTCCAAAGCTCTAATCCATCGGGCTCTAAAGACCCCGGATCTGGGTTACATAGGGTCCCATTATAATCCACCCTGCATTGTGTCAGATCTGGGTGGTCATGGGTTATGACATGGAGACCAAAAATGCACCAAAAAGTGTGACCACTCGCATCCAGGAAAAACAGAAAGAACTGGATGCACCTGCAAGTGCCTGCGGCTCCATTGAAAGTCAATGGGGCTGAAAATGCATGTGGAGCCGGATTCACACGGATGGCGAAAAATACCGGCGTGAAACCAGCCTAAGGCCTCGTGCACACACTCAGTATTTGATGAGTTTTTTACCTCAGGATTTGTAGACAAAACCAGGAGTGGAGCAATCAGAGGAAAAGTCTAATAGAAACAGCTGCACCACTTCTGTATTTAATTATCCAGTCCTGGTTTTGGCTTCAAATCCTGAGGTAAAAAACTCATCAAATACTGAATGTGTGCACGAGGCCTAAGTGTCAATTTTACCATCAGATTTTCATCACTTTTTTTTCATTTGCAAAAAACGCTCCAAAAAACTAATGGTGGTTTCTCAAGCTTCTCCTATCAGAATGCCCCTGGAAAACAGACAGATCATGGATGGCATCCGAGCGCTGTCTGATTTGTATTTATTTTATGAACTCATGGACTTGCATTGGTGAGTTTGATCCATGACTCAGATCAAGATCGCACATGCTTTTATGTGGAGACGCAGTACACAAAAATCCACTTGACTGTATGTGTCCTATAATGGGTACGAGTTCTGTTAATAAAAATCAGCTCTAGAACTCGTATGTAAAAAGCTGAAGGCTGAACAAGACCTTACTGATTTTTAAGATATGACGTTTTTAAATTTATTTGTTCCGAAAACTAAACAGACCAACTCCCAAATCCCGGAGTGGATCCTGCCCTAGAATAATGTCAAGACAAGACATGCAAAATAGGCTACTGAACAATGACAAGGCCGGCCACGTCTCTGACGTCACGTATAATGAGTCTGATGTCGGACTTTGCAGCCTACAACTACCTGAATCTGGTTTGTTAGAAATGTAGAGACAATCAGGTTGGATGATAAAAGAATGGCTGAAGGGAACGTTCCCACCATTGTCGCCCACACACCACGGCCTGAGGACGCCCTTTATATGCTGAGTCATACACACCGGCTGCAATGTTTTCTTTCTCTACCACATGCACAGGTTCAGTATTTGGAGAGATTTTTACCTCAGTATTTGTAGCCAAAACCAGGAGTGAAACGATCAGAGGAAAAGTATAATAGAAACACGTCACCACTTCTGTATTTATCACCCACTCCTGGTTTTGACTACAAATCCTGAGGTAAAAACTCATGAAATACTCACCTTGTGACCGTGGCCTTATTCTATATATTTCATTGTTGTAATATAATATGTCACATTATATTCACAGAGTGAGAATCCGGAGTACAGGGTGTCCTTCTTCAGTAGAGTGACGTATTCCTGGTATCACAGGTACCGTATATTAATGTATTTATGTAATTTTATGTTTTGTTTTATATTTATATTTATTTTTTATTTAATTATTAGCCGAGTTAGCTCATGAAGAGAAGTGTCCTCTTAGGGAGTAAAGACATTAGAGAGTGGTCTACCTCAGCTGGGCTGAAATACATTGTATGGACAAAAGTATCAAAATGTCTCCATATCATGCCTCTGCATCACGTCTCCATATCACACCTCTGCATCACGCCTCCATATCACACCTCTGCATCATGCCTCCATATCAGGCCTCTGCATCATGCCTCCATATCACGCCTCTGCATCGCGCCTCCATATTGCGCCTCCGCATCTCACCTTCACATTGCGCCTCCACATCGCGCCTTCACATTGCGCCTCTGCATCACGCCTTCGCATTACGCCTCTGCATCACGCCTTCGCATTGCTCCTCCGCATCGCGCCTTCGCATTGCTCCTCCGCATCGTGCCTTTGCATTGCGCCTCTGCATCACGTCTTTGCATTGCACCTCCTAATCGTGCCTTTGCATTATGCCTCCGCATTGCGCCTTCGCATTGCGCCTCCACATCGCACCTTTGCGTTGCGCCTCCACATCGCGCTTTTGCGTTGCACCTCCGCATCGCGCCGTCATGTTGCGCCTCCGCATTGCGCCCTCGCATTGCACCTCCACATCACGCCTTTGCATTGCGCCTCCGCATCCTGCCCTCACATTGCATCTCTGCTGTGGACTTTCACATCACGCCTCTGCATTGCACCTCCGCATAGCACCTCCTTCTCACGCCCAGACTTCTTGCGTCCGCATTGAGCCTCATCATCGCACTCTCACTTTGTGTCTCCATATCGTGCCTTCGCATCGCACCTCCACATCATGGCCACACTTCGCGCCTCTGCATTGCGCCTCTGCATTGCGCCTCTGCATTGTGCCTCTGCATTGCACCTCTGCATTGTGCCTCCATATCACGCCCTCATATCGCACGTCCATATGACGCCTTCACATCGTGCCTCTCCATTGCACCTCTGTATCGCACCTCCGCATCACCCCTCCATATCATGCCTCAACATCATGGCTCCACATCCCACCTTCAAGAGCTTTTCTGGCCGCCTCCTTCCCCCCTCCGCTCTAAATCCATACACATTGATATGTAGTAATTTACCCCTTTGCAGCTACATTACAATTTGCTCTAGCTCTTCTTGGAAGACTTTCCATAAGATTTTTTAGGTGAAAGTCTTCATCAGGAAGAACATGTGTGACATCAGACAAAGTTATGGAGGATGGGGCCGGGGTCACAATCTCTGTGCTATTTCATCCCAAAGTTCTTTGATGAGGTTCATATCCGGGCTCTGTGCGGCTGGTCATGTTCTTCATCTCCAACCCCCCATGTGTCTTTATAGACATTGCTTTTTGCATGTGGAACAGAAACAGGCCTTCCCCAAACTGTTCCCACAAAGAAGGACGCAACAAAGGCCCAAATATCTGTCTTGTATGCTGAAGAAAAAGATTTTCCTACAGTAAATAACACTCCATAGCATTATTTCCACTCTCACCACAGCCCTCGACCAGGCTGCTCCCCTCACACTTAACACAACACGAGTACAACGACAACCATGGCTCACGAGCCTCACCAATAAACTCCGATGGACGACGAGGGCAGCCGAGTGGAAATGGAAGAAGTCCCATTCCGCAGAGCACTTCGCCCTATACAAGCGCTCCCTCAATACCTTCAAGACTGCCCTTTACTCCGCAAAACAAGCCTACTTCTCCTCCCTAATTACTGCCCTGTCTCACAACCCCAAACAACTCTTCAAAACCTTCAACTCCTTACTTCGCCCCACTGCACCTCACCCCTCATCTCTGCCGACGACTTCGCCACCTTCTTCAAAGACAAAATTGACAAACTCAGACAAAGCTTCGACCCACACTCCCCTCGCCCCCACCCCACCTCCAGCCCATCCCCTCTCTCCCAAATGCAGTTTCACCCCCTTGACTGAGGACCACCTTTCCTCCCTTCTAGCTCGATCACACCTCACCACCTGCGCCCTTGACCCACTCCCCTCCCACCTCATCCCTAACCTCACCACAGTCCTCATCCCTGCCCTGACACACCTCTTCAACATATCACTCAAATCCGGCACATTACTCTCACCCTTCAAGCACGCCCTAATCTCGCCCATCCTAAAAAAAACATCCCTCGACCCTACAACAGTCTCCAAATATCGCCCCATATCTCTCCTACCGTTTCCCTCAAAACTTCTTGAACAACACTTCTATTCCGAACCTTCCTCCCACCTCTCTTCCTGTGCTCTCTTTGATCGCCTACAATCCGGCTTCCGACCGCACCACTCCACCGAAACAGCCCTAACCAAAGTCACTAATGACCTTCTGATCACCAAGAGCAAACGGCACTACTCCGTCCTCATCCTTCTCGACCTCTCTGCTGCCTTTGACACTGTTGACCACTCCCTCTTACTCCAAATCCTTGAATCTCTTGGCATTACTGACCTCGCCCTCTCCTGGATCTCCTCCTACCTAACGGACAGGACCTTCAGCGTCACCCACTCCCACACCTCCTCCTCGTCCCACCCCCTCTCCGTAGGTGTCCCCCAAGGCTCGGTCCTGGGACCACTACTCTTCTCCATTTACACCCTCGGCCTTGGCAACCTCATCGAGTCACATGGCCTCCAATACCACCTCTACGCCGACGACACCCAGCTCTATCTGTCTGGCCCCGACATCTCCTCTCTTCTATCCAAAATTCCTCACTGCCTATCCGCCATTGCATCCTTCTTTTCTACCCGCTTCCTCAAACTCAACATGGACAAGACAGAATTCATCGTCTTTTCCCCTAACAACCCTCCCCCCCTTCCTGACCTATCCATCACCGTCAATGACTGCACTCTCTCACCCGTCCCCCACGCCAAATGCCTCGGGGTAATCCTCGACTCCTCCCTCTCCTTCAAGCCCCAAATCCATGCCCTTGCCACCGCTTGCCAACTCCAACTAAAAAACATTGCCCGCATCCGCTCCTTCCTTGACCACAACACGGCTAAGACACTTGTCCATGCCCTCATCATCTCCCGCCTGGACTACTGCAACCTCCTGTTCACCAGCCTCCCTGCCTCCTCCCTTGCACCTCTCCACACCATCCTCAACTCTGCTGCCCGACTCATCCACTTATCTCCCCGCTACTCCCCCGCCTCCCCTCTCCACCGAGCCCTCCACTGGCACCCATCCCCCAGCAATCTCGCTTCAAAACCCTAACCCTGACATACAAGGCCATACACAACCTGTCTCCTCCCTACATCTCCGACCTAATCTCCCGCTACCTCCCCTCACGCAACTTGCACTCCTCCCAAGAACTCCTTCTCTCAACCCCCTGCATCTCCACCTCCCACAACCGCACACAAGACTTCTCTCGTGCTTCTGCCAGACTCTGGAACTCCCTCCCCCATCACATCAGACACTCCCCGACCCTGGGAACCTTCAAGAAAAACCTGAAGACCCACCTCTTCCTACAAGCCTATAACACACACTGAGACCCAATCCACTGCACCATCTCACCTCTCTCCCTCCTTCTGTCTTACTCCCCACCCCCTCTAGAATGTGAGCCCTCGCGGACAGAATCCTCGGCCCTATTGTACCCGTATGATTAATTGTGGATTTGTCGTCGCTCGTCATCGTTTGCGGTCGTTTTCGACCACTTGTCTTTGTCTACCCGCTATATTGTAAAGCGCCATGTATCCTAATAGCGCTATATAAGTACCTAATAATAATAATAATTTCTGATACAGCAGGCACAATGCAGTCAGGCACGTACTGTCCTCCTGGCATTCACCAAACTCAGACCCGTCCATCAGACGTCAGATAGAGCAGTGTGATCTGTTACTGCCCAAAACACTTTCACAGAGTCCTGTGGTGGCAGCATCCTTTACACTACTCAATCCAATGCTTGGCTTGTGCTTGGTGATGTAAGACTTGGCCATGAAGCTCCCGGCAGGGGTGCAGATTTTGTTCATAACTACTGAGTGCTGCCATTATGGAGTCAGCGGAGCGTTGGGGACTCTTCTACCCTCTGCTCTTCAACACTCGGCTCCCCACTCTGTAACGCTACATGGTCTTCACGTGCCTAAGTTCTTGTGGTCCCTTCCACTTCTCAATAATATCACTGACAGGTAATTGGGGAAGATTTTGAAGGGAACAAATGCCATGACTGGACTCGTCACATCGGTGGCCTCTATCACTCAGATTCAGTGAGGGATTGAGACTTGTCCAGGGGCGGACTGGCCCAGGTGGCAGGGGGCAAGTGCCCCCTGGGCTGGTGGTATAGCCCACATCTAGGGCCACCGCCCCCACAGAAATGGGCCGGCCGGCGGCGCTTTGCGGCGATACCGCAGCAGACGGCGCCGTGTATGGTAAGTGAGCTGCGGTCATCAAAAAACAAAAATTTCCGATAGCACCCCCCTCCCGCCCCGGTCATCAAAAATTTGCGATAGCACCCCCCTACCAATACTGCCACCCGGGGCCAGAGGCACCAGCCAGCCCCTGGACTTGTCCCATACTTCTCTACATCAGTATGTGGCATAGAATAGGTTTGACAGTAAAAAAATTGTATTCACGTAATATGTTTATTTTTCTGTTTGCAAAATATTGCTGTTTCCTAACATTTTATGGAAACTTGTAATGAGGGGGCGCCATACCTGACAAACTGGTTTAGCTATGACCTGCAGGCTCATCTGTTTGCTAAACATGTAAATTCAGAGCTCGACTTCCACTGCTGGCACCTGTTTCCTCTCTCGCCTGTCCTGCCCGTCTCACCTATCTCATCCGTTTCATCTGTCTCACCCATTTCATCTATCTCACCCATCTTGCTCGTCTCATCTGTACGCCCATCTCACTCATCTCGCCTGTCTTGGCCTTCTCGTCCATCTTGCCTCACTCACCCGTCTCACCTCTCACCCATCTCATTCATCTCACATCTCCCCTCCGTTATCTCACCCTCTCCAGAATTATAAAGCTCGGCTACAGGAAACCACTGGAAAGAGAAGATCTTGTGGAGCTGAACAGCGATGACTCTTCTTACAGCGTTCTCCCGGCATTTGAAGAAAACTGGAGAAAGGAAAGTATCAAACAAGACAGAAAGGTAAAACTGCACATTACATGATGGCGAGGAGGTAAATGGGGATGAACGGGCTGAATGTAAATGAAAATGACGTTGATTGAGCCATCATCCGACATACAGTCACACACTGCCTGCAAACAAGCAAATTCTTTATGTAAAAAAATATATTTTAATATGTAGAGTTTTAAAACAAAAAAAATAAATAAACAATGCAAAAATTAAATTAGAATCTTTCCCTCATTCACTTTTTTATTTTTGATATTATGGAGTCTGCTAATAACAATATGTATTCTCTATGGAGAGAGAGAAAAAAACTAAATGCCATTATTTACAGATCGTTTCCTAAGTGGCCGACCACCGCTGCTGTCTAGCTTGTAAGCACTGTGCTGGCATTAGCTCGGATTATTATTATTATTATTTATTATTATATACGTTTGAAAAGAGGCATACATAGTACAATATAATTGCCGTAGGCACGTTTGTGTCGGACCCCGGCACGCCGTGGCTTTGTCACTATGTGACGTCACCACGGCGAAGCATTGGCCGCGTAGCGGCCAATGCGAGTCGCTGGCCTGCGCTAGCAATGGCCGCGAGGCCATTGCTCGCGCAGCCATAGGGCAGTGTACACAGTGCAGGCGGCCAGCACCGGCCACAATGCGGCCCCCGAGGACAGGAAGGGGTTAAGGTGACTGTGTGCAGAGTCACTCACCTGAGCTGCGGGCGACCCTTCCTCCACCGCCGCCTCAGACACCGGGCACCAGGCGGCACAGGGCGGCATGGGGCACACACACACGGCCGGGCGACCCTTCCTCCACCACCGCCTCAGACACCGGGCACAGGGCGGCATGGGGCACACACACACGGCCGGCACTGTGCTCACACCCCGGGCACACACACACGGCCGGCACTGTACTCACACCCCGGGCACTCACACCTTGCTGACACCCCGGGCACACACACCGTGCTCAGCTGCTTCCTGAGTGAGGGGAGCCGGCCAGGCTGCACGGGAGGAGGCGGGGAGACATTGCATAACAGCCTCCTCACAACACAGTGATATCAGGGCACAGACATGACCTGCGGTAATCCCCATAAGGATTACCGCAACCGCGCCGCATTGCGAGTCGCTGGCTGAGTGCGAGCACTTGCGGTGCGGTTGCGGTAATCCCCATAAGGATTACCGCAACCGCGCCGCAAGTGCAAGTTGCGGCGCGGTTGCGGTAATCCCCATAAGGATTACCGCAACCGCGCCGCAAGTGCAAGCTGCGGCGCGGTTGCGGTAATCCCAGTACAAAGTATAGGGGGACTTGCGGCAGGTGCGGCAAGTGCGGTTTTGCCGCACCTGCCGCAAGTCCCCCTATACTTTGTATGGGGATTACCGCAACCGCGCCGCACATGCGGTTTTTTAATAAAATAATAAATAATAAAATAAATAAATAAAATAATAAATAATACAATAAATAAAATACATAAATAAAATAAAATCTTAATACAAATAAATTCAATTAAAATAACAAATAATAAATAAATTTAATAATAATAAAAATTGTAAAAAATAAATAAATAAATAAATAATAAAATACAAAATAATAATAACAAAAAAAAAAAAATATATATTAAATTAAGATATTAATTACATTAACTAATTAAAATATAATAAAATAAAATAAATTTAATTAAAATAAAAATTAATATACAAAATAATATCATTAATAATATATTAATCTACTATATAATTGCCGTAGGCAAAATCGTGTCGGCCCCCGAAATCGCCGTGGCTTTGTCACTTTGTCACGTCACCACGGCGAAGCATTGGCCGCGCGAGCAATGGCCGCGAGGCCATTGCGAGTCGCTAGCTTTGTGCGAGCAATGGCCGCGAAGCGGCCATTGCGAGTCGCTGGCCGAAAATAGAACCAGAGGCTCAGCCACAAAGCTAGCGATTTACCGCTCAGGTAGCGAGTCGCTGCCTGAGCGGTAAATCGCTAGCTTTGTGCCGAAAATAGAACCAGAGGCTCGGCCACAAAGCTAGCGATTTACCGCTCAGGTAGCGAGTCGCTGCCTGAGCGGTAAATCGCTAGCTTTGTGGCCGAGCCTCTGGTTCTATTTTCGGCCACAAAGTTAGCGATTTACCGCTCAGCCCCCCAATAAGTATTGGACCCCCCAAAAAAGTATTGGACCCCCCCAAAAAGTATTGGACCCCCCCCAAAAAGTATTGGACCCCCCCCCCCCCCAAAAAGTATTGGACCCCCCCAAAAAAGTATTGGACCCCCCCAAAAAGTATTGGACCCCCCCAAAAAAGTATTGGACCCCCCAAAAAAAAAGTATTGGACCCCCCCAAAAAAGTATTGGACCCCCCCCCCCCAAAAAGTATTGGACCCCCCCAAAAAAGTATTGGACCCCCCCCCAAAAAGTATTGGACCCCCCAAAAAAAGTATTGGACCCCCCCCAAAAAGTATTGGACCCCCCCAAAAAAGTATTGGACCCCCCCCAAAAAGTACTCAGACCAGCTATAACTATTATAAGCAAATTTATGCACGTTCTAGAATCCCGATGCATTTGCATCGGGCTCACAGCTAGTAGTACAATAAACATGAGCAATACAAGGCACACAAAGGTGCAGGAGGAGAGGGTACCCTGCCTGCAAGGGCTCACAGTCTACAAGGGATGGGTGAGGAGAGAGGACCCTGCCCGCGATGTCTCACAGTCTACAAGGGATGGGTGAGGATACAGAGGGTGAGAAGAGAAGACCCTGCCTGTGAGGGCTCAAAGTCTACAAGGGATGGGTGAGGATACAGTAGGTGAGGAGAGAGGACCCTGCCTGTGAGGGCTTACAGTCTACAAGGGATGGATGAGGATACAGTAGGTGAGGAGAGAGGACCCTGCCTGTGAGGGCTCAAAGTCTACAAGGGATGGGTGAGGATACAGTAGGTGAGGAGAGAGGACCCTGCCTGTGAGGGCTCACAGTCTACAAGGGATGGATGAGGATACAGTAGGTGAGGAGAGAGGACCCTGCCTGTGAGGGCTCAAAGTCTACAAGAGATGGGTGAGGATACAGAGGGTGAGCAGAGAGGGCCCTGCTCACAAGGGCTCACAGTCTACAAGGGATGGGTGAGGATACAGTAGGTGAGAAGAGAGGACCCTGCCCACGAGAGCTCACAGTCTACAAGGGATGGGTGAGGATACAGTAGGTGAGGAGAGAGGACTCTGCCTGCAAGGGCTCACAGTCTACAAGGGATGGGTGAGGATACAGTAGGAGAGGGGACACCTTAAAACAGCACTTACAAGCTTGATAAATAATAGAACAAGCACAGTGATTGAAAACACTTTATCAGCAGTGGTCGGTCCCCAAGGCAACGCGTTGAAAGGAATGGCTAAAATTTTAATAAGCCGTAAATTACAATCATGCTTGTATTTAACAATACACATTTATGAAGATGGGAATAACCCTTAAAGGAGTTCAGGATTTGGCTATTTACCCCTGTTCTTGACCAGGCACATTATTATTATTTTTACATCTTTTTTGTACATGTGTTTTAAAAAAAATGAAAAAGTTTTTTTTTCTCATTCAAATATTTAAAAAAATGTGTTTTTTTTTGTGACACTTGGGGTATAATTTTTATGCTATTTTCATACAACAACTCATAGTAATAAAGATTTTGATCAGAAGCTGCTTTTATTTATTTATTTTTTACCTACTATGAATTAATTTCACATAATGTGCCTGCCTTTCATCTGATCATAAAAATGTGGCTATTTCAACATATCATTTTTTTTTATTTTTTTTTTATAAATCTGATTTCCTCTTTACTAGGGGCTTGTATATCAGCTTCAGTTACAGGGGAAATTCAGCTTCCTTCTTGCATAGCAGGGCTGGTCTAGGTTTCCTAAAACTAGCAGCTCCTACTCCATCCCTGGACACAGAAATCACATGATCACTGGGTCTGGAGGATGAAGAGCTGTTGCTGTATACACAGCGCTTGTTCAGCTCTGTGGATATAGGGATAGAGAAGCCAGAGATAGTAATCATTTGTGCCTGGCTTCTCTATGGGGAGCTTGGCTATAAAGGATAGTTGGCTTCCGCTGTCCCAACTGCATGGTCTCATTAAGCTGCTCTACTATGCAGAGTACAGCTCGGCCCATCTGGACATTTTCATTCTATAGGTGGCCCTAAAGCAATTGAGATGATTATTTTATGTTTCCAGTCATAAAGTTAAATATCTCAAGAGTCTACTAAGTGTGTTCAGCCTCCTTTGCTGCAACTTATACTGAGCAGTGTGAGATCTCAGCATAGAGGAGGCTCACTGAGGAGCTGTCAATCAGGCTGGTGAGGGGAGGTTAAGTTTACACTTTCATTAAACATGATAAAGGATTTATGACTTGAATTTTGAAAATCTACAATAGTCTCTTCAAGTCTTGGAGATAATGTCCATAGTTTTTATTGTGAAATCCCGCGTTCAGGCCCATTGCTCTGATTGGTTATATAAAGTCATTTTTTTATACTTTCACAGGATTCTGGGTCCAGGAAAGCGTCTTTGGTGCGGGCATTGTGGCACACATTCAAGTCCTCTCTCATCCAAGTGGCCCTCATGAAAGTAGTGGCTGATCTCCTGGCATTTACAAGCCCTCAGATATTGAAGTGAGTAAAATGCTTTCTGGACTGCCTTATTGTGATGTGTTGTTGTAATCTGTGCCTCCAATGACCTGGTTTATGCCTCCAGACCTTTGGAGCCAAAAGATCATGACATAGACAGGTGACTGAATCCATGACACTGCTCCCAGGCTGAAACACTGGGTATAAATGCTGCTATGTGGCGTCAGCTACTTTCTGTGTAGTAAAGCTATGATCAGTAAGTACAACTTAGCTGCAGCATTTAAAGGAATGTATCACGTCAGGGCCCCAGGCAGCTTCAGTTCTCCGCTGTACTTTACACTGCAGCCCTCCTTGTTCAGATCATCTGCTATGGATTAGCATATAGAGGTGTCCTTTGTGGCTTGGATAGTTATCAGATGCTTAAAGCATAACCACAGTTTAATTTTTTGTTATACAATAATGTACAGAAAGTGATTATAATAAACTTTCAAATATACTTTATTGACATCTGGTTGAAAGCCAGTCATAAACCTTCCACAAGGTGTCCCCACTACACTGTGTGAAGCAGACATATGTTCATTCTCAGTTAGATCCGTCTTCACACTGAATACAGGGCTTGTAACCATATAAGTAAAGGGAGTGTGGCCTACACTGCTGACTGCAGCTGGTGAGGAAACAATGCATCAGCTTAGCTCAGCATACAGCACAGTTGCTATGCAATATCAGAATGTCAAGATCAGTGTAAACTCCCTCTTCCTTTGCACAAGATTCTGATGTGTCATCTGGTTCCACACAGCTTAGTCACAATCTCTGGTAACCCCTACTCTACTGACACATCACACTGCTCCCTATCAGCCTGCTCTCAGAAGCTGTGGAAATACACACACAGTGCTGGCAGACCCTGGCCACACCCACATAGCCATAAAATCCTTTTTAAAAAAAAAAAAAACAAGAAAAATGTGAAAAAATAAGTCATATGGCACAAAAAAGCATTATCTTAGCTGCTATGAAACACATCATTAACAACCAGTGCAGTATTTTTTTTTTCAATGAAATGACATTTACTTTAAATAGTAACTGTTGTTTAGTTTCATAAATCAATAGTAAACAGGAAAGTAAGCAACTTTGTATTATATCTTACAAAAGATATTCTTTCTCATCTTGGACTGATCTTTCACTCTCGATTCCTGAGTAAAATCTGTAAGCAGTGAAGACAGCTTTTATATTACAGAGATAGGAGATGACGTTGGTGCTCATAAGATTCTATGGAGGGAGGAGCTGCAGGCACACAAATATTCCACAACAAGTTCTACAGAGGTGCAGGAGCTAGTGGCAGACACACATTCCACAGCAAGTTCTACTGAAGGGGAGGAGCTAGAGGAAGACACAGACATTCTACAGCAACTTTTGAGGGGGAGAAGCTAGTGGCAGACACAGACATGCTATAGCCGGTTCTCCTGAGGGGGAGCAGCTAGTGGTGCAGACAGACATTTCACTGCAAGTCCTCCTGAGGGGGAGCAGCTAGTGGCGCAGACAAACATTTCACTGCAAGTCCTCCTGAGGGGGAGCAGCTAGTGGTGCAGACAGACATTTCACTGCAAGTCCTCCTGAGGGGGAGGAGCTAGTGGTGCAGACATTCCACTGCAAGTTCTCCTGAGAGGGAGGAGCTACAGGCAAACACAGAAATTCTACAGCAACTTCTCAGACTGTGAGCCCTCGTGGACAGGGTCTTCTCCCCTATTGTATCTGTATGTTAGAATTGGCCACAGCCATTGTTACTTGTATTGTTACTGTTACTTGTCCTAGTCTGCCTTCTTAACATGTAAAGCGCCATGGAATTTTATGGCGCTATATAAATAGTAATAATAATAATAACTTCTGTGGGGAGGAGCCAGAGGTAGAGACAGACATTCTGCAGCAAGTTCTCCTGAGGGAGGAGCTACAGCAGACAGACATTCCACAGCATGTTCTCCTGAGAGGGAGGAGCTACAGGCAAACGCAGACATTCTACAGCATGTTCTGAGGGGAGCAGCTAGTTTCATACACAGACATTCTATAGCAGGTTCTCCTGAGAGGGAGCAGCTAGTGGCATAGACAACATTGAACACATTTCTCCTGGGGAGGAGCTAGTGCGCAGACAGACATTGCACTGCAAGTTCTCCTGAGGAGGAGGAGCTACAGGCAGCCCAGACATTCTACAGCAAGTTCTCCTGAAGGGGAGGAGCTACAGGCAGACACGACATTCTACAGCAAGTTCTCCTGAGGAGGAGGAGCTACAGGCAGACACAGACATTCTACAGCAAGTTCTCCTGAGAGGAGGAGCTTCAGGCAGACACAGACATTCACAGCAAGTTCTCCTGAAGGGGAGGAGCTACAGGCAGACAAGACATTCTACAGCAAGTTCTCCTGAGGAGGAGGAGCTTCAGGCAGACACAGACATTCTACAGCAAGTTCTCCTGAAGGGGAGGAGCTACAGGCAGACACGGACATTCTACAGCAAGTTCTCCTGAGGAGGAGGAGCTACAGGCAGACACAGACATTCTACAGCAAGTTCTCCTGAAGGGGAGGAGCTACAGGCAGACACAGACATTCTACAGCAAGTTCTCCTGAGGGGAAGGAGCTACAGGCAGACACAGACATTCTACAGCAAGTTCTCCTGAGGAGGAGGAGTTTCAGGCAGACACAGACATTCTACAGCATGTTTTCCTGAGGGAGAGGAGCTATGGCGCAGACAGACATTGCACTGCAAGTTCTCCTGAGGAGGAGGAGCTACAGGCAGACACAGACATTCTACAGCAAGTTCTCCTGAAGGGGAGGAGCTACAGGCAGACACGGACATTCTACAGCAAGTTCTCCTGAGGAGGAGGAGCTACAGGCAGACACAGACATTCTACAGCAAGTTCTCCTGAGGAGGAGGAGCTTCAGGCAGACACAGACATTCTACAGCAAGTTCTCCTGAAGGGGAGGAGCTACAGGCAGACACGGACATTCTACAGCAAGTTCTCCTGAGGAGGAGGAGCTTCAGGCAGACACGGACATTCTACAGCAAGTTCTCCTGAAGGGGAGGAGCTACAGGCAGACACGGACATTCTACAGCAAGTTCTCCTGAGGAGGAGGAGCTACAGGCAGACACAGACATTCTACAGCAAGTTCTCCTGAAGGGGAGGAGCTACAGGCAGACACAGACATTCTACAGCAAGTTCTCCTGAGGAGGAGGAGCTACAGGCAGACACAGACATTCTACAGCAAGTTCTCCTGAAGGGGAGGCGCTACAGGCAGACACAGACATTCTGCAGCAAGTTCTCCTGAGGGGAAGGAGCTACAGGCAGACACAGACATTTTGCTGAAAGTTCTCCTAAAATTATAGTTTCTGTTCTCTATTGAACCTTATGAATCTTGACACGTACACAATTCTCATCATGTGATATGGGGTGCGCCTGCAAGGGTTAATTTATCCCCCTTGTACTCAACCTCTGTTTACAGGCTATAAAGTGAGCATAAATCACACCCCAGTTATACAACATGCTGCTGCCAGGACTCATCAAACACACTAGTGTCTGACAATCAACAGGGTCACAGACTCTCTGAAAGCCTATGGATTTTCACAATCAAGGAGAATACAAGGATCAAACTTATTAAAATTGTTAGCGTTGATATAGGAAATGTAGTGCTTACAATAAAAAGGTATTAAAGATAAAAATGACACATGAAGATATAGAACAGTTATAAAATAAAATGGGAGAAATAATAGAAATACTTAAACCTTCAAGTCTAAAGTTATCTTCTGTTTCCTTGGGGGATGGAGAAATGAATTATGGAACAAATTGGCATTGGCTGACACCAACCTTTATTTCTTTTTGTGCCATCCAGCCTTTTATATGCTTGACCCTTGGTCTGTTCTAATTAGAATTGTTGTGCTGTGGTTAGAATATGAGCTAATTGTGCAAGTACCTACATATTAACTATCTTGTGCCTCCCCCACTCCTCTGTATACAGTAAATGGGAAATATTCTGCCTGGTGGTTACAGACCATTTGTTAACCCTTTGACCTCAGTCCTGGAGCTGAGCTGCCATCTTTGACATCTCAAGCAAAAGCCCCTTTGTTCTTGCAATACTGGTAAATCCAGTTTACCCTTTTGTCACCTAAATGTATCTCTACTGCTATTATACATTTCACCTACCATTATATATGTCCTTCACTAGCACCAACTGTCATCTCCTATCTCTGTAATAGGAAGATCTGTATTTCCTGAAGACTTATTTTATCCATGAATATTTTTTAGAATTTAAAGATCAGTCCAGGTTGAAAAGTTTTCTTATTTTGTGTAGTCTTTAAGTAATTTACATGTGTTCCTTGTTCCCAGGAGTATGATTGCGTACTGCGAGGATCGCTCCGAGGGGGTCTGGGCCGGCTATCAGTTTGCCCTCGCTCTGTTCATTGTCACCATCCTGCAGACGCTCATCCTGCAGTTTTACCAGCGGTTTAATATGTTGACTGCAGTGAAGATAAAAACTGCCATCAATGGGATCATCTATAAGAAGGTGAAGTATATCACGTGTGACTAGAGAATATTACCATCATACATGTTCCCTGTATACTGTTCTGTGTGATATTAGGATCAATGCAGTGAAATCATCCAGAAATGAGGACAGTGGCACAAACTGCTTCCCAGGGCACTGGTGTAGCGACCACCGGCCACTAGGGGGCGCTCAGTCCTGATTTGTTCAGCTTCTGTAACAAATGTATGCGTCGTATACAATCAGCTCCCTCTAGTGGTGGCTGCAGAATTTTGTGTGCAGAGCCTCTGCTATAGAAATCGATGGATAAATGGGTTCAGAGGTTATTCAACATCTGCTGTTACTGTTTTATGTACGGAAAAAAAATGTGTGTGTAGACTGATGGGAGGGAGCTCAGCCGAGTATGGAAACAGCCAACATTTGCTGAATGCACAGTGCGACAAATCGGATGTCAGGATATTATAAGGCAATTACATATATCAGAAAAAAATGGAGGGTAAAGCCGGCTCACCATTACTTGGTCTCCTGTCTTACTCCGGACACTACACAGAATGGGTATAGGACTAGATCCTGGTAATATGTGTACATTTCTGAGATTCCAACAAAAGTATAAGGGAAGCTGAGTACTTTAAAAATAATTTTTATTCCATCATGGTAAAATGGTTCACGATCCGAAGACACCATACAGACTTATTATATGTAAACCATAATGGGACTACGCGTTTCGGCATGATGCTCCCTCTTCAGAGCCCAATACTATTGGAAATATTGCTGGAAATCTCTGAAATGTACACATATATATAATATCAATCAATCCATTATCCAGTCTGTGCACTTAGACATTTGTAAGCCTTGATTGCGATGCTGCATTTTACTAGAGATAGATAGATGCTTGGATGTGTTATATAACATATTTCTCCTCTCTAACATTCCCTCTCCTGTATACATGGATGTGTGTGTGTTACACCGGTATACACAGGTATCCGCACATTCATCCGTTCCCAGGAGTTGTGGGTACAGATCCCACAGGGTGAATGTGAGCAGCCATTGTCCTGGAGATCGGCCCTGGATACCGAATTCACAAAGTGTGAGATGAATCTATGAAAGGTGAAATCTCCTGTGACTCCATAGTGATGAGATGTTTTATGGCCAGATATTGGTTTTCTGAAATAGTCTATGCCCATGACTTTATCTTTCAGTGTGAATAATGATTAATACGTAGATAACACCTGCTCCAGGGCGGCGCCTCCTCCAGATGACTCTAACGTTTGTTTTGGATGCAAAATCTTCTTTAAGCAAATTTGGCTGTGGTGTGAAGGGGTTAAAGAGAGCGTGCTCAGGACTTGTGATATCCACCCATTGTGTGCGGTAGGTCAGGTGCCCTCCTGAGGTTCGGTGTCACACCCAGGTGTAGGCGGCAAGAAACACAAGTGATGTAAGCTGCACCGCTGATACCTACTGCCCGTATTCATTATTAATAGAGATCACAATGTAAATGTCTGGGAGGAAACCGGAGAACTTGAGGAAATCCCAGCAAACATGGGGAGATCATACAAACTCCTTGCAGATGTCGTCCTTGCTGGGATTTGATCCCTGCACACCGGTGCCTATAGTTTAGTTATGATCCTGACTGATCTGTCGTGAAGCCACATGATGATTTCATCTGTAATAATGAGAAGTGGTGACATCTGTAACGGCGTGCCGCTGACTCATACTCGCCCCCTCGTGACTTCTTCGTTTTGGAAATCCTGTGTGATTCCATCGTGCTGCCTACCAAACCCACAGATACCGGTGGTTACTCACAGCACTCGGCTATGGCACCTATTGCTTCATCTAAATGAAAGGTCACAGTCACTAACCCCTTTTGTTATAGACCGCTCCTTATTTAATTAGAACTCCTGAGATATTTGGTTCAGGGCGTAACTACAATAGGTGCAGGGGTTGCACCCGGACCCTAGAGCACAGGGGGCCCAAAAAGTCCTTTTTGGTCAATGTGAAAAGACCAGTGCTATGATTTGATTTGCAATACTTGGGGGCCCATTAGGGCATTTGCATTAGGGCCCATGAGCTTCAAGTTAAACCAATAAGATTACTTGCAACATTTTATACAGTAGAGAGCTATCTGTGCCCATTTATGAGAGCAGGGAGCAATAAAATTTATCTCTTGCTGACTTGTTGCAACCACTATATTGTTACCCATCAACGTCAAAGGGCGCAGTGTGACATACCATTTCCCAGGTGCAAACCACCTTTAAAGAAACATTCTCATCTTGGACATACATGCCATGCCCACAAGAACCTCCGTAATGTTTGATAGATGCAGGTCCCATTGCCAGGATCCTTTTTCCTGTCCTCTCTAATGCCACAGCGGCTGTAAGCAGAGCGGTGGCTGGATGACAGAAAAGTCTTGGAGAAAGGAGTTGAAGGTTTAGATATGGAGGATGTTAGTCTTAGATCAAGAGAGCATGGCTAAGGTGATAGACAGGTGAGGGAGGAGGTGTAGGAGAGCTCTGTGGGGAGCGTTCTTTTATGTTGTATTATGTAGCAGATGGGTAACCAGTGCAGTAGCTGGCACAGTGATGAGGTATCGGTGTAGTTGGTGGATAGAAATGAGTAGAGATGTTGCATTCAAGATAGAGTTTAGTAAGAGGAAGGCCAATTAGTACTGGGTTGCAATAGTACTTATCAGGATAACTTAGAGCAATAATAAGTGTTAGAAGGTGTTTTGATCAGTACAGGGAGAGTCTTAAGATATTCTTGAGGGCCGGGTAACATGAGTAAGCGATGAATTGGATCACTACTTATTCCTAAAGACCATACACATGATGTCAATGATGGCTGAACCTGCTGAGTTCTGCAAGACTTGTTGACCATCTAATGTGTATAGAGGCTTCACAACAAAAGACGTGGAAAAGAATTAGAGTTCAATTTCAACATGCCTTAAAGCGAATCTATCAGCAGGTTTTTACTATATAATCTGAAGGCAGCATGCTGTAAGGGTTTACACGAACAACCCAGCCATGAGTCTCTTATCAGAATGTGTTGTTTAGCTGCAATGTTTGTTTTAGCCCCAGTAGCTTATCATTGATGAACACAGCAGCACATGATACCAAGTCTGGCACACCCCGTGCTGTCATTAGGAGCTTCTCACTGTCTATGGACTTTGTATACAGAGCCTGGTGTTTGGGCAAGGGCAGCTGTTTGAGCTCTGCTACATGGCTAAATCTGAATTCTTTGATTGTGTGAGAACGTTTGGGTCCAGGGCTCGAGTGACGGAACAACTTCATGTAAGCCCTGAAGAGCGAGTGTCAACACCACTAGAATGGCTCCAGCACAAGAGATGAGTATAAGTGTATTTACCATCTCCAGGCCACAAATGGTGCAGGAGATGGGATTCAAAGTCATACTGATAGGATGTTTACATTGTGAGCCCCAATGGGGACAGTGTTGCAAATGTATGTAAAGCATGCAATGAAATATTATAAAATAACGCTTCCCATTTTAGATGAGGCTTTTAACATTATTTTGCAGAATTGCAAACACTATATACTCTACTTCTTACCTAAGAAAATGTTGTTGTTTTTCCCGCAGTCCTTAAATTTGGCCAGTTCTACTAGAAGAAAGTTTACCACGGGTGAACTGGTAAACCTGATGTCATCGGATGCCCAGCAGCTCATGGATCTGACGGTGAACATCAACCTGCTGTGGTCAGCGCCATTCCAGATCTTCTTGGCCATCGTCTTCCTGTGGCAGGAGCTGGGCGCGTCGGTGCTGGCTGGGGTGGCCGTGCTGCTCCTAGTTATACCGTTAAATGCATATATTGCTGCCAAAGTTAAGCAATTGAAGGTACATTAATAATTTCTATTAATACATGCACACATATATTAATTAGACAGGACTTTAAATGTAAGATTCTTTTTATTCTGATCATATGGAAACGTGAACGCTGCAGCCAGTCACTGTCCGCAGCAGTAATGACGTGTCCAGCGCTGCAGCCGCTAATTGGAAGCTGCAGTCACATGATGTATCGCTGGGATAAAAAAGTTTCATAGACTGAAAAAAGCAGGTTTTTGCAGGGCTTTTGGCTTATTTCCTGTTTTTGAAACGCGCAATGGGTGTGTGGTTGGTGAACATGACTTATATATGTTATGATTTCCAGTGTATATTGATGGTGTAATATAATGACCTTATTATGTAATATTTAATTTTATACTATTTTATTGATCTCATTTTGTGCAATATTGATTAGCATACAATACTCCTTAGGCACTGTTATTAATTCATTATGTATTTATTATTGACATGTACCGTATTTATTAATTTTTTTATTATTACTTTGTGTCCTGTTTTTTTTTTTTGCAATATTTATATTTTTGTGGCACAGATATTTGTGCATTGGCCATTTACCCATTTACGGTTGTACAGTATACGTGTACTTTTCTATTATATTTTATTTATTATATACATATACTGTATATTATCTATATATGTGTATATATATATATATATATATATATATATATATATATATACATGTGTGTGTGTGTGTATTATAATATATATATATATATATATATATATATTTGAAAAGATGCAATTGAACATACACTTATTATTTTTGGGGTGCTCACCCACCATGTCTGTGTCTGACTGCACTGTCGGGAGGGCTTTTTCTATGTGTTTTTTATTTCTTTATTAAATTAACATGATATTTTATTTATATTTTAAATAAGTATCTTGGTATACTTTTTCTGTTTCTTTTTTATCTATTGGGGACTATCGTTCTCTTATGGAGTTACAATATTCGGTTGGATTAGGGTAATCGTTAGCAATCCTTTATTCTTCTTTCCACAGAAAAGTCATTTAAAGAGTAAAGATCAGCGAATCAAACTTCTGAACGAAATCTTACATGGAATAAAGGTATGGGAAACTTGATAAAATGAGCTCTCCCCTCCAGAAGGAAGGAGGCTGACTATCATCACCTATCGGTGGCTTCCCTGTAACTCAGCGTCTAGCGTTTGAAACATGACTGGGAATAGATGCCATCTGTAGATGACTGTTTTATAGTATTTGCTCCACTGGTACAAATTATTGTCCTGGTGGGCTGAGGAAGTTGCCTTTAATATAGCTCTCTGGGGGGTTCTTGTTGATGGTGTCGGGAGTCCTTCAGGCAATGCTCGTCATGTTTTAAAGGGTTTATACCAAGACTCTAAGGGGCCGGTCACATGGTGCCACCTCGCCGGAGATGTTGGCGGTGACTGGCTGGAGCGCGCACACTTTTGGCCCCCAGCAGCGTTGCCGCCCCCCGTTTACACGGGGAGACACCTCCGGTGATGCATCGGCGAGCTGACAGGCAGCATCGCCGCTAGGGTGTCTCCAAACCCCAGCGGCGATGCAGTACAATGGGAGCCTATGGGCGCCAAAAACGTGCACGCTCCCGCCAGTCGCCGCCGACATCTCCGTCGAGTTAGAACCGTGTGACGGGCCCCTAAGAGCCCTGTTCTTGACATCAATGGGGGCCACGGGGATATCTTATATCCTTGATATAAACCTTTTAAAGTTGTTGTCCTCTATTCAGAGAACTTCTCAATTACCACCATATTTATTTTTTTGTGTTGTAAGACTCACCAGACCATAAGACAAACCCAGGTTTTAGAGAGGAGAAAAAAAGTTTAAGCAAACAATGTGGTCCTGATGCTTTGTTATGGGGGGTACTGCTGCTGACCCTGTTATGCGGATAATGGTTCCAAAATTCTGTATTAATATCCTCCATCCTGCGCCCCCGCCAAGTATATATGTCCCTATCCCGGTATATATGCACAGTGTGCTCTTCTGATACTGGCAGCTGACTTCGGCTTGTAAGCTGGGCAGAGCATGACGTCACTGCCATGTGACCCCAGTTACACGTTTTAACATCAGCTGCCAGTTAATGTAAAATGAATATTCACTGCTCTCCATGCCTAGGATTGTGTGAGTAGGGAGCAGTGAATATTCATTCTCTTTAATAGCGGACAAACGTGTTCACCACAGCACACGGCTTCCTCTAGCACCCCCCTTCAGTGAGCCAGGTACATGAAGACGCATCCTCCACTTTACTTCAAATTTTGGGGAACAAGTACTTCTTATATTCTGGAAAATATGGTATATTCTCCCATGTAATACAATAACAGCTATACTCCTGTCCAGTTTGGGTTCTATTTCAGCAATGTTAGTGCCTGCTTTCCCAGACCTTGTGTGACATTATGAAGCTAATCATCCTCCGCTCCACTCTCGCCTCCCTTAAACAAAACTGGTACCTGTAGGAAGCCCGTACTGGAGGTGAGTATAGCTGTTATTATTTTACAAAGGAGAAATATACTTATAGAAGGGGATCTGTGAGTAGTGAACAATGCTCTTACTGCTGTGTAATGGTTTGAACACCAGCCTACACTGTTGCTACCTATATGTGGCAGAGAATCATTTTCTTAATTCTTAATGGGGACATCCACTATTTGTTCATCCTCTTTTTAAATAAAGCAGTCCTCCTTCCAAAATAAAAATAACAAATCCTCATCTCCTGTTCCAGCGACTCTGGGACTCGCTTTACATTGGCCGCAGGGCTCATGTGACATTACGTCAGGTGAGTCTCAGGAGACGTCACTGGGTTGGTGCCGCTATGGGAGGTGAGTATAGGGAATTTATCAGTTAAAAAGGGGTTGTCCGGGAAGTGACTAATCCCATTAATCCACACCTTTAACCACGGAGCTTTGCATTTAATACATTCACTACGGCAATATCTACTACTGTGTGTGTTGCACACATCTACTGACATACGTGACTCTGATACAACTATGAAGAAGTATAAATATATTAACATTCTATAATAAATCTATGTGCAGATATTGAAGCTTTACGCTTGGGAACCTTCTTACCAAAGGAAAGTGGTTGATATTCGGGAGCGTGAAATGGATGTGCTGAAATCTTCGGGTTACCTGACCACGTTCTCCATGCTGACATTGACCTGTATCCCATTCATGGTAAGATGCCGTCATCTTCTGTGGCCATAATCGTGATAGGTTCTCAGTGTCCGGTCCCGTGACTGTGCCATATACATTGCATCTTCATGCTGAATACAAATAAATTACTTCAATTTTTTTTCTGGATAATCAGATGCAGATGACGGATTAAAATAATTTCATTCTAAGTGTAAGTTTATTTTTTGAATAAATACAGAAAAAATAAATGTAAATGCTTTCCCAAAACCTTCTGCAAAGTCGCGGTAGTCACATAGGGGTTTGACCCTGAGGGTCTGTCCTGAGGCTGCCATCACATTTTGTATTTTTGTTGTGTTTTTGATGCTTCAATATAAATGCACCCAGTTACTAATTTGTTGAATAGGGATCTAAAAAAAAAATGCTACCTGCTTGTAATCATCACAAGTGCAAGAGTAGGAGCTCTTGTGATGATTACAAGCAGGTAAGTGTAGTGAATTTGGCAGCATGAGTGACTTCTGCATCATCTACGTTCTGTGTGGAGCAGTGATCACATATGTGCAGTACTACTCCCATCATCTCATAGGAGTGGATAGTTGGATCGCTATATTTTCATGGGTCCTTCGTTGCATATTGGGCCTTTCCTTGTCTCCTGACTGACAGTCCCTACTTCCCAGAGAGAGCACTGCCTGAATGTCGCGTGTCTGTGTCACTACCTGATGTGCCCGTGTCTGTGTGCACTACCTGAATGTAGCCCGTGTCTGTGTGCACTACCTGAATGTAGCCCGTGTCTGTGTGCACTACCTGAATGTAGCCCGTGTCTGTGTGCACTGCCTGAATGTCGCCGGTGTCTGTGTGCACTGCCTGAATGTCGCCGGTGTCTGTGTGCACTGCCTGAATGTCGCCGGTGTCTGTGTGCACTGCCTGAATGTCGCCGTGTCTGTGTGCACTGCCTGAATGTCGCCGGTGTCTGTGTGCACTGCCTGAATGTCGCCGGTGTCTGTGTGCACTGCCTGAATGTCGCCGTGTCTGTGTGCACTGCCTGAATGTCGCCGATGTCTGTGTGCACTGCCTGAATGTACCCGTGTCTGTGTGCACTGCCTGAATGTCGCCGTGTCTGTGTGCACTGCCTGAATGTCGCCGGTGTCTGTGTGCACTGCCTGAATGTCGCCTGTGTCTGTGTGCACTGCCTGAATGTCGCCGGTGTCTGTGTGCACTGCCTGAATGTCGCCGGTGTCTGTGTGCACTGCCTGAATGTCGCCGTGTCTGTGTGCACTGCCTGAATGTGCCGTGTCTGTGTGCACTGCCTGAATGTAACCCGTGTCTGTGTGCACTGCCTGAATGTCGCCGGTGTCTGTGTGCACTGCCTGAATGTCGCCGGTTCTTGTGTGCACTGCCTAAATGTCCCGGTGTCTGCGTGCACCGCCTGAATGTCGCCGGTGTCTGCGTGCACTGCCTGAATGTCGCCGGTGTCTGCGTGCACTGCCTGAATGTCGCCGGTGTCTGCGTGCACTGCCTGAATGTCGCCGGTGTCTGCGTGCACTGCCTGAATGTCGCCGGTGTCTGCGTGCACTGCCTGAATGTCGCCGGTGTCTGCGTGCACTGCCTGAATGTCGCCGGTGTCTGCGTGCACTGCCTGAATGTCGCCGGTGTCTGCGTGCACTGCCTGAATGTCATCGGTGTCTGCGTGCACTGCCTGAATGTCCCCGGTGTCTGCGTGCACTGCCTGAATGTCCCCGGTGTCTGTGTGCACTGCCTGAACACTGGCCGGGTGTGTTCTCCTCCCTGTCCCCTTATTCTCCACTTCTGGATGTTTTAGTTTAGCCATTTTGTGGCCCCTACATCTACCCCCAAAAGAACACAAGACAAAGCAATCAAAACATTCTCAACACCAGCATCATCACTACACAAAAAGACAAGCCTCACTCACACCTGTCCAGCCATGGAGAAATAAGAAGTTTACAAGTCTCAAAAAGTGACACAAACTTTATTATAATTATTATTTATTTATTTTTTTTTACACAACTCAGTATGGCCATTAATGATTTTGGACAACATGTGTAATTTCCATTCCTTTTTTTAGGTTTCCATTGCCACATTTGGAGTATATTTCTTAATTGATGATGCAAATATCCTGACGGCATCAAAGGTTTTCACCACAATATCGTTATTTAATATCCTGCGGCTGCCATTGTTTGATTTGCCCACAGTGATCTCATCGGTAGTTCAGGTAATGACGCTATCATATGCCATACTTATAGAAGTCTCTATAGAATAGATTTACACTAAGGGTATGTTCACACTGTCTTTTCTGATCATCATAATGGGAGACCCAGACAATGGGGTTTTAGGGCACTGCCCTCCGGAGGCCACACTAGGTACTACAAGAACTGTAGACACCGCCCCCTCCGCTTATAAACCCCTACCGCAGGGAACATCCTCAGTTTTAGACTTAGTGTGCTCGGAGGTACCACACGCTTTGCTTGCACTTCATTGCATTCTCACAGCTTACGTGATGGCGTATGAAGACAAGGTAAAAGAAGGTCCCAGTCGGGGACCTCCGGCAGTCTCCCTGTTAACCTTCGGGGAACGCGCAGGTCGAGGTACCGGAGGGCCTAGTGCCTGGGCACACTGTGTCTCCCGGTACGCTGCCGTGCTCCTTCCCATCCCCCTATGGGGGCTCTGGGAAGTGGGAGATAGGAGCCTTGCACAGCTCCGCTCCGTCCGAGGCCTCCCTAAATGGTGCTTACAGACCGGACTGGAGTCAGCTCTGTCCGAGGCCTCCCTTAATGGTGCTTACAGACCGGACTAGAGCCAGCCCAGTCCGAGGCCTCCCTAAATGGTGCTTACAGACCGGACTGGTGCTGAACCCCCGTCCGAGGCCTCCCATGATATGGTGCTTACAGACCGGACCGGCACTGAGATACTTCGGTGTCTCCGGTGTGCCTGGGGGCAGTGTCTGGCACTAGTGTGTTCATGACACTCAGACCGCGCGTTGCCTTCGGGTCCGCGGTTCTGGCGGTGACCCTGTGCTGGGGTCACCCTGGCTGACCGCCCTGTGTGTCACAGGGGCTGCGGCTGTGGGCTTTAGACTTTGTCTGTGGGCCTGGGTATTTATGTTTATACCTCCCGCGCTGCGGGCCCCGGCGCTTACATTATTGTAATGGCGGCCGGGAGAGATGTGGAGCGGCCCATGTGACCTGGATGGGCGTGTGTGTGTGTGCTTCCCGCGTGTTTCGGCCCCGCCCTCTGCTTCTACAGCGGCGGCCATCTTTTCCCCTCACTTTCCTGCTGGGATCGTTGGAGACTGCTCTGCTGCACTCCAGGGGAGACCAGGTCTTCTTTCCTCGCGGAGGCCACACACACACCGCTCCCTTCACCACCGCTGTGCAGCGGTTGGTAAGCCACCGGTTTCCGGTGAATTTTCTCCTGTTTGATATTCCCCTACCGTGGGTATGTCCTCAGGGAAGAAAGGCGCTGCTAAGGCGGCCAGTACCACCCCTGTCTGCACTACATGCACAGGAACACTGGTGGAGGGGTCCTGCAATAATTGCGGACGTCCAGAAGCCCGGACTGTCACTGCTGAGTCAGCAGCTCCGGTGCTATACCCTGAGGTTCAGGTGATCCCAGGGCCATGGGAAAAAAAAGCGAGATTAATGCTTCTCTGTTGTCCCAATTGTCCTCCATGTCGCAATCCCTGGAGGCACTAACAAGGAGACTGGATGCTCCAGTTACTCCTTCAAGCTACCCCCGGGTGTCTCCATCTTCCACCGTGAGACCCCCTAAGCGGGCTCGCCGTGATGATTCACCCGAACTCCAGGTCCTCTCTGAGGAGGAGCGTCACGCTGACAGTGACGAGGATGATGGGGGTTCAACTCTCGGGTCGGTGTCTGAACCAGCTGAAGGGGTGGAGGATCTGGTGTCCTCCATCAACGAGACTTTACGCCTCGGGTTACCCCCTCAGGAGACAGCCGTGCACCCGAAGGAGGTCTATCAGTGGTTACAACCTGAGGCTAGACCATGTGGTTCCTTTTTGGACCATACTAACTTTGAAAGGGTGGTTAGAGCTCCCAGGGTACACCCTGGACGGCGTTATGTCCGCAAATACAAGGACAACCGCTTTCCCTTTCCTCAGGAGGTGCTTCAGGAGTGGTCGCAGTCCCCGAAAGTGGACGCTTCCATGACCAGGATTGCTGCACGCTCCCTTTTCTCTGCCTCTGATAGCTCCTCACTGAAGGATGCGACAGACAGACAGGTCGAACAACTCGCCAAGTCGTCTTATGAGGCTGTGGGGTCGTCATTTGCCCCGAGTTTTGCTGCGGTCTGGACTCTGCAGGCGATCACATCCTGTCTGGATGGTATTGCTGGCCTGGCAGGTTTCAACTCTGAAGTCCTGGCACTTACAGAGAGAGCAAAGGCCTATGCAGATTATGCCAGGACGGCGTCCCTGGAGACTGCCACTCGCTCAGCTGTGGCTTCGGCCAATGCGATAGCGATCCGCAGATTGTTGTGGCTACGTCTATGGGACTCAGATACCACGTCAAAGAAGATTCTGCAGAATCTTCCCTTCTCTGGTGACAGGCTGTTTGGTGCAGAGCTGGACAAGTTGATCAGAGACTCTACGGAGTCCAAGATTCCACAGAACAGGCCTAAGCCTAGGTATACTGTGAAGAGGAACCCTAAACAGTGGTCCTTTCGTCCCAGCGCCCAGCCGTCAGCGTCTTCCGCTCGCGCGGACCGTGGAGCCAAAACTTCTCAGCAGTGGCGTCCCAAGAGCCGCCAGAAGAAGTCGGCAGGTACAACAGCTGCCGCTCCCAAACCCTCTTCCGCATGACTCGCTCCCTCTTCCTGCCTCCCCACAGGTTGGGGGTCGCCTGTCTCAATTTCAGGACAAATGGCGACTCCACATCCAAGATCAGTGGGTTCGAGACGTTGTCTCCAGAGGATACAGGATAGAGCTGTCATCACAACCCACACACCGATTCCATCGGTCTGTTCCGTCTCCAGGAAAGGCTCAGGCTTTTTATCTGGTGTTGGAGGGACTCCGCAGAGACGGAGTGGTGGTCCCAGTACCCACTGGCGAGAGGTTCAAGGGTTTTTACTCCAACCTCTTTATCGTCCCGAAGAAGGACGGCTCCTTCCGCCCGGTTCTGGACCTCAAGCTGTTCAACCGTCATGTGTTGGTTCGGAAGTTCCGCATGGAATCCCTGCGCTCCGTGATCGCGGCTGTGTCGCAGGGCGACTTCCTAGCGTCCATAGACATCCGCGACGCTTACCTTCACGTGCCCATTGCACCGTCTCATCAAAGATGGTTGAGATTCGCAGTGGGGGAAGAGCACTTCCAATTCGTGGCGCTGCCCTTCGGGTTGGCCTCGGCTCCCCGGGTGTTCACGAAAGTGATGGCATCGATGATGGCCTTACTGCATGCGCAGGGACACGCCGTCATTCCTTATTTAGACGACCTGCTGGTCAGAGCGCCATCGGAACACCTGTGTCAGCGGAGCCTGCAGGCAACCATGCAGTCTCTAGAGCAGTTCGGGTGGCTTCTCAACATCCAGAAGTCCACCCTGGTTCCAACCCAGTCACTGACGTATCTGGGCATGGACTTCCATACGGACTCTGCTCTAGTGTCCCTACCACGAGCCAAACAACTGGCCATTCAGTCAGGAGTACACGATCTCCTCAGATCACCTCATTCATCCCTACGGGTATTGATGAAGCTGGTGGGACGCATGGTGGCAGCAATAGAGGCGGTGCCCTTCGCACAGTTTCGCCTCCGTCCTCTGCAACTGGAAATTCTCCAGAGGTGGCACAAGAGGACGTCCTCTCTGAATCAGCTGGTGGTCCTCTCCCAGCCGACCAGGGATGCTCTGCAGTGGTGGCTTCAGCCGAGTCACTTGTCAAAGGGACGATCCTTCCTGAAGCCATCGTGGTTAGTGGTGACCACCGACGCCAGCCTGAAGGGCTGGGGCGCGGTGTTCTTACACCACAGAGCTCAAGGTCTCTGGACACGTTCAGAGACAACGTTGCAGATCAACGTGCTGGAGCTCAGGGCGGTCTATCTGGCACTCCTGGCCTTTCGGAGGTTCCTATCCGGACAACCGATTCGGGTTCAGTCCGACAATGCGACGACTGTCGCCTATATAAATCACCAAGGAGGAACCAGGAGTGCACAGGCTCTAGCGGAGGTCCACCGCATTCTATCATGGGTGGAAGCCAACAGCTGCTTGATTTCCGCAGTCTACATCCCAGGTGTCGAGAATTGGGAGGCAGATTACCTGAGCCGACAGGGGATGGACGCCGGAGAATGGTCGCTCCATCCGGACGTCTTCCGGGACATCTGCATCAGATGGGGGACTCCGGATGTGGATCTGATGGCCTCACGGCTGAATCATCAGGTGCCACAATACATGGCGAGATCGTGGGACCCTCAGTCTCTGGGGGCAGATGCTCTAGTCCTGAGTTGGTCGGATTTTCACCTGCCATATGTTTTCCCGCCCCTGGCACTGATGCCCAAGGTCCTGTGGAAAATCAAGACGGAATGTCACATAGCCATTCTAGTGGCTCCGGATTGGCCGAGGAGGTCCTGGTATCCGGATCTGTGGCAACTGTCCGGCGGACACCGGTGGGCTCTTCCAGACCGCGCAGATCTTCTCGCGCAGGGCCCCTTCTTCCGCCCCAATTCCAGGGCCCTCAGATTGACTGCATGGCTCTTGAGGCCTGGCTCTTAACATCCAGGGGTTTCTCTCCTGCGGTTGTTTCCACCATGAACAGAGCTAGACGGCCCACGTCACGGAAGATTTACCACAGAACGTGGAAAGTCTTTTTCGCCTGGTGCTCCTCTGGGGGACATGCACCTTGGCCCTTGTCGATCCCGACCCTATTGGCTTTCTTGCAGTCAGGTTTGGAGTTGGGCCTTTCCCTCAGTTCTCTGAAGGGTCAGGTATCAGCGCTGTCTGTATTGTTCGACAGGCGCTTGGCGCTCCTCCCAAAGGTTCGTCAATTTCTCCAAGGGGTGTCTCGAGTGGTTCCGCCGTATAGGCGACCTCTGGACCCTTGGGATCTCAACATGGTCTTGGCGGCTTTGCAGAAACCACCTTTTGAGCCATTGAGAGAGGTCTCTCTTTCTTATTTGTCACAGAAAGTGGTCTTTCTGGTGGCTATTACGTCCCTGAGACGGGTCTCTGAACTGGCGGCACTATCGTGCAAGTCACCCTTTCTGGTGGTTCACCAAGACAAGGTGGTGTTGCGCCCGCGGGCGGAATTCCTACCAAAAGTGGTTTCCACTTTTCATTTGAACCAGGAGATTGTGCTCCCATCATTTTGTCCCGCTCCTGTTCATCAGATTGAGCGCGACCTCCACACTCTGGACCTCGTACGGGCTGTACGCATTTATGTGTCCAGAACTGCCTCCTTCCGGAGTTCGGACTCCTTGTTCGTACTGACGGCAGGTCGCTGTAAGGGGTCAGCGGCGTCAAAATCTACCTTGGCCAGATGGATCAAGGCACCCATTCAAGAGGCTTACCGGTCCTCTGGTTTGCCTCTTCCGGTAGGCTTGAAGGCACACTCGACAAGAGCTGTCGGTGCCTCCTGGGCCTTGCGACATCGCGCCTCTGCTCTGCAGGTGTGTCAGGCGGCCACTTGGTCTAGCCTGCACACCTTCTCTAAGCACTATATGGTGCATGCCCATGCCTCTGCGGATGCAAGTTTGGGCAGGCGGGTCCTCCAGGCGGCGGTTGCCCACCTTTGACGGGGACCGCGTATGCAAACGTCTTTTGAGGAACTTTTTCCCGCCCTGGGGTATTGCTTTAGGACATCCCCATTGTCTGGGTCTCCCATTATGATGATCAGAAAAAAGAGAATTTTGTTTACGTACCGTAAATTCTTTTTTCTTGAATCATCAATGGGAGACCCAGCACCCACCCAGTGTTCCGTTGTATGTTACGGTTGATCTGTTCCCTGTTGGGGCAGTTTATCCGGGTTGTTGAACCGTCTGTTCACGGTGTCTTCCCGAGGTTTCGGGTGTGGTTTTTTCTGTTGTCTCCTCGCAGCTTATGGACCAAACTGAGGATGTTCCCTGCGGTAGGGGTTTATAAGCGGAGGGGGCGGTGTCTACAGTTCTTGTAGTACCTAGTGTGGCCTCCGGAGGGCAGTGCCCTAAAACCCCATTGTCTGGGTCTCCCATTGATGATTCAAGAAAAAAGAATTTACGGTACGTAAACAAAATTCTCTTTTTTTTCTGCAGTTTTTTTGGCAGTGACCACTTATAATTAAAAAAAATTGAAAAAGCGCTGCGAAACGATCAAGATACTGACATGTTCCTCTACACAAGGAGAAACCTTCCCCCTTAGATCCCCATTTTAGCCTCTCATACATCCAAATCAGATCTCATACTTTGCACTGACGAGGAGCAGTGGCGTAACTTTAAGCTCATGGGTCCTGATGCAAAAGTTCCAACGGGGCCCCCCAATAAGTGGAAATCTTTAATAATATTAGTCTTTTTCTATAGGCCAAAGGGACTATTTGGGCCTCCCTAGGCTCCAGGACCCAGGCACGATTGCATCCCCTGCACCTATTGTAGTTACTCCCCTGATGAGGGGCAATACCCTGAAACACGATTCTGGTTTGGTTTCAATTCTAAGTGATATGACAAGAGTCATTAGAGGGTCGATATTGACTTTTTGGATTGTTACTTCCAATAGGTGGCGCTAGAGTAATAGCTCTCTTCCTCTCTGCATTTGCTTATTCCACTACACTGTGTGCAGAATTATTAGGCAAGTTGTATTTTAGAGGATTATTTTTATTATTGATCAACAACTATGTTCTCAATCAACCCAAAAGATTCATAAATATCAAAGCTTAATATTTTTGGAAGTTGGAGTGTTTTTTTTTTTTTATTTGGCTATCTATCGGCCCAGTTACACACAGATAATTGTGCAGATTGTTCACAGATCTCTGGTTGCAGTGAAATCATGGACACGTTGTTACATTTGTACACAGCCACAAAATGGAACAATGTGTCCATGATTTCACTGCAACCAGAGATCTGCGAATAATCTCTGCACAATTATCTGTGTGTGTAATGGGGAGGTCACACAGCGTCAATGTCGCCAGCGATCTCATCGCTGCCGACATTGAAGGCTGATCGCTGGTGAGCTGTCACACAGGCAGACTTACCTGCGATCAGTACCAGCGAGACCGCTGGTAACCATGTAAACAAGCGGGTAACTAATTGCTGTGTGGTGCTTAGTTACCTGCTGTTTACCATGGATACCAGCTCCCAGCGCTTGCTGAGAGGCGATGGGAGCTGGCTTCTCGCTTGACTCCCGGTGTCACATGCAGTGATTCTGCGTGTCCACCAGGTGAGCATTGCCAGGTTTTAGAGTAGTGTCTAAAACCTGGCAGCCATCAACCAGCAATTTATCACTGGTTGATGCGCCCTGTCACACACGTCAATATCGCTGCAAAATCATGTGTAGCAGTGATATTGCACGCGATATTGACGCGTGGGACATCCCCTTAAAGGTTACTGTCACACCTTTCAACATCGTTTCCGGTATCGTTCAAAAGTGACGTCAGGAATGATGTTGAAATGACATCATTGTTACGTTGTAGCGTGTAAACGCACAATTCAACAACGACAGTTGTTCAAGTCGGAGTTGACAGGTTTTCCTGCATGCAGGAAAACCTGTCAACTTCAACAACCTGCGGCATCATTCGGTGTGACACCGCAATAGTGATGTCACGGCCGATCCTGCCTATTCGCTGCATTGCATCGGATCGCTGGGTTGATCCCAGCCCAGCGATTGCGGCGCCAACATCACAGCGCCGTCACAGGCAACATCTTGCCTTGTGACAGCTAGGCTGCAATATCGGAAACGAGCGCGCATCCGACTTCGCAGCCCTTAGGAGGATATCTGTTTGTGCAGGTAATATTACTGTGCCGAATTATTTGGCAACTTAATAAAAACCAAATATATTCCCATCTCGCTTGTTTATTTTCACCAGGTAAACTAATATAACTGCAGAAAAATTAGAAAAAAACATTTGTGACATACAAAAACAAAACCCAAAAAATGAGTGACCAATATAACCGCCTTTCTTTATGATGACACTCAACAACCTTCCATCCATAGATTCTGTCAGTTGCTTGATCAGCTTACGATCAACATTGCGTGCAGCAGCCACCACAGCCTCCAGACACTGTTCCCAGAGGTGTACTGTTTTCCCTCCCTGTAGATCTCACATTTTCGGAGGGACCACAGGTTCTCTATGGGGTTCAGTTATTTTGCGCCTTTTTTGCCCAACACGCTTCTTGCGACCCTATTTGCTATTTGCCATGAAACGCTTGATTGTTCGGTGATCAGCTTCAAATGTTTGGCAATTTCAATACTGTTGCACCCCTCTGCAAGACATTCTCTCCTCTGACCCATTTTGCCTAATAATTAATCACACCTTATATAAGGTGGTGATGTCACACCCCTCCTCATTACAGAGATGCACATCACCTGATTTACTTAATTGGTAGTTGGCTCTCAAGCCTATACAGCTTGGAGTAGGACAACATGTATAAAAAGTATCATGTGATTACAATACTCATTTGCCTAATAATTCTGCACACAGTGTAGAAAGGCGCTCCATACTTAGCCATAGATGTCAATGGGAAGGCTAAAAAGTTGCATTGTTGTCTTTTTGAGCATTTTGTCAGAATTTTTGCTTTCGAAAATACTAGTGTTTTCTTCACCAGTTAATGAATATTAAAAATGTCCATAAAACACCAAATAAAGAGAAGCTGAAAAATTAAATTGTGAAATTTTCACAAAATGCTAAAAAAGATGCTTTAGAATTCCAAAATTCCAGCGAACAGGAGCGATTCTTTAAGTGTCTTCTGCTTGAGAAATGGCCATTTTAAATTAGATGCAGGGTGAACATACACCAAGTAAAATATCATCACTGCTGAACTGATATGTACAGCATCGGATGGTAGAAGCGACCCTTCCCCACCCCCATCCTCTTGTCTGGTTTCTTTTCTAGACTCGAGTTTCACTAAATCGACTACAACATTTTCTTTGCGGTGAGGAACTCGCCCCAGAAAATATTGAAACTAACTACAAAGGAAGTAAGTGACACATGAAGACAATGGAATGGTGGAGTGTGCAGGGACCTCAAGGGCCATCGGGTCATCCCAGCTAAATGTTTATTAGCTTATGCTTGAAGATTTCCTGTGCCGAGATAATCTTCGTATATGTGTCCCTGCTATTTTACTGTGTAATGGATGTGTCTGACCATACAGGGACATGGTCTGATCATACCACATCTCCTGTGCTGAGATAATCTTATATATGTGTCCCTGCTATGTACTGTGTAATGGATGTGTCTGACCATACAGGGACATGATCTGATCATACCACATCTCCTGTGCTGAGATAATCTTATATATGTGTCCCTGCTATGTACTGTGTAATGGATGTGTCTGACCATACAGGGACATGTCTGATCATACCACATCTCCTGTGCTGAGATAATCTTATATATGTGTCCCTGCTATGTACTGTGTAATGGATGTGTCTGACCATACGGGACATGGTCTGATCATACCACATCTCCTGTGCTGAGATAATCTTATATATGTGTCCCTGCTATGTACTGTGTAATGGATGTGTTTGACTATACAGGGACATGGTCTGATTAAAATAAACTTTTAAATTAACTGTGTTCATTGGAAAACCCTTTTAAGCCAGATGTGAATTTATCTAAATTTTTTTCAACTCTGTATTTGATTTACAATGAGGACGTTATGTGATACTTTATCGAATGCTTTGCTTAAGTCAAGGTATACTATCTCCTTTTATATGACTTCAGTAAGCCATCCAAAAAAGCATCACATTACATTGTCACTGAAAGAAATTATCAAATACGAAATCAACAAAAAATAAAAATGTTTTATTTTATGGTGATTTTACTAACACGTATTTTCTGCATTTTATCACGAGCACAGATCATGCTGTTGGATTCCTTGGTGCCTCCTTTCCAGTGGGAAACAAATGGAGCCCCCATCCTAAAAGAGTAAGAGAAAAGGCTGTGTGCACTGTGATCACTGCAGGCTAAACAGCGCGGCTTAGAGGGAACGTCCAACATTGAATACTATATTCAATATTCTATATGATCAGTTAAGTGCTGCACATCCTTGTAGTAGTCTGAGCTTCACTATTCTACAGAGCTCCAAAACCCAAATCTGTGCATCCGTGATTTATTAGTGGATGCTACATACACACAAACCCTGTAGGTTACACACACATGTATGTGTGCACTATGTATACACCGAGCACCTTCATACAGGCACATGCATACAGAGAGCACATACATGCAGACACATATATACCACCAGGAGCCCATACATTCTGATGTCATCACTAATATATATCATCAAGTGGCCATACACTCTGATGTCCTCACTAATATATTCCACCAGGAGCCCATACATTCTGATGTCCTCACTAATATATACCACCAGGAGCCCATACATTGTGTTGTCTTCACTAATATATACCACCAGGAGCCCATACATTCTGATGTCATCACTAATATATACCACCAGGAGCCCATACATTCTGATGTCCTCACTAATATATACCACCAGGAGGTCATACATTCTGATGTCCTCACTAATATATACCACCAGGAGCCCATACATTCTAATGTCCTCACTAATATATACCACCAGGAGCCCATACATTCTAATGTCCTCACTAATATACCACCAGGGGCCCATACACTCTGATGTCCTCACTAATATATACCACCAGGAGCCCATACATTGTGATGTCTTCACTAATATACAGTGCCTACAAGTAGTATTCAACCCCCTGCAGATTTAGTGGTTTGATAAGATGCCAATAAGTTAGAGCCTTCAAACTGCAAACGAGAGTAGGATTTATTAACAGAAGCATAAATCTTACAAACCAAAAAGTTATGTTGCTCAGTTGAATTTTAATAAATTTTAAACATAAAAGTGTGGGTCAATTATTATTCAACCCCTAGATTTAATATTTTGTGGAATAACCCTTGTTTGCAATTACAGCTAATAATCGTCTTTTATAAGACCTGATCAGGCCGGCACATGTCTCTGGAGTTATCTTGGCCCACTCCTCCATGCAGATCTTCTCCAAGTTATCTAGGTTCTTTGGGTGTCTCATGTGGACTTTAATCTTGAGCTCCTTCCACAAGTTTTCAATTGGGTTAAGGTCAGGAGACTGACTAGGCCACTCCAACACCTTGATTTTTTCCCTCTTGAACCAGGCCTTGGTTTTCTTGGCTGTGTGCTTGGGTCGTTGTCTTGTTGGAAGATGAAATTACGACCCATCTTAAGATCCTTGATGGAGGAGCAGAGGTTCTTGGCCAAAATCTCCAGGTAGGCCGTGCTATCCATCTTCCCATGGATGCGGACCAGATGGCCAGGCCCCTTGGCTGAGAAACAGCCCCACAGCATGATGCTGCCACCACCATGCTTGACTGTAGGGATGGTATTCTTGGGGTCGTATGCAGTGCCATCCAGTCTCCAAACGTCACGTGTGTGGTTGGCACCAAAGATCTCGATCTTGGTCTCATCAGACCATAGAACCTTGAACCAGTCTGTCTCAGAGTCCTCTAAGTGATCATGAGCAAACTGTAGACGAGCCTTGACATGACGCTTTGAAAGTAAAGGAACCTTACGGGCTCGTCTGGAACGGAGACCATTGCGGTGGAGTACGTTACTTATGGTATTGACTGAAACCAATATCCCCACTGCCATGAGATCTTCCCGGAGCTCCTTCCTTGTTGTCCTTGGGTTAGCCTTGACTCTTCAGACAAGCCTGGCCTCGGCACGGGAGGAAACTTTCAAAGGCTGCCCAGGCCGTGGAAGGCTAACAGTAGTTCCATAAGCCTTCCACTTCCGGATGATGCTCCCAACAGTGGAGACATGTAGGCCCAACTCCTTGGAAAGGGTTTTGTACCCCTTGCCAGCCTTGTGACCCTCCACGATCTTGTCTCTGATGGCCTTGGAATGCTCCTTTGTCTTTCCCATGTTGACCATGTATGAGTGCTGTTCACAAGTTTGGGGAGGGTCTTAAATAGTCAGAAAAGGCTGGCAAAAGAGATAATTAATCCACACATGTGAAGCTCATTGTTATTTGTGCCTGAACTACTTCTTAATACTTTAGGGGGACCAAATAGAATTCTGGTGGTTTGAGGGCTTGAATAATAAATGACCCTCTGAATTAACTTTTAACGCTTTAAAAAAAAAAAAAAAAAATAAAAATATTTTTTGTGGCACTGCATTTCCCACTTCCAGGCTGATCTACAGTCCAAATGTCACAATGCCAAGTTAATTCCGCATGTGTCAACCAGCTAAATCTGCAGGGGGTTGAAGACTACTTGTAGGCACTGTATACCACCAGGAGCCCATACATTCTGATGTCATCACTAATATATACCACCAGGAGCCCACACATTGTGATGTCTGATATCTCCCATTGCAGAAGGGAGAGGCATCAGAGAACCCCTTTAATCCCAGAGACATAATGTATTGTTTTCTTTTTATTCAGTCTTCATATCAGGATTCCTGAAGGTGCCTTGGTCGCTGTGGTTGGCCAAGTTGGTTCTGGAAAATCGTCCTTACTATCTGCAATCCTCGGGGAGATGTATAAACTAGACGGGTCTGTTCAGAGACAGGTAAGTATAATTATGTTACTTTCCTGTGCAACCTGGATATCACACACTGCTCCTCGTACTACAGTTAATTGGCATAAAAACAGAAATGTCATTTATTGTAAAAATCCTCTTATCCGCCACCTGTTAATCCATACTTTGGACTTTCTGCATAGTAGTGAGTAAATGAAAAGGGCCGTCCCCAATCTGTTCCCACAAGGCTGGAAGCTACAATCGTCCTTAATATTGTGTGTGCTGAAGCATTACGATTTCACTTCCCCGGCACTAAGGGGCTGAGGACAATCTCTGAAGGAGACCTCCATAGTGTAACCCCTTTTCCACCAAACTTTACATCTGGCACAATTCAGGTAACATTCTCCTGGCATATACCAAACCAGACTCCTCCATCAGACGCCAGATACAGAGGTAGAATCCGTCACTGCACAGTGTATGTATCCATTAATCTATTACTCTAGAGACCAGTGCTGGCAGCTTTACACCTCTCCATCTGATGCTCAGCATTGTGCTTGGTGATGTACGGCTGCTTTTTTTTTATCCACTGCTCCTCAGAGCTCGGCCCCTCGCTCTGTAATGTTACATGATCTGCACTTCTTTACTGAGTTCCTGCGGTTCCTTCCACTTCTCAGTAATATCACTCACAGGTAGTGGAATATATAGGAGGGAAGAAATGTCATGACCTGTCTTTTTGTATCGGTGGCTCCTATTACAGGACTGTGCTGATATCAGTGAGCTCTGCACCACTGGCAATACTGTCACATGTTAGTAGAGGCAGGCTCCTGTTTATGAGCTCTGTATACTGCCACCACCGATAGACATTTTCTGCCTATGCACAGTGCCAACAAATGTGTCAATCAGTGATGTGGATGGGGTTATTCAGCATTCAGAGAACTGGTAGATCCAAGAGATAAAACTGTGATTTTAATAATAATAGTATATAGTGCCGTTAATTCCATAGCGCTTTACAGACCTCATCCATATCCCCAATGGGGCTCACAATCTAAATTCCTCATCAGTCTTTGAAGTGTGGGAGGAAACTGGAGAAATCAGAGGAAACTCCCACAAATTCAGAGAGAACATACAGACTCCTTGTAGACGTTGTCTTTGGTGGGATTTGAACCCAAAACCCCAGTGCTGCAAGACTGCAGTGCTAACCACTGAGTCACCGTACAGTGCTAACCCCTGAGCCACCGTACAGTGCTAACCCCTGAGCCACCGTACAGTGCTAACCCCTGAGCCACCATACAGTGCTAACCCCTGAGCCACCATACAGTGCTAACCCCTGAGCCACCGTACAGTTCTAACCACTGAGCCACCGTACAATGCTAACCCCTGAGACACCGTACAGTGCTAACCCCTGAGCCACCGTACAGTGCTAACCCCTGAGCCACCGTACAGTGCTAACCTCTGAGCCACCGTACAGTGCTAACCACTGAGCCACCATACAGTGCTAACCACTGAGCCCCATACAGTGCTAACCCCTGAGCCACCGTACAGTGCTAACCCCTGAGCCACCGTACAGTGCTAACCCCTGAGCCACCGTACAGTGCTAACCCCTGAGCCACCGTACAGTGCTAACCCCTGAGCCACCGTACAGTGCTAACCCCTGAGCCACCGTACAGTGCTAACCCCTGAGCCACCGTACAGTGCTAACCTCTGAGCCACCGTACAGTGCTATTCTCTGAGCCACCGTACAGTGCTATTCTCTGATCCAACGTACAGTGCTAACCACTGAGCCACCGTGCAGTGCTAATCTCTGAGCCACCATATACAGTGCTAACCACTGAGCCACCGTACAGTGCTATTCTCTGATCCAACGTAAAGTGCTAACCATTGAGCCACCATACAGTGCTAACCACTGAGCCACCATACAGTGCTAACCACTGAGCCACCATATACAGTGCTAACCACTGAACCACCGTATACAGTGCTAACCACTGAGCCACCATACAGTGCTAACCACTGAGCCACCATACAGTCCTAACCACTGAACCACCATACAGTGCTAACCACTGAGCCACCATACAGTACTAACCACTGAGCCACCATACAGTGCTAACCACTGAGTCACCATACAGTGCTAACCACTGAGCCACCATATACAGAGCTAACCACTGAGCCACCATACAGTGCTAACCACTGAGCCACCATGCCACCCCTTTATTTACTGCAGCAATCGGCTCAGAAGGTGACACATTTCTGAAATCAGGGTCCATTCCCTGTCCTTGTATCAAGCTGCCTTTAGATGGGGTAGCAAAACCTTGAGACTTGACTTAGGATATAAAGCAAACTAGAACCGATTTTTGCAGACTTGTGTGCCGGGCTTTTTGCTCCTCATCAGTAAAAAGCAGGAGAATTGCTGCTGAAGCATCTGTAGCAGATATGTCAGGGATGTCTAGTAATTGTAATGTGCTGATCTCTTTGTCACAATTAGGGTTCGGTAGCCTACGTGTCACAACAAGCCTGGATCCAGAATGCATTATTTCAGGACAACATCCTCTTCGGCCAGCCCCTGAATAAGCCATTCTATGAGAGTGTTCTAGAGGCATGCGCCCTTCTGCCAGACTTGGAGCTCTTACCCCAGGGCGACCAGACTGAGATTGGAGAGAGGGTGAGAAAAACATCTTTATCCAATTCTTTCATAGATGGATATACAACTGCATCTCAATAAATTAGATATCATTGTCGGGGAAGATTTACTGTTCCACTCCTTCGCCAGTCATCCCAAATTAGACTATGAACACGTGGTACCAGATAAGAGTAAATCAGACTGAGAGAGTCCGGTTCACGCTCATAGCGTGTCCAGGTTTAATAATGACAACATACACGGCAACAACTACTGAACCCAATATCCGGGTACAGGGCATTTTATAGTCTAAAAGATAATCATGTAAATGTCCATGGCAGGGTGGGAGTTAGGTGGGATTAAGCTAATGTCTATGTTTGTTAATAATAATAGTTCTTTGTATTCTGAGAGTCCGTTCTTCATCACGTCATGGTATCATCCCTTGGCTGCTGGGATACCAGTTATCTTGGATTTCTCATAGCACGGCCTGGTGCAGACACAGCGAGGACCAATCAGCTTGTCCATTCTCAAGGCAACTTCTGCACAGCTATATCTTCTTTTCCAGCATACGCATCTAAGAAGACACTTTGTTTACAAAACAGCTCCTTGTTCACAAATTCATAGTGGGAAAGGAGAGAGAGAGAGAGAAAGAAATAGATGGAGGGGGAAGAGAGACAAGGAGAGAAGAAAAAAAGAAGAGAAAGAGAGAAGATGTTGGATACGTACCTGAATACAGAAAAAACTTATTGTTTCACTTAATGCTATATGAGTATAAAAACTAAGATTAATAGATAATATATAATTCATCCTCCACAAATCCCCCTAACAATTACGTTTTTTTTTTTTTTTTTCTGAAAATCTATCCCTAGTCTGTCCCTAGGGGAACCTTTGAGGTTGTCCATGTGATGGGAAACGAGAAGGATTGTGGGCTTGTTCGTCCGGGCGCCTCAGTAACTCCTCCCTTATGAAGGGCCCCAGGCACCCAGGACACTATTCTACTCTATCTTCACATGGAGCCCTCCTGTTATCCCTAAACCAGTTCCCTTAACTTTATACTTAAATAGGGGGAATTCTTTGGCTGTTTGAGGGACACACCCTTGGGCATATCTTCCAAAGTGACACTCCCATTGGCTAACGGGTCAACCTCCTGATAGAGATAAGTACCGGTGGTATCTGCCTTGGTGATAACCTTTTTATATGAAGGAATAACGCAACAAAGGAATATTAACCCAACTAGGATTATGGCAATTAATATCAGGCAAACCTGTTGAAGGAACCCTTTGAGCCCACCCAACCAGCTAGAAAAGAAGGATGTATCTACCCCAGCATTAGCTTTTAATTCGGCTGCCAACTTAGTAATTTTCTTAAGGGCTATCATGGTTTTCCCGTTTTCCCCTGAATTTTGCGGGATATATGTACAGCATTCCTCCTTCCCCACCATTCCACAGACCCCGCCCTTTTCAGCTAGGAGCATATCAAGGGCCAATCTGTTTTGTAGCGTCATTCTAGTATTGGGACCTAGTTCCTCAACAATACCCTAGAAAGCATCTCGGCTATAGTTGACAAACCTTTGCTCACTGTAATATATATAATTAATCCAATCAACGTTCTTATTGATCTGTACCTGTGGAATTAAGGAAGCAAATCCAGCATATACCTGATTTTGGGCCTTAAACTGGTCAGGCACCCCCCTTGGCACACCAATAGCATCAATGTATACCTGAGGGTCTTCCTCATAGCCCATGTGGAGTTGATCAATACTTCTCCTTCTCTTGATGATATCTTTTTATCCTCATCTTTAAGGAAAATATATAAAGGATATAAAACCTTTGAAATATCTGCAACTAAGCACAATTGTTTATAGAAAGAGATTTACACATATTAGGATAATTTTTATACAGTTTTCTTGGTTTCCTTGTCCGTTCACTACTTGCAATTTCCAAACCCATGGAGCGACCGCCGCTCGAAATCCGTACCTTTCTGAGTTGTGTTGTGCGCAAGAATAATGCAGGATAGTATACACAGCTTACCTGTACCAGGAGCGAACTAGGAGGTACTCACCTGATCTCACCCATGACCTATTTTGAGGCGTAAAGTGAGGCCAAGCAGAGACCAGTCTAACCTTTGCTGATAAAGACATCATGGCCTGCCCTGTCCACTCTCACGACTCCTAGTTTAACACTGTTAGTGGTTCGGTCAGTCCCTATAAGGCAGTCGACTATAGAGAGGGCTCAGGCCGCCAGACACAACCCGGCTGGGATGGGGCAACCACCCGCCACTACCTTTCCTTCCTTTTGTTGTAGCTTGCCTTCTACCTCCGAGAGGACAGGACACCTGTGGTGATTGTCAGTGTGATTATACCATCCTAGACTGATAACATGGTGTTTACCTCACCGTGATTTACCAATACTGCATTTAGTAGGCTTACCGTATTGTTAAGGAATTCTTCAACCGGAAATCGCTCCATTCGCTCAGAAAGTGCAAGTCAGAACCAAATATTCTGATTACCTCATGTGAGGATCCTACCATTATCCAGCATAAAATCTCTTTGGTCTATAAACATATCTGCAATAAAAAAACTTAAAGAAATTTGTATTAATTTCAGAGATTAGAAAATTCTTATAATATATGGGCGCTGTACATCAGAGCAGGCATGTGTAACATCACCTTTAATTCAAAATTCCTGCTACCAGCATTTTCTCCAGAAAGCTCCTTACCCCTCCCATATGGAAAAGAACTACAAGAAATATTCTCACATAGTAAAGAACAAAGACTGCTCTAATAGAAAGAATTTAAGGAGGTGTGGGGGAGTGGTTCACTCCCTTCCATATTTTCAAACTCTTCGGCCTTGACATGCCCACAAGATGTCCACAATCCTGATAAGGGACCTAACTACTTTCTCCTTTCTTGTCTTCCCATTTCCCCCTCTTTTTTTTTTTTTTTTTTTTTGACTTTGCGTTACTTTTTAAACTATACTTTCTGTTGCTTTTCTCATCAAACTTGCTAATTTCCATCTCTAACATCTCACATTGACTCAATTGAGTGTCCCCTTAAAATACAATCTATATTCCTGCTTATCGACATACCTTATACATTCTGGATCTATTAACTTAACAATAACTTCATCACCTTGTAGATAGATTTTCCTGTCTAGTACCACCTCCCCACAGCGTCAATATATATATATTATTTCCCCTTGGGCGCTCAGTATATTAATCTTCCCTCTAGATAGCTTAATTTTTAAAACACACAACAACCATAAATAAGGGAAAGTTTCCCCTGCCATAACTACATCTCTAGCTAAATTATCCTGTGCTGCAGGTGGCTATTGACAACATTCACTCATATAAATCAATAAAAATCTGATTACTATTATTGTATTCAATATTGGGCATTATTATTAGTACCCAAGTACCATAAATATGAAAAATCCATCTTTGCCATTCAGAATTCTTGGAAAGACGGGTAAGATTCCAGTATGCATGTCAGCCGTCTGCAGATTCCACCTTCACCCTAATTTACTTCAACCATTCTGAAACTAGGAACTGCTTTAAGAAAAAATCTTAGGGAGACGTGGGGGTAGTTTATTCCTCACTACAATATATTGACCTTGAGCTACAAGCTAATGCCTACGAAGCAGCTCACCTCCTCCCCTCCCTCTAGGCTCCAGAAAAACTTTAGTTATTCATCTAAGGAAAGAACCTCAATATTACGGAAAACTGGATGACTGCATGTAAAGAGGAACGCAGCCTCGCGCCCAGCCCCTCCCAGAGCTGAAAACACAGGAGTATAAGCAAAGTCATACAGATAACAGGCACACAAAACAATGGAATGTCTCTTGGACATTACAAACCTCACTTAACCCTTTCTACTAGGCTAAAAACATTTTATTTAACCTAAAACATTTTCTGCATCTGAACACACTGCATATAGCCTAGTTAAATCCAAATCTGCTATAGTAATTATTTCTGCACAGCATTTTGTAGGATGTTTGAGTAAGCACAGGCTAGCCTGAACTTCATACATGGGAGGGGATTTGAGGAGCCTGTATCAGGTCCAGCGGCTGCAGCAGAGCATTAGAGATCAAGCTGGATGGCACTGGAAAAAGAGATGGGGAAGGGGGAAAGGGGTTCAGTCATCATCATCATCCTATAAATCAGTGGGATCTATGGCTTGGCTTCTCGCCCACAGTGTCGCCTGGAAGGCTGGAGTGGCCACAAACAGGACACACCCACACATCCGAGGACCTCATATCGCCGCCATTATAGGGTGGTGGCTGGGATAGCGTACTCAATAACAATGGCGTGGCGGCCATTTTACAATCCGCAAGATTACATTCGGAGACATCTTGTAACCAAATACGGGCTCTACATCATCTGATCCTCTCCATCAACCTCTTTTTATCCCTCACTTTTCAGACTACGTGCAACCTGTAGATGAACCTGCGCTTAATCTAGCAACCCTCTGTCTTTCAACTTGCCTTTTTTTCTCTCTGGATAGAATCATTTCACATGGAGGGCTGTAACCTCCCTGACAAAAACAATCCTGCATGCTTGTACAACCTGTCCACATTCTTAACTGCCTTCTTCCCTTCCCGTGATTTTTACCAGTGTTCTCATTTCCACAACATCTTCATTTAATCTATGGGGCACGGACCTTTTTTGCTGAAAATGACGCAACATGACAACATGATTCACAGAATACTACGTCCCTACTGCAGTTAGGACGCTGGTAACAGCGATCAACACCAGATCCCTTACAATCCACCTAACCACGCTCTCAGCACTTAAGTACAACTAATAAACACGGAACCAGTACACAACGTGTTTCTAGCAATTCCAGTACCTAAGCACGACACCACAGGACACTATTAGTCGTCCCAACTCCTTGGTGCTTACAGATCGCCTTGCCACGGTATTCTGAAGGTTTCAGAACTGCTTCAAACGACAGTTCTGAAAGAGACCCTTCTCTTTATCTCTAACTCATAAGCCACGGAGCTGATACACTACGTGCTCATAATCCTTCACAGGCACGGAACAAACTACACCACGTGCCCCCCTCATTCTTCTCGTGAGTGCGGAACTACGTACGCACTCGGACTTTCGAGTCACCGTCTCATAAGCACAGAACTTAATACACTATGTGCTTATCCCTGAATTCTATATAACACCATGTGTGCGTCTCCTTTCACTTTCACTCTTTCTCTCACAGTGCCGGCCCCAGTGTATGAAACTCGAGATGCTTTTAACCTCTTTCTCTCTGAATCACTGGCTACTGACAGTCACAGGCAGGGTTAATGGATGAGGAACAATGACTGGCGAGGGAGGCGTGGTGTACACACAGGGACGAGCCGGGGGCTACGTCACTTTGTTGCCGGGGTCCGGAGCCTAGCGTGGGCTCGTGCTCGATTTCACCACTTAATCAATCACCCCCCCAGACCCAACAGACACCCCCAGAACAACCAATAGCGGCTGAGAAGCACAGTAAGGGCGACACATATGAATGCGTTGTCCACTTACCGTACTTTGAGGTTGATCAGGCCTCGAGGTCAGCCGGTACAGGTATCATCCAAGGTATCCAAGGATGGGTCCGTAGGGGCCACGAGCCGCTAACTAGGTCCCATCTGGGGTGCCAATTGTCGGGAAGATTTACTGTTCCACTCCTTCGCCAGTCATCCCAAATTAGACTATGAACACGTGGTACCAGATAAGAGTAAATCAGACTGAGAGAGTCCCGTTCACGCTCATAGCGTGTCCAGGTTTAATAATGACAACATACACGGCAACAACTACTGAACCCAATATCCGGGTACAGGGCATTTTATAGTCTAAAAGATAATCATGTAAATGTCCATGGCAGGGTGGGAGTTAGGTGGGATTAAGCTAATGTCTATGTTTGTTAATAATAATAGTTCTTTGTATTCTGAGAGTCCGTTCTTCATCACGTCATGGTATCATCCCTTGGCTGCTGGGATACCAGTTATCTTGGATTTCTCATAGCACGGCCTGGTGCAGACACAGCGAGGACCAATCAGCTTGTCCATTCTCAAGGCAACTTCTGCACAGCTATATCTTCTTTTCCAGCATACGCATCTAAGAAGACACTTTGTTTACAAAACAGCTCCTTGTTCACAAATTCATAGTGGGAAAGGAGAGAGAGAGAGAGAAAGAAATAGATGGAGGGGGAAGAGAGACAAGGAGAGAAGAAAAAAAGAAGAGAAAAAGAGAGAAGATGTTGGATACGTACCTGAATACAGAAAAAAATTATTGTTTCACTTAATGCTATATGAGTATAAAAACTAAGATTAATAGATAATATATAATTCATCCTCCACATCATCAAAAAGTTAATTTATTTCAGTAATTCAATACATAAAGTGAAACCCATATATTATATAGGGTCATTACACACAGAGTGATCTATTTCAAGTGTTTATTCCTGTTAATGTTGATGATTATGGCTTACAGTCAATGAAAACCCAAAGGTCATTATCTCAGAAAATTTAAGTAGGGAGAATGAAGGGTTAAACACCATGCTGCCGTATACCACAAGACATCAAAGGGTGAATATAATATAACTAGCTGGGTGCCCGATGCACATGCATCGGGATTCTAGAAGAGCGAGTCTCTGACTCGCAATGGCCGCTTCGCGGCCAATGCTTCGCGCTGCTAAGGCGACTCGCCATGCCCGCTGCGCGGCCAATGCTTCGGGCGTATCCACATGACCACGCTGACTCGCAGCGTGAGCGGAATCAGAAGGGGCAAAAAACCCATTCGTGATTATATATAATATAATATTGATTTATTAGTCAATGTGTTTCAGGGCTCCCTGACCCCTTCCTCAGGAAAAATCAATATCACATTGCCATGTGTCAGGTCATTTAAAGGAGCCCTGAAACATGTTGACTAATAAACTAATATCATAATCACCCTTTGATGTCTCATGGAATACGGCAGTGCAGTTTTTAACTGTTCATCCTCCTACTTTAATTTTCTGAGATAATGACCTTTGGGTTTTCATTGGCTGTAAGCCATAATCATCAACATTAACAGAAATAAACACTTGATATAGATCCCTCTGTGTGTAATGACTCTATATAATATATGTATTTCACTTTATGTATTGAATCATTGAGAAAAATTTACTTTTTGATGATATTCTAATTTATTGAGATGCCCTTATAGAGATATGTTAACAAAAACTCCAATAATGTGGTTTTACTTATTGGAAGGAATAGGGTTTGTGTGCCTTCTGCCTATCTGTGTGTATATTTTTGTGTGTAGGGTGTGAACCTAAGTGGAGGCCAGAAGCAGCGGGTCAGCCTGGCGCGAGCCGTATATAACAACGCAGACATCTACCTGCTGGATGACCCTTTATCCGCCGTCGATGTGCATGTGGGAAAGCATTTATTTGATAAAGCCATTGGACATAATGGACTCTTGCAAAATAAGGTATAAATTTCAGCTTCACGTGTTTCATGAACGCAGCCACGATGGACGCTGCGCACTCCATGACGTAGTCCATTCTACAGGTCACTCGTGTTTTACATTTTTGTTCCCAAGTTTACTTTTATTTAACCATTAGGTGGCGCTGTAGTTCATTATTTTTCATTATTTAAAAAAAAAAAAAATGTACATATAAAGACATAACCCATCATATAAAAGATATCTTTATGTAGAGTCGAGAAGAACGTTTGTATCCCTGTGACTTAATAGTCCGCTGTTTTCTAAGGACGTAATGTTCAGCTGAATATTATACCCATCTACGGCCACATCCTTATCGCTATTAGGCTGCCTTCACATTTGCGTATGTGAACGCAGCTTATGCTGTTATGCTACACCTTAGGTACCTGCTCTGAATAAATCTACGGCCTTTGTACGCCAAGACAGTTCACGTGCTTTAAAATCCATATTAAAGTAAATACCGTATGGGTGGGATAATCTGTAATAAAACAGAATAAAATCAACTAAAATAATATCCCTATTAAATAAGTCACTCCACAATAACAATTGCTTCAAAAGAAAAATAAACTTTTTCTATAGGAATGATCACAAATTATATCCAAAAATAAACAATTATCAAATTTTATTTATATTCCATAATTTCATATATAAAAATATTAAAATCATACATCCAGAGCATTTCCTCTTAGGGGATCCATAAGTTAACAACAACAGCAATACATATCACATAGTACATAACAACTTGTGTCTGCTTAACAGTTCATTTAATAACTACAGTGTGACATATATTACCATTAATCCTATCTCCACTAGTGGTAAGGGATTTCTGGGTCTTATATAACCTATATTAGGTGCTACTGATAAATGAAGATGTTACACCACAATTAGCCTCACTCTCACTGAGGTATCTTACATACAATGTGGTCTATATTCAACTACACCATCAGCATAAATTCACCTCCCAAGTCCTCCCTCAATAAGTACAGGGTCCAGAACCCCTATTAGAACGTCAAGGAATGTACCTGATCTTTCACTGCTGTGTTGTAACTGCGGTCCCCTCTCCCCTACGTCCGTTTCGCACCTCGCTTCTTCCGGGGGGCGTGGTTAACAATGGGTATCAGTGGGCCTTTTATATAACCCCCAACCAATGCTATTCTGCCACGTAGACATCGCCCGAACACACCTCTATCATCGGCGCATATCCAATCACGCCGCGCTATCTCGGCCTCGCCCACACCCGCGGCATGACGTGTAATACACGTATTAGTGCCGCAAGTGTCAGCGTACCTTGAGCGTCGGCCGTGATCCTGGGCATGCGCGCTAGAGATGTGAACGGCGATGTGATGCGCGTCTCCGCTGCCACAGCAACCATCACATGACCGATCATGTGAGACCTCACTGTGCCATTTTGTAAACAAACCTCCGAGAAAAAACTCCCTATATATCCAAACTATTTATATATACTACCACATTAGGGAACCTAAATTAATAAGCAACATACATTAAATAAGACAAAGTTATACATTCATTATCCACATTACAAATATATATATAATACAATGCATATACATAATTCAAATTAAACAATAATAATAATATAGTGATCCATTATTTAAATAACCCATGATTATAAATATAAATTGCATAATAAATATATATAAACCAATATATTTCTATAATATTGATAATAAAAGTGATTATTAAATTACAAACCCATAAAATACCTAGTGATCCAGACTATATACTCTATAATCCCCAATACATCTCATATATAGTAATATGGAACAATTTCAATTATTCTAACAACCAAATATCTAAGTTTATAAAACCCTGAATATAAAGTGCCAATATAGTTATAATTAACATTAAGCCTGAAAATCAGGGGCATATAACATGTATAGTGCTTATATATTTATCCCATATAAATAAATGCATACACCCAGTTGATACATTCCCATATTGATATATAGACAAATATAATAATTATTATTCTTCAATTCATCCTTTTTGCCGTCGGAGGTAATTCATTCCTTTCAATTATAGGTCATCACATACATATGATGGAAAAACTTCATATTCTCTAAAAAACACAATAAAATATCCATTAGGCATAACATAAGATAATATACATGTCAAATATCTTTCGATCCACTAAAATACCCATTGTAAACTGATGACATCCGCAATCTCCTTATAATTTCATAAAAAAGCACCAAAACCAAAACTCTCATTTAGTCCTTTTGGGGCCAATGTTCCAAGTCTATAAATCCAGCGACTTTCTATTTGAGCTAATTTTTGACTCAAATTTCCTCCTCTCACCCCCAAATCAACCTGATCTATAGCTCTAATCTTCAAGAGGTTAGGATTACTCTGGTGGAACTGTTTACAGTGTCGTGGGAGTGTCTTAACAAACACAATGTGCAGGTAAACCTTGAAAAAAGGAGGCAAACCATATAGAGGATAACAATATCTTTATTAAATGTGATATAAGATATATAATAAAATAATTAAAAGCAGTGCAAATGGACACAAAAGAGCCAATACAGTAAATATTGTTAATAAGGTGCAAAATGTAATGAATGTGGAGCACGATAATAGGTTAAAGTCCTGTGGGTCTAATAATAGTCCCTGAATGGTCAAGATAAAGTAAGGATGGGAAGAAAATATCCCTGGAAATTAGGGGTAAGAATATATAAAGTGCAAGTGTGCATAAGCTACAAGTTACCCAATGTAAGAAAACGGATAAGGAGCTTAGTGTCTCTCCACCCCAACGCGCGTTTCATAGAATCATGGAATCCTAGATCTTCACCCGGGGGACAGGTAAATCCACACAATCCATACTCTCTATAGAATCTATACTCTCATGAAAGAGAGTCACCAGGTCAAAAGTGGCCAGATTTTGTTTTCCTTTCTCTTTTAAATTTGCCACAGGGCTCCTGTAATATGGGTCTTTTCATATATTACTTTTTATGGCCTTTGCCAAGAGCGAGTTACTCACTGTAATTATGCAGAGCAACCTAAAGACACGCCCCTGAGGATCCTGTGAGCCACGCCACCTTCCTTAGTAAAGCCTAACAATTTACACTAAATAAAGAGGGGACCGTGTGTCGCATTAGAATGGAGGAATAAAATAAAAATAAAAATCTAGTAACTGGTCCTCTTTAAAGGGTGATTAATTTTTTTGCCTTTTGTGCACAGACTAGGATCCTGGTGACACACAGCCTGACTGTCCTCCCTCTAGTGGACCTCATTGTTGTGATGGAGGATGGCAGAATAGGTCAGGTGGGGACATATGCGGAGCTGGTCTCTACCAGACAAGACTTTGCAGATATGATAATTGCATCTGGAAGAAGTAAACAAAGTGTTGAGGAGATAACCTGTAAGTATTTGCTATTGTCTTTGATGACGCCCAGAATGAGTGGCGTTAAATAACAAGGCACCTTTAATTTTGTGTCATTTTTCGTTTATATAAACTCTTTGTAGAATTTTATCCATATTCTATATATTTCTATTCCTTTATTTCCCTAGATTTTTTTCACCTCCTTCTACATAGACATGGATAGATAGAACTGTGTGCAGCGTGTTGATTCCATTATTTTGTACATTGAAAGAGGCCAAGTGGATAGTTGTATTATTAAAGGGGTAGTTTCAATATGTTACATTTTATTCAGACCGCATTAAAATAAGCAAGTTGACATTACTCAGAAAAAGCAAGTCAGTTGGAATTCTCCTGGAATGAGAGCTTTTATCTTTCATAGTGTACAACTGGTTTCCATGGAGATCAGCCACCAGCGCCTTCCCAGACCCTAGTAGAGTGCGTGCAGTAGTTACATTCTAGGAGAGCCTACCCTGCCAGAAACCTGGAAGTAAGGAGACTGCAGAGCTGCTCAAGAGAACACTTAAGAACACCCCTTAAAGGGGTTATTCATGACTTTGTTTGTAACAGGCAGGTAGTTGGTGCCCGTTAGTTTTTCGGCATGAACCTAAGCAAAGAAAAATAAAATCCATAGACCTCTGCTTTCATTGATGGTCTATCCTAAGGGTAGGTCATCAATATTAAATTATGCAAAAACCTCTTTAAAACTACTTTGTTGAATGTATTGTGAGCATTGTTATTATTTTCCATATTATTTTTAGCCAGCAAAATGAAGGATGCAGGAAATGTAAGAAGTATGAGGAAATCTCCTGAAGATGCCAAGGTTAAAAAGGAAAGGTATGGGGGTCCATTTAAACATGTTAACGTAGGTTTCTGTGCAAGGAGTCAAAGAGTTACTGTACATTAGACAATAATTGACAGTAACAACCTGGAATAATAACTATAACTATATAATGTATAACTTATTTCCAGAAATTCCTCGGTTAATCTTCTCTTTGATCATATTTTATCTCATTTTATCATTAAAACTGAGAGATATGTAAAGAACTGTAATGTGTCCCTTGTGACCAGCTATATTTCCCCTGTCCTTTCTCACATTCCTGTGTCTCGCAGTAAGACAACTGGCTGCAGCAGGAGCCTCTCCCACTGCTCTGTTTGCAATAGGAGGCTTGTAGTGATAACCATCTCCTGAAATTCACTTATTTAATCTCCTTTGTTTAATTTGCTTTTATTTTGTTTCATATTGCAAATAAAACTGAGGAACATATACAGAAATCATTTGAGCAGATCTCAGGAGATCAGCATTGTCCACTCCAGCTCATTCTTTCTGTCTTAACTCTGGTTGTAAGACAACTAGCTGCAGCAGCAGCCTCCCCCGTCTTTGCCCTGTCTGAAATAGGAAATTCCACTATTATATTCATATAATTCATATTATTAGATTCTGCCTACTTGGCCGAAAATGGAAGAGATGAGCAGGACATTAATAAACCCTGTGTTCTTTACAGATTTCTACAAGATTGTTTATTTTAACAGCACGTTGGCTATCCTGCAGAGTGACAGATATTGTGGGCAGGTTTCTCACTAGTTTACTACGATCATTCATTTCTAGGCTAAGTGTTGCTTTATAACACTAGGGTTAGCTTTAGATGACCTGAAGTATCTACTAATTCCCTCTCATCATTTTCTATTCTAAAAATCTTACTTTTTTGACACCTTTAATTTCATGAATCCTCTTCTTTCACATGGTCAGAGAGAAACACTTTCCTTACTAATTTTACTTCCATTGCCCTCATTCTCCTTTATTCACTCTGGTCCATGGTCCCTGCAGCTGCTCCTCCTGTCATTCTCCAACATAGGATGTCAGGGCAATCACTGTTTTGGAGGAGGGCTGGCTACTCTAGTGCATTTACAGAGAAAAGGGCTGGCTACTCTAGAGCATAGACAGAGAAGGGGCCTGGCTACTCTAGAGCATTGACAGAGAAGGGGGCTGGCTACTTTAGAGCATTGACAGAGAAGGGGGCTGGCTACTCTAGAGCATAGACAGAGAAGGGGCCTGGCTACTCTAGAGCATAGACAGAGAAGAGGCCTGGCTACTCTAGAGCATAGACAGAGAAGGGGCTGGCTACTCTAGAGCATTGACAGAGAAGGGGGCTGGCTAATTTAGAGCATTGACAGAGAAGGGGGCTGGCTACTCTAGAGCATAGACAGAGAAGGGGGCTGGCTACTTATGTATTGACAAAGAAGGGGGCTGGCTGCTCCTGTGTATAGACCAAGAAGGGGGCTGGCTACTCTAGAGCATAGACAAAGAAGGGGGCTGGCTACTCTAGTTCATACTCAGAAAAGGGGCGGGCCTCTTATGTAATGACAGAATAGGGGACTGGCTACTCTAGAGCATAGACAGAGAAGGGGGCTGGCTATTCTAGAGCATTGACAGAGAAGGGGGCTGGCTACTCTAGAGCATTGACATAGAAGGGGGCTGGCTACTCTAGTGCATTGACAGAGAAAAGGGCTGGCTACTCTAGAGCATAGACAGAGAAGGGGCCTGGCTACTCTAGAGCATAGACAGAGAAGGGGCCTGGCTACTCTAGAGCATAGACAGAGAAGGGGCCTGGCTACTCTAGAGCATAGACAGAGAAGGGGGCTGGCTACTCTAGAGCATTGACAGAGAAGGGGGCTGGCTACTTTAGAGCATTGACAGAGAAGGGGGCTGGCTACTTATGTATTGACAAAGAAGGGGGCTGGCTGCTCCTGTGTATAGACAAAGAAGGGGGCTGGCTACTCTAGAACATAGACAAAGAAGGGGGCTGGCTACTCTAGTTCATACTCAGAGAAGGGGCGGGCCTCTTATGATATGACAGAATAGGGGACTGGCTACTCTAGAGCATAGACAGAGAAGGGGGCTGGCTATTCTAGAGCATTGACAGAGAAGGGGGCTGGCTACTCTAGAGCATTGACAGAGAAGGGGGCTGGCTACTCTGGTGCATTGACAGAGAAGAGGGCTGGCTACTCTAGAGCATAGACAGAGAAGGGGGCTGGCTACTCTAGTGCATTGACAGAGAAAAGGGCTGGCTACTCTAGTGCATTGACAGAGAAAAGGGCTGGCTACTCTAGAGCATAGACAGAGAAGGGGGCTGGCTACTTGTGTATTGACAAAGAAGAGGGCTGGCTGCTCCAGTGTATAGACAAAGAAGGGGGCTGGCTACTCTATTTCATACTCAAAGAAGGGACCAGCCTCTTGTGTAATGACAGAGAATCGGGGCTGGCTGCTCCAGTGCATTGCCAGAGAAGGGGGCTGGCTGCTCCAGTGCATTGCCAGAGAAGGGGACTGGCTGCTCCAGTGCATTGCCAGAGAAGGGGGCTGGCTACTTTAGTGCATATACAGAGAAGAGGGCTGGCTACTTTAGTGCATATACAGAGAAGGGGCTGGCTGCTCTAGTGCATACACAGAGAAGAGGGATGGCTACTTGTATATAGACAGAGAAGGGGGCTGGCTACTTGTATATAGAGAGAGAACGGGGCTGGTTACTTGTATATAGTTAGACTGGGGCTGTTGTTGCATATGATGTTTCTGATTTATGTATTTTTCAGGAAACTGTTCGCCATGTTAAGCTCTCCCAGGATTAATAAAGAGAAGGTGGCGACAGGAAATGTGAGTGTGATATAATTGTGTAAGTGTGATATAATTGTGTCATTCATTGCAAACTAAATTTGGAATCTTGTATTGAAGTCTATTCAAAGACTTAAATGGATGCGAGAAGATCCTATTAAGAACATTTGTGGTCTCAGACCAGCACCGATTTCCAGACTTAATGGGTTTTATTAAGCTTAAAGGGTTTTCCGGATTTTGATGACCCTTGTTCCCCAGCTTCAGTTTGTGTAAAAAATTATGCATTTTACTTGTGGTCTCCGGGTCAAGCACTGAATCCCTGCGGATGGTTCAGGGTGTTTTATTGTCTGCAACACGGCCATGATGTCACCATACTTCAGCCAATCAATGCACTCATAGCTCTCATGCTCGTGCCGTCAATTCAGGCAGAGCCGGTGAGCTCACGGATTGTCTGCAGTACTGGCAGATGTTGGGAGCAGCATACACTTTGAGCTGCTCCCGGAGAGGGTGACTAAAGTTTGTTTAATTACTTTAAAACAAGCTGCTGAGAAAAAGGAATAATCAAAACCCTTAAAAGGAGTTTTCTGGCCTTCTGATCTACATACTGTATCTTTTAGGATACGTTATCGGCGTCAGATTGGTGGGAGTCCGACACCCCCACCCATCAGCTGTTTTCGGCTCCGACATTGGCTTCTCTCATTTTATAGTGGTAGTTGTCAAAAACAGCCGCAACTCATCTCCTGCACCCGACACTGCCTCTGAGCTATCAGTATAAGTCCAGACAAACCCTTTGAACCCCCTTTGGCACCGCTATGTGGTATAAATCTGACTGTCAGTACAGACATCAAAATATCAATTACATCATGAAAATGGTCAACCTGGACCTAACATACAAATAATATAAATCCACCACAGCTAATCACATTTTCAAAACTGAGCAAAATATTAAAGAATATTTTGTTCAAAGTGTAGAAGTCACAGCCACGTGACAGCGACCTCTTCATTGGGTCGCAGCTCTGTTAAATGAAGTACTGGATGGTGACCAAAGCCAGCACAACACCGTAAGGGCAGGAGGAGTGATCCAGGTGCCCAACAGCACCCACACTGCCACTAAGCAATCTGGAGAAACCATGCTAGTCATCAATTTACTCACAATATTAATAATGAGATGAAATACTTAATATGTGTCTTCTGCTTGTAGATGAAGATGTCAGTGGTGAAGAAGTACCTGCAGGCTTTTGGATGGTCTTGGGTGTGCTTTACTATCATTGCATATGTTGGACAAAATGCAATGGCCATAGGACAAAATGTGTGGCTGAGTAAATGGACAACTGAGGCCAAAGACTTGAAAGATCAGACCCAGTGGTCAGAGCTGAGGGACAGCAGGCTGGGCGTCTATGGAGTCTTAGGCTTTGTGCAAGGTAATGTGATTATAGTTATATGTAATATGTATAAGGACAGGTATAGGCCACTGTCACATACCCGCTTCTCAGCCCGTGATATGGTTTGCACATGCAAGGGTTAATTTATTTCCACTCACTCAAAGTAACACTCAACCAATGATATAGGCTATAATGTGAGCATAAATCAAAACTTGACACAGTCCACAAACCCCAGCTACACAACACGCTGCCACCACTCATCAAACACATGCACCGCAAATAATATAATATGTCTGACAATTAACAGGGTCACACACTCTGTAAGGCTATGGATTCTATAGAACATACAAGGATCAAACTCATTAAAGTTCTAAGCTTTGTTATAAAAAATAAAGTGCTTACAATGAAAAGGTATACAAGGTAAAGATAAAAATGACACATAACTATGCAAAGCAATTATAGAATAAAAAGGATAAAATAACAGAAATACCTGAACTTTCCAGTCTAAAGAAGTCTTGTGTTTCTTTGGGGGGAAGAAAAAGATGAAATATTGAACACAATCGGGATCAACCAAGCCCCACATGTCACCATAACTAAAATGTGGGTTTTACCTTTTAATAACATCAGTCACCTCATGACAGGGCTGGTCATGGGAGGTGGCTTCAGTTTCCAGAAAATTATGAAAACTCAATATCCAAGATATATTTGCACCTGGGGGTCACAAGCAGGAAAGATGACTGTAGTATCTGCCATCATGAATTTGCCTGTTCACAGATAGGACACATGATGTGGCTTGTATCTTTTAGTTGGCATATATTATTTTGGGCAATTATGAGAAAATCTTCATGTTCTTCTGGTGATCGCAAAGTCAAAGATGTAGCTCCCATACCTGTAGGACCAATGCACACCCTGATATTTATTACTCTTTGCTTGTACCTGAGCAGCGAGGACCCTGCTTTGAATTCAACAGTCTGCTAAAGGCTATTCTCTCCGCCCTTATGTACACAAAACTCAGACTAGCTGTCTTTTCCTACCAGTTTCAATTATATATATCATGGATTAATGATTTTTTTTCCCTTGACCACCACATCTAAAAATGAGAAAACTGCCTAAACCACAAAAAACAACTTGAAAATGGCGCAAATTGTTTGATAAATTTGTTGCAAATGAAAAAGTCACCAACTGAGAGGAATTCAGTTGCACAGATTTATTTGCGAGACTTTGGTCCAGTGTCCACGATGTGATAGGCAGTGCTAACAATAAATTGTGCCAGGGACACCAGAAGGGAAGAGATTTGCGGCGTCCCGTCTTGCAGCCAGGTGCCAATGACCAGGACCAGAGTCTGGTAAATTTATTTGCTCATCTCTAGTATTTCACACCGTACTTTGACAAGTTCGACACAAAGACTTTTAAAAGGGATTTCTACAGTTCCTTCATAATCCATATTTTTGTCAGTTCCCATATTTTATCATTACCTGATGTGGTGTAGTGAATGGCTGCATTTTAAATGGCAGGTATGTATCACACAGGCAGAGGTATGTTGCAGTATAAGTATGAATGTTTTACTGTGTCTTGCAGCATTACACAAAGGGTTAAATGCATGAGGCTGTGTGTGTCTGATTGAACACAGCTTCCCACCTGTGAGTGTGTCAGGTAGGATATGGGCTGACTAGTTCTAGGTAAGGAGTCTGCCACAAGCCTGCAAGGGTGAAGGACACACTTGGAGATTGAGAGACTGGATGCAAACTGCAGAGCAGGCAGTGTGAGAGGTGGCTGGGAGCGGCTGAAGAGCTCAGTGTGAACGCTAACCAGGCCTCTGAGCAGACAACGGTTTGTACATCATCTGTACACGGCAAGAGTGGAGTTAAGCTGTGCAGAGCAGTGGAGGTCCAGACATAGAGGCACTGCAAGGGTCTGAAGTGGAGAAGGAACCTCTGAGTGTGGACTTGGGAGCGGCTAACAAGAGGTCAGTGTGTGTGAACACGGCCCAAGTCACAGTGAGAATTGAGATGGCAGGTAAACCGTGTGTCCACTGACTGAAGGCGGTGAATGGACTCTGTGAGCACTCCACTAATGCACTGGCATATACTTCATTGAGACTTGTGTGTGAAGATCCATTGAGAGATATATGGACTCTGTGCTATATGGACACTTATGTTGAAGCTGAAGGAAGGCTCATATTTAAGTTATCCCATGAAGGTTTATGAAGGTGTGAATAACCCTAATGAACTTGTAAAGAGAAATGCTTGCTGTGTGCCCTAATCCTGCTGCCAGGCGTGTGTTCCCCGGTGCTTAATGTGAGCACATTGTCACACTCCTAATAATCTGAAATGTAAAGCATAGGTAGATTATACAATCTTGGACAATCCGGTCTGTTGCTGTGTTTTAGGTCTTTTTGTGTGTTATGGGGCCTATGTGATCACGAGAGGGACCATCTGCTCCTCCCGATCTCTACACAATCAGATGCTGGACAATATACTGCACCTCCCTCTACAGTTTTTCGAAACGACTCCAATGGGCCAAGTACTGAATAGATTTACTAAGGTAGGTAAAGGTGAGATTTACCTTTCCTGAAACTCACAATGGAATCCCCAGACCACAGGTTTTGTAGACATTAGGTGTGCCAGCCCATTACTTGAGAACCACTTCAAGGGGGTGCCCGCCTGAATACTGCTCAAAATGGTTTTCGAGTCCCCAGATAAGTTGTAATTTGTCAGGTATGATTTCTAGTGTTTCTCATTACCCCTTTGCTGCCGTATATTGTAAATCTACTTCATAAACACAGCTAACTCTTATCACTGCTGCTCAAAGAAGCTCCATCACCAAACTTTTTATTGGCTAAACCTTCTATTGCAACTCGACGGGTCACTCTACTACATACTTCAGTTCTAAGTGATCGCATGTTACCTAAGGGGACTAAAATTGAAAAAGTTACATTAAAAAGATGCTTTTAAAAATATTTTAAGAACACATTTTTGAATTGTCCCACCCCCTTTTCCCAACTTATAAATAAGGAAATAGGTTTTGCCACTTTCATGAATGTCTGACCTAAAAAATATATACAAAATTAATGTTTACAGTGAAATATCCAATGAAAAAAAAGCAAACAAAAGACCATCTACCACCAGAATTGCATTTTTTTCAGTTACCGTAACTCCTCTAAAAGTTAAAAAAAGTGAAGTGTTGTGTATACCCCAAAGTAGTGTACAAAAATGTCAGCTCGTATCACAAAATACAAGCCCTCACACAGCCCCATCAATAGAAACATCTAATACCTAGGGGTCTCAAAGAATTGGAACACATATTTCATTTTTGCAAAGTTCTTCGTTGTTTTTCTTAACCAAAATATAGAAACAATATAGAGACAATAGTACCAGGACCACAATGGTTCAATTTGTATAAAAACTAAAATATTTTATTAAGTCATGATTATGAAAATACTTCTAAAGACATTCCAAAGAAATGGGACGCGCTAAAAATGGGTGATTGTAAGGCAGTCACAAATATACAATAGTCCTTACATGCCCATCTTATATCATAATAAATATAAATTATTAGTTATGAGGCAGAGGATTGCAAGTGACGTCCAAAAAATATAATCCACACTATATATATATATATCTAAATTTGCTCATTACACTCATTCACCACTCACCCGACGCATGTTTCTCAATAGCTTCGTCATTATGAAACACGCGTTGGGTAAGTGGTGGGTGAGTATAATGAGTGTATTCAGATATATGTATGGTGGATCATATTTTTGGGCGTTCACTTGGAATCCCCTGCCTGACAATTTATGATTTATTAGGATATAACAGGAACATGTGAGGACTCTATTACATATTTGTGAGCCTTGCAATCATATGGGTTGATCACTGCATAAAATAAAAAGTTATTGCTGTTGGAAAAATGGGAAGAAAAATTAAATTTTAGCAATAAAAAAATTCTCCACTTCATGGGTTAATATTATCTTTTTATAATGAACTGTATTTGTCTGTATTCCTGCTTTATTATAGGACATCTATGTAATAGACGAGCGTTTCCATTACTACTTGCGCACCTGGTTGAACTGTATGCTGGACGTTCTGGGGACCATCCTGGTGATTGTGTTTGCCACGCCTCTGTTCTCGGTCGCTATTGTTCCTATTGGCTTTTTATACCTATTAATCCAGGTAGCGTATTAGTTTTCCTTTTATTGAATAATTAGCTCCTCCCCATTGTTCCTCAGGGGCGGGGTAAGCCCTAGATGTGTGTGTGTGGGGGGGTGGTTTGTTCACGAATATTATCTAGAGTTATTACTACCACTCCAATGTGTGAAATAAGTATTAAACACGTCAAAATCGTCTAAGTAAATCTATTTCTAGAGGTGGTATACACATGAATTTCACACCAGACACCTGTTAAAACCTATCCAATCTACACAGGAAAAGACAAACCATAGATATCCATAAATTTAGTGATGTGTAATGAGAAATGTCACAAAGAAAAAGTATTGATATTTATGTAATACTTCAGACAAAAGTCTTTGTTGGCGATGAAGCTTCATGATACCTCCTGTATGGAGAAACTAGTTGCCTGCATTGTTCAGGTGCATTTTGGGCCATTCTTCCACACAAACACTCTTCACATCCTGCAGGTCCCATGGATCCTTCTATAAACTTTGAGCTTTACTTCCTTCCATACATTTTCTATTGGATTCAGCTCCGGTGATCGGCTTGGCCATTCTAGCAGCTTTATTTTCTTTCTCTGAAACCAATTGAGAGTTTCCTTGGCTGTGTGTTTGGGATCATTGTTTTGCTGAAATGTCCACCCTCGTTTAATCTTCATTATCCAGGTAGATGTCATCAGATTTTTATTAAGAATGTCTTGGTACATTTGTCCATTCATCCTTCCTTCAATTACATGAGCTAGCCAGTGCCATATGCTGAAAAACATCCCCACACCATGATGTTCCCACCACTACGGTGTTTTTGGGTTGATTTGTCTTTTGGCCTCCAAATGTGGTGTGTATTAAGGCATCCAAAGAGTTATATTTTGGTTTCATATGACCAGACTATATTCTTCCAGTATCTCACAGACTTGTCTAAATGTTGTTGAGCAAAGTTTAAATTCTCTTGAATATGGTTTTTGTTAAGCAATGAAGTTTTAGATGGTGAGTGTGCATACAGGAGCGTGCATATAGGCCATGGAGGCTGAGTGCTTTATGACTCACCGTGGCCGGGACTCCGGTTTAGACAGGCGATGCTTCCTTCCTCCTTGTCACGGGTGGACCGCGCCTGCCGGTAGTGGGGCCCGGTGTAGTGCAGATCAAAAGTGAAGACGTCTTGGTGGAACAGATTAAAGGGGTTTTTAATTTATTCGTGACGCCACCTATGAGTAGATTCGGTAAGGACTACCGACGCTGCGGAACCTCCGGGGGATGGAAAGCAGCAAGATGTTACGCTCCCCACAGGCTGAGCGGTGATCCCCGGAGGTTGGAGCTGCTCAAGATGTTGTGCGGCAGCTGCGGTTACCTTGTAGCGCGGACGGACAGTTCATAAGGAAGCACGGACACAGTCTCTGCAACGGGTCTTTACTGTAACCAGCAAGCAATACATGGCATACAGTGGTTGAGTAGTAGACCGGGTGGACTCAGCAGTGATGGTGTCCCTTAGAGATCCGCAGTGTTCGTCCATGCTACCTATTTGGTTGCCAGTGTCGCCCAGGAATACCAGGTCGGGTACGGGGAGGCTGCTTCAATGCCCTATTCATGATGTACGTTCTGGATGTTTTGGGGAGCCTTGGATCCCTCAGTGGGTACACCGCTGGTTAGACGACTGGATGTTGGCTGGTGGTGGGGTGCTCCTGTAAAGCTGCTCCTCCACTCTTCTGTTTCGCGTGGCAGAGGTGAACTGCTGCCAGCTTCGGTACCAGTGAACCGGCTGTGAGTTGTGGGCACGGGAGTCTTTTGGGAACCCGTGTAGATAATGCCCAATCCCGGTGGTTAAGGCCTCAGGTGCTGACACCCGACCGGTGACGGCCCAGGGGCCCGCACGGGGTGCGGAGCCCCCGCTCCTCTCCAAGTTCAAGTCCTAGACCCTTCTTCTCCGAGTTCTAGACTCTACTCTTCTCCGTCTAGATTATTGTGTGTTCTACTCTACTACCCTAACACTCCACCCCCCAGGACCTATGATTGGCCCTCTGTTCTAGGTGTTGTATGTAGGGTTGGATCTCTATGTTAACCGGATCATTGCTGAGTCAGAGGATATTGCGGCTGCATTTATGGCTGCAATACCTTCTTGTGACGCACTCGTTGCGGGGCGCCACACTCCCCCTTGGTTGAATACGCTTGTCCCCAAGCGTCACACTACTCACATTACAGAGGTTTTTATATTTTATAACAGGTTATACACTTTTATTAATGACAGGTCATTGTATGCATAAAAGTGAAGTAAATAACAGGTTAACACATTGCGCGGACCCGGCGGGCGGTCGGCTGTCCTTAGAATAAAAGTTCAGGCTGTAGCTGCCAAGTCCGCGGTGTTACGGTGCAAACAGGAAGAAGTCTCTTTTAGTAGAAAAGTTCAAACTACTTAAGTCACTGATGGAGGGCAGTGTTCCAGACTCGTATAGCGAACCACCCGTCACAGCATATATGTCGCTCATAGCTTACTATGTCCCCTCTATACAAGTCTCGGTTTGGATGACCTCGCGGTAGGTGCGATTCCACATCACGACGCCCCACAAATACTTCAGTACTCACACCCTCCTCCCTTACGAATCCCCACCCGGTGGATAAGTTAAAGGTGCTTACCCGCCCGGTTTTACGGAATTGTTCAGGTAATGGAGATTGGCGGCGGGCCTCGGCGCGAGCCTGCATGTTGGCTTGCAGTCGAGTGTGCCACTCGTCTCTCCGAATACGACGTACCTCTTCGTCGGAGTGGTGCGGCGTGTGGATCAAGTCACTACGGCGTGCTGGTTGTTGAACCGCTCGAGCTTGGTGGGCAGTCTGGAGCGGAGCCCGGTTTAACGGAACCGGAGAAGATGCTGTTGCGGCGGCACCCGACCAGTGCACCCGAGCTGATCGCCCGGCAGAAGGATTCCTTGTGTCTCCCCAGGCGAACCCGGTGTAGAGATCCTCAGCTAGACTGTAGGTCTCGTCGTCATCCTCCTCGACCTCTCCTTCGATGACTACGTCGGGCTGCTCGGCTGACGAAGACGATGGGATGGGATCCTCCGGATCGGTGGGTGGCTGTGCTGCAAAGTTCTCCTCGGGGTCATTGTGCAGGACTTCCAGGCTGCCTGCCTCTTCTTCTGTAGCAGCGGGAAGTGGTGTTTCAATCCCGGTCACCAGGTAGGCCTCTGTATTTGCAGAGGAGGCCTCCGGTTCAGGGGAGAAACAGGCGACAGTCTCAGTAGTGGTGAAACTAGTCGCGGGTTCCGCAGGTGGAACCAGGTAGGTGTCAGCTTCTTCGTGGGAGCGTATTGGAAGCTCCGGCTCTGGAACGGGGTCGGCTGCGGTTTCGTCCGCTGGAACGGGCCGAGGGGTAACTCTCACTGGGATGACACAGTCTATGGGCTCCGGTGACGAAGCAGGACAGGTGGTAGGCGACGGCGAGGCGGTTGAAAAACTGGCGATGTCGTCTGGGCTTGGAGAAGCTGTACCCGGTCGGCTCTGCTGCATCGCATGATGGAGTCTTCTGCCTAGGGTCGCGCTCCAGCTGCGAATCGTCCATTCCACTGTCTCAAGTAGTCGCACCCGGAGGTCTTGTAGAGCCTCTAGCCAGAAGTCGGGGCTGCCGTCTATGGTAAGGGCAGGATCCGGACCCGGTTGGCCTATGGCTGCTCTGGCCTCCGCCTCGACCTCCCGCATCAGGTCTTTGAGTCTCGTGCTGGCCATTCTTTTCATGGAGGGAAACCACACCCGTTCAACCGGTAAGCGTTCTGGTAGAGCTGGTGAAGAAGTCTGTCTGACACTCCCATTTCCTCTGGGCTTTTGTAGTCCAATCGTGGGAAAAGTCTTTGGGGTCCGCCCCCATGGTTGATTCGAGCAATCAGGGCTGACAAAGAGTTTGGCGCCTTTTGTCTTTAGCCCTCCCACGATGAGGGGGGGGTTGACTCACTCCTGGGCTTGCACGTGGCGGCTTCTTGTGGCGGGAACGCCATCTTGGGCGCCATCTTGGCCCAATGGTGAAAAAGCGGGAAAGTTCTTTTAGAGACGAACAAAGTCCAAATTGTAGACAATAAAGTCCATTTTAAGCACATTATACCCGTTGGGTAACGGGCCTGCTCGTATCCTGTTCGTGACGCCATTTTCTGACTCACCGTGGCCGGGACTCCGGTTTAGACAGGCGATGCTTCCTTCCTCCTTGTCACGGGTGGACCGCGCCTGCCGGTAGTGGGGCCCGGTGTAGTGCAGATCAAAAGTGAAGACGTCTTGGTGGAACAGATTAAAGGGGTTTTTAATTTATTCGTGACGCCACCTATGAGTAGATTCGGTAAGGACTACCGACGCTGCGGAACCTCCGGGGGATGGACAGCAGCAAGATGTTACGCTCCCCACAGGCTGAGCGGTGATCCCCGGAGGTTGGAGCTGCTCAAGACGTTGTGCGGCAGCTGCGGTTACCTTGTACTGCGGACGGACAGTTCATAAGGAAGCACGGACACAGAAAGTCTCTGCAACGGGTCTTTACTGTAACCAGCAAGCAATACATGGCATACAGTGGTTGAGTAGTAGACCGGGTGGACTCAGCAGTGATGGTGTCCCTTAGAGATCCGCAGTGTTCCTCCATGCTACCTATTCGGTTGCCAGTGTCGCCCAGGAATACCAGGTCGGGTACGGGGAGGCTGCTTCAATGCCCTATTCATGATGTACGTTCTGGATGTTTTTGGGAGCCTTGGATCCCTCAGTGGGTACACCGCTGGTTAGACGACTGGAAGTTGGCTGGTGGTGGGGTGCTCCTGTAAAGCTGCTCCTCCACTCTTCTGGTTCGCGTGGCAGAGGTGAACTGCTGCCAGCTTCGGTACCAGTGAACCGGCTGTGAGTTGTGGGCACGGAGTCTTTTGGGAACCCGTGTAGATAATGCCCAATCCCGGTGGTTAAGGCCTCAGGTGCTGACACCCGACCGGTGACGGCCCAGTGGCCCGCACGGGGTGCAGAGCCCCTGCTCCTCTCCAAGTTCAAGTCCTAGACCCTTCTTCTCCGAGTTCTAGACTCTACTCTTCTCCGTCTAGATTATTGTGTGTTCTACTCTACTACCCTAACACTCCACCCCCCAGGACCTATGATTGGCCCTCTGTTCTAGGTGTTGTATGTAGGGTTGGATCTCTATGTTAACCGGATCATTGCTGAGTCAGAGGATATTGCGGCTGCATTTATGGCTGCAATACCCTCTTGTGATGCACTCGTTGCGGGGCGCCACACTTTACTTGTTGTTTTATGTAAAACCATTGTACTTCTGTAGTTCTCCACAGATGGTCCTTGGCTCTTGGACACCTCTTCTAATTTTGTTCAATCTTCTGTCTGAAATCATGCAGGGACCACATGATCGTTGCCAATTTATAGTGAAATGATGTTTTTTCCATTTCCAGATTATGGCCGCAATAGTGCTCACTGGATCCTTCAGTTATTTAGAAATCCTTCAGTATGCCATCAGTATGCTTTGCAACAATAAGGTTGCGAAGGTCTTGAGACAGCTCACTGGTTTTACCTATTGTAGGGATCAGTCTCTATAGCAGCAGCAAGTAAGGCAGTGACACTCAGGCTCAGTCCAAAAACAAGTGTGTTTTATTTCACACAATGGCAAAACAAACAAAAAAACAGTCCTTACATCAGGATAATAGCGTCGGTCCTAAACCTGCTCCTCCTGGAGCTCGCCTAGGGGTCCTTCCCCACCTTGGGGTCCGGTACACGCTCCTTGTGTGATCACAGGCTTCTTTTTCACCGACTGAACTCCTCTCCAGTCTGATCTCATCTCACAACACCTTCACAGCCGTCTCTTCCGGCCTAACCTTTCTCACCTGTCTTTCCCTCCCAGCTACTTCAAAAGCCTGGGGCGGGAGATGAGGAATGGAGGCCCGCCCAAAAACCTTCCCCCATTCCTCATAGATGCGGTCCCATAACAGGCTTTACCAACAGCCACCGTTCTCAGTAACGGTGGCCATACCTACCTCACCTATGCTCATGTAAGCATCTCCCGTCCCATACATGCAGTAGCTCACCATCCTTGGGGAAACATAGCGTCCCTCTACCACCATTCCCCTTGCTACCTCACACTATCATGAGATGTTTCCTGGGTGGCACCTCCTTTTTAAAGGTCATCAAGTTAAACCACTGAATAAGTGGCAGGATTGCTATCTAATTATTGATATTAGCTGGTGTTATGACTTTTCATGTCTTTTTGCTCTTCTCTTTATTCATGTGTACAACACTTTTTCCCTATGTCATTTCACACCATTAAATTTAACTTAATTTATGGACATCTATGGTATGATTCCTTTCCCTGTGTGGATTGGATATATTGTTACCGACATCTGGTGAGAAGTTCATGTCAAAAGCATTTATTAGAAATGTTTTCCTATTCTGGCTGGTGCAAACTTTTAGTCAGAAACATGATTTTTTAGGCATTTTTCCAAAATGTTAAACTTTGATTCAAAGTTTAATGTTTGTAAAGTGCTGAATATATGGCATGATGTGTCTAATATAACTTATTTTCCCTCTTTTAAAGAGATATTTTATCAATTTTGTAAGTCCTTGTATTTCATATTTCATAGTATGCCGGTTTAGCAGTGGATGGGTGTAACACGACTTATTCCTTTTGTTTAGAGATATTATATTGCCAGCTCGCGTCAGATCCGGAGACTGGACGGGGCCTCGCGGTCTCCAATTCTCTCCCACTTCAGTGAGACGTTGCAGGGAGCCTCCACCATCAGAGCCTTCGGACATCAGGAGAGGTTCATTGGTCAAAACAAGGATGTGATGAATGAGAATCTTGTATGTTACTATAATAATGTCATCTCCAACAGGTAAATGCGGCTCCACATCAACTAGTCACCAATATTCTAGCTTCTGCATGCCGTGCTGCGATGTTAAGTAGATCTCTAGTTGTCGGCTCCTTACTGACGCGTTTTGGCTTATTATGAGTCAATCTTATCAGATCGTTTTGGCTTGTAGTTTTACGTCTACCAATACTGAAGAAGGCAGGGGCACACATACTAGAGCATCTCAATGAATTAGAATATCATCAAAAAGTTAATTGATTTCAGTAATTCAATACATAAAGTGAAACATATTTATTACGGTATATAGAGTCATTACAAACAGTGATATATTTCAAGTGTATATTCTGTTAATGTTGATGATTATGGCTTTCAGCCAATGAAAACCCAAAGGTCATTATGACAGAAAATTAAAGTAGGGAGGATGAAGGGTTAAAAACCGCGCTGCTGTATTGTACGAGGCATCAAAGGGTGAATATAATGTTGATTTATTAATCAGTGCGTTTCAGGGCAACCAGAAATACCCTGAAACATGGCAATATGATATTGGTTCTTTGGTGATATTCCAATTTAGGGGTGGGGAACCTCAGGCCCCAGGGCTGCATGTGGCCCTCGATGACCATTTATGCGGCCCCCGGGCAGATTCCTGGGTCTTACAGTGCTTGGGCTGGCAGATTTGTTTTACCAATTTCCTGCGCTTTAAATCCAGCTCTCCAGTGATCTCTATGCCCCAGACTCAGCCTCCCCAGTGGGGTATATGCTTCCAGCCTATCATGTGATGGGTATGGCTCTAGCAAACCTGGGAAAGCAGTTGACAAGCCCATAATCAATATCACCTAACATCACAGTCATGCGATAGAGAAGCAGCTCCAGCCACCACAGTAGGGATGAGGTCATTGTTTACCCAAATGTAGCTGATAATTTTGTGCGGCCCCTGAAGGATGGTAGAAAGTCCCTAATAGCCCCCGGCAGATAAACGTTCCCCACCCCTGTTCTAATTCATTGAGATGCACTAGTATCATTGGTGCAGCCTGTGCAGTCACACAGGGGCCCAAGAGGTGAGGGGGCCCATTTCCACCTCCAAAGCATGATAAAACACTGATTGTAGTTAAACAGCATCACACAGCCCATTAAGGGGCACATTGCTGGAATCAGGATCTCTGCCCTACATCATGGTTCTTTTCGATTACATAGCAAAAACCCAACGGTGGATTCCATTTAAATGGTACTTTTCATCACTATGCACTGCCATTACTCGTATAACCCTTAGTCTTTTTTGGATAGTTGGGTTTTCGGGTTGGGAGGTTTATGTTTTTTTTTTTTTTTAGATCGGTATTTCCCTGTTTTTGCTTTATTTTTTTGAGGGGGAAGATGAGATTGGGGGGGGGGGAATTATGTTTTTTTTATGTTGTAATGGTATGTTGGTGGAACACGTCTTCTGTAAATAGATGGGGGAACTGTTTTGTACGGTCATAATCTGGGGTCACTAATCATATCATTTTTATACTATTTGGGTGGGATACAACACAACTCATGTTTCAGCCAAATAAAACATTGTACCCTTATCAGTGTGTTCAGGGCTTCATGTATATTGTCTCCCGATATAGGTGGCTGGCAATAAGACTGGAGTTTTTGGGAAATTTGATGGTTTTCTTTGCTGCGCTGTTTGCCGTCCAGGCGGGTGACCAGATGACATCGGGAACGGTGGGATTATCCATAACGTATGCATTGAACGTGAGTACAAAAGCTGCAGGAAATCTTGTAAACCGTCCCTGTAATGGACATGTATGGAGCCGCCATTAGAAATCATGATGGTTTGCAGTTTTTCTGATAAGTGGAAACTCTTTTAAATACTTCTATAACGAATCCTTCTTCATTCCCTCCCCAGATCACTCAGACGTTAAACTTCTGGGTGCGCAAAGCTTGTGAGATCGAGACTAATGGAGTGGCCATAGAGCGGGTGTGTGAATATGAAGAGATGGATAAAGAGGTACGGTGCCCTTCTCCAGATCATCAATTTACTGAATCCTTGTCTTTATCCATTGATTGAAGTGAATATTTATATAATTACCAGGCACCCTGGATCCTGCCCAGAAGACCAGCAGCAGAGTGGCCGGACAGGGGGATTATTGAATTCACAAACTACCAGGCCCGCTATCGGGACGACCTCGACTTGGCTCTCCGGGATGTCACCTTTCAATTACATGAAACAGAAAAGGTGAATTATCGCACAATAAACTTTATTCATTTTATCTTTGAGTCCAGTTCCCTCTGGTTAACCATTTAGATGCTGCTATCAGTCTCCGAAAGTGGCATTTAAACAGTTTGAAATGGTGCCATCACCCATTCAGTTCTTGCAGTATGTAGTGTAGCGCAAGCCGTCAGAGGATCAAGTCTTTTAGGGGTGCTAAAAAGTATGGAAAAAGTGGCTAGAGATGAAAAAAATAAGGAACAAAATAAAACAGAAACATGAAAGTTTAAAGGGTTATTCCATTGTTAAATGGGTATTGTTGAATAGTTCTGTTCCATACAAATAATTTATTGTTAACATTTTCAGCTGTTCTTGAGATATAAATATGTTTCTTTTGTTGGCCTCCAAGGCTCACACCACTGCATCTAAGACAGCAGAACATGTGCAGTGCTTACAAGAGTCTTTTCTATTGAGCTTGTAAGCACTGTTGTCAAGCTGGCGAGGATTGCTGGTAGGCGCTATTACCTCTTAATCTTGGCCGGCCTTAGCCCAGTGCTTACAGGCTGCTCAGTCTCTAAGGCTTACTGCCAAAATCAAAAGAAAAGCATTAGTATCTCAAGAACGCAAAAATTCTCCATTGACTTCCATTATACTTGGGTATTCGAGTCGCGCCCATCCAACTTCTCGTAACGAGTAGAGATTGTCCTGCCGAGCACAGCACTCCAAGGAGGAGACAGGTGCGGACTCTATCACTACCAGTGTTATCACTGCTGTCATCTGTGCTCCACATGAGGACATTCTGATATCAATGCAGCAGGCATGGAAGCCACTTACATGAAGACAAATCCCAATATAAAGTGATTTGCAACACTTACCAGATTTTTCTGACTATAAGATGCATTGGGCCATAAGACGCACCCAGGTTTTAGAAATGGAAAATAGGGAAAAAAACATTTTAAGCAAAAAATGTGGTAAAAACTATGAGGGGAAGATGGCGCCGTGGGACCTAAGTGGTGTCAGTAAAGTACTGTATAAAAATGCCAGAAAGTGAGTATGAGAACCAGGGGAGGGTGCTCAGGCTGGATCTACACTGGCGAATTTTCAATCCGTGTCCATCCGTTTTAAAACACGGATCCGCTATGGCCTCCCGTGATATCCTATGGGCACGGATGGGTTCTATATGGCCATCAGTGGGTGTCAGTTTTGTCACTGATCCATTTGTGTCATATTTATTTCATGCACCCAGACCGGAAACTGATCCGATTTTGGGCTGCCTTGAAAAAAGCGGACAGAGACAGATCTGTATCTCTCTGTATCAAATTATAGAGAGCTATGGTGGACGGATCCATGAAAAAAATGGATCCATGAAACGGTACCATTTTGCTGTACTGAGCATGCTCAGACTCAAGGTACACCTCCTCCCAACCCTATCTCTGGCAACCAGTGGCGTAACTTCAGGCCTAGGGGCCCCAATGCGTAAGCTCCAACGGGGCCCCCAATTGTTGCAAATCTTTAATAGTATTAATCTTTTCTATAGGCCAGAGGGACTTTTGGGGCCCCCCTAGGCTGCAGGGCCTGGGTACGATCGCAACCCCTGCACCTGTGGTAGTTACGCCCCTGCTGGCAACTCATGACGGATCTGTTACAAAAACGGTCCTCGGACATCAGTTGGCACAGATCACTGCCTGTCCGCATGGTCCATGAAATTAAAGGATCCACACGGAGATGCACATTTGCCAATGTGAAAGCAGCCTTATATTTAAAGCACCACTCAAGTGCTGAAGAGAAAACACTGGAGTGCTGCTTTAAAATCTCATAAGTGCAGTTCATATCAAGGGAGAACTACAACTCCCAGCATGTCCTGCAGATCCTTTGGCACACTGGGAGTTATAGTTCACCAGAGGAGTTGTAGAGTGCTTGTATGTACAGTACTTTATTAGCACTAACAATTCATTCTGAGGTTTTACACTCACATTAACTGCAGTCATCTGATCCTGCAGCCACCATATAGCACTTGTCTCACATACAGGAGCTGGGATGAGGTAATGAAGAGTGTGGGCTGGATCTGCACATGTAATGAAGAAGGAGGGCTTTGGGCTTCCATGTGATGCTCCAGCCCACCCTCTTCATTACGTCATTGCAGGTCCTATATGTGAGACAAGTGCTATATCGTGGCTGCAGGATCAGATGACTGCAGTTAATGGGAGCGCACACTCTGTACCAGAGGTATGTTGTGCCTGGCCCTGTCACTCCTGGGCCAGGCATGTCAACCTGCTCCTGCCTGCTCTACCCAGCGCAGCAGACACACAATCTCCCCGGCCGCTGCTGGATCTGGGGAAACAACGTGTGTCCCAATACTTGTAGTGGAGGACTATTCATTTGCTGCTCCCCGCTCACTGATCTACGCTGACAGGTGGGCAGAGATGCGGCTAATGAATATTCCTTCATTTTAAGTATCGGGACCATGTGGTTTCCCCAGCGCCGTGTTCTAGCAGCAGGGACACTCTCCAGCCTCCCCCGTGCTTCCCCGCTGCCCCCTCCCCACAGCCAGCCAAAGTACATTCGGACCATAAGACGCACCCCACACTTTCCTCCAGAATTTGAAAGAAATAGAATGCGTATTATGGTCCGAAAAATATGGTAATAACTTTCCATGCTGGAGAAAATTATTTAAAATAATTAAAATTAGTTACGGTACGCTTTAAAGCTAACACTTGTATGAATTTACTTTCAGCTCGGGATTGTTGGAAGAACTGGAGCCGGTAAATCCACTCTCACAAATTGCTTGTTCCGCATTGTTGAGAGAACAGGAGGAAGGATAGTGATCGATGGGATTGATATTGCAACCATTGGACTGCACGATCTAAGGAGCAAATTGAATATTATCCCACAGGTGAGGTCACAGTATACCGGCTGTATGAGGATCGTCCAGGTACTAAAGAAACGCTGATTTCTCAGGAATGGAGGAAGTGACCGGCCATGTAAAGATATTGCTGGACTTCTCTTTGAAAGAGCTACTGCCCATATAAACAGTTTGAGGGGCAAAAAGCAGCCTAGACAACGAGCTGTAAACAATAAAATGAAACATTACAATTTACATATTATTAAAAATTGTTTTCTTAAGTAAAGTTCCTTGTTTTTACAAACTTATTGCACTTTTAACCATTAGTGATGTTGGGGTGAACCTTCTAAGCACTAGTGATCTTTTCTGCTTTTCTAGGATCCGGTTTTATTTTCGGGGACGGTACGGATGAACCTGGATCCCTTAGAGAAGCATTCGGATGCCGATCTCTGGGAGGCGCTGGACATGTGCCATCTAAAGAACTTTGTGCAATCACTTCCCAAAAAACTCTACCATGAGGTATCGGAAGGAGGAGAGAACCTAAGGTAACGTATGCTTCTAATGTACTAGTGTTATACAGATCTGCTACAGAGCAGTACACAAAGCCATGAAAATGATTTTATGCAATGAGTCATGGGCGCACATATGCTGGAGTACTCTGGTGTTTGGGACTTCCTTTCTCGTGATGAGCGGGGGTTAATGTGGTGGGACCCGCATCAATCCTACATCTGTCTGCTATTCTGTGGATGTATGGAAGAATTTCTATAAGGATCACCCCCTTTCTCACTGTAGATTTGTCTTCGCGCATTTTTTTTTGTCCCCCCTTCTAATCCTGCACACTTTGGTGTCATCACTGCTGGATTAGTGCACTTTACTCATTATATCTTTTTTCTTGTAGTGTTGGGCAGAGACAGCTCCTCTGCCTTGCCCGTGCTTTACTTCGAAAAACAAAAATCCTTGTTCTGGATGAAGCAACGGCTTCGATTGACATGGAGACTGACAGCCTCATACAGGGCACCATCCGCAAGGCGTTCAGTGACTGCACCGTGCTGACCATCGCTCACCGGCTGCACACCGTCCTGGATTCTGAAAGGTACAGATGTGGTGTCATAACTGGTCTGAGACTGACTTAAATATTACTCATTATTATTATTGTTATTATTATTTATAGAGCACCATTGATTCCATGATGCTGTACATGAGAAAGGGTTGCATACAAACAAGTTAAAAATACAAGAAACAAACAATAACAGACAGAGGGGAGAGGACCCTGCCCTTGCGGGCTTATAGTCTACAGGGTAATGGGGAGGAAGACAGTAGGTTGGGTCTGCCCTGGTGGTGGTGGAGCGCCAGGTCTGGTGGTGGTGGAGCGCCAGGTCTGGTGGTGGTGGAGCGCCAGGTGCGATGGTCGTAGTGTTATGGTAGGCTGTAAGCTGTTCTGAAGAGATGGAGTTTCAGGTTGAGCTTGAAACGTCTGGGTGTCTGACGTGTTGACGCACAGAATTCCAGAGAATGGGGGATGCTCAGGAGAAGTCTTGCAGGCGGTTAGATGAGGAACGTACAAATGTGGAGGAAAGAAGGAGGTCTTTGGAGGATCCAAGATTACGAGTTGGATGATATTGGGAGATTAGTTCAGAGATATATGGGGGAGACAGATTGTGGACGGATTTGTAAATCCGTGTTAGTAGGGACTTGCATAGGTGAGAAGTGGGGGAATAGCTAGGAGAGAGGTGCATTAGTCGGGCGGCAGAGTTAAAAACAAATTGAAGAGGTGTGAGAGTGTTAGTTGGGAGGCCACAGAGGAGGAGGTTGCAGTAGTTGAGGCGACAGATGATGGGGGTATGCACGAGTATTTTACTTGACTGAGGGTTGAGGAAAGGACGGATTATGTAAATATTTTTGAGTTGGAGGTGGCAAGAGCTTAAATGTGTGATTTAAAGGATATGGCAGAGTCAAGGGATATTCCAGAGTAGCAGACTTCTGGTACAGGGCAAAGTGTGAGTGGGGGAAAGATGATGATGAGTTTGGTTTTTGTCTACATTTAGTTTTAAGAAGTGAGAAAGTGAGAGGAGAAGGAGTATATGGCTGATAGACACTCTGGGATTCTGGACAGCAGAGAGGTGGTGTTCGGGTCAGAGAGGTAGATCTGAGTGTCATCAGCATACAGGTGATACTGGAAGCCATTGGACTTGAGTTGTGCCAGGTTGGTGGTGTAGATGGAAAAGAGTAGGGGTCCTAAGACAGAGCCTTGAGGGACCCCAACAGAGAGGGGATGGGGTAAGGAGTTAGTGTGGGAGACACTAAATGTGCGGTTGGAAAGGTATGAGGTGATCCAGGAGAGGGCAAGGTCAGTGATACCAATGGAAGAGAGGATCTGTAGTAGGAGGCAGTGGTCGACTGTGTCGAATGCAGAGGACAGGTCTAGAAGGAGGAGTAGAGAGAAATGTCTGTTGGCTCTGGCAGTAAGTAGGTTGTTAGCAATTTTGGTAAAGACGGTTTCGGTGGAATGGTGGGACAAAAGTACAGTGTGGACATGCTTTTCAAGAAGTATGTGGGCGAACGGGAGCAGCGATATGGGCCAGTAGCTGGATGTAGAGGTCAGATCAAGGGATGGCTTCTTTAAGATAGGTGTAATTGTGATGTGTTTGAAAGTGGAGGAAGTTAATGGAGGAGGTAAAGGAAGTTAATGATAAGTTGAAGACTTGGGTAGGGATGGGATGAGTGTGGTCATGAGGTTGGGTAGGAGATGGGATGGAATTGAGTCCAATGCACAAGTGGTGAGGTGTGATCTGGAGAGGAGGTGCGCAAGGAGATCTCCTTCAGTGATGGAGCAGAGGAGGGTTAGTGGGGAAGGGGAGTGGTGTGGTGAACATAGGGGTTGTAGTGGTTGGGCAGCAAAGACTTGTCTGATATGATCAATCTTGTTGTTGAAGTGTGTTGCAATTTCTTCTGCAGAGATGCAGGAGGTCAGAGGGGCAGTGGTGGGTATGAGGGTAATGAACTAATTCTGTTTTGGGGGAGGTGAGTGCTCACTTGAATGTGAGAGTTGCTTATTTGAATGCTGTGTAGTCTTCTTGTGCATGAATTTTCTACCAGCGCCGCTCAGCAACCCTAAACCCTCACCGCAGCTCTTTAGTGGTGTGTGTGTGCCAGGGTTGTCTGTTGATTTTCGCATTCTACAATGAACTAGAGGGGCGACTACATCAATAGCTGATGTGAGGGTAGAATGGTAGACAGCGGTGGTGTTTACTGTGTCGTGGAGTGAGGATATGGAGGATAGTGTTAGAATGGAGTCAGAGAGTGTGTGTCAAGATGTGTGAGGTTTCTGCGAGGGTGTGTGAGTTGGTGGACATGGGTGGCAGATGAGGAGGACAAGGATGAGAAAGTGAGTAGATGGTGGTAAGAGAGTGGGAGAGGGGAGATTGTGGGTTTAGTTAGGGAGCAGAGGCGGGTGAAGATGAGGTTAGTGTATGTCTGTCTGGGTGGCTGTGGAGAACCACTCAGTGAGACCAAAGGATGAGGTAAGTGACAGGAGTTTGGAGGCTGTTGACTAGTTGGTATCAATGGGGATATTGGAGTCAGCCATGATGATGGTGTGAATGTCAGAAGAGAGAAAGTGTAGAAGCCAGATGTAGAATTGGTCAATGAAGGCAGTGGCTGGGTCCAGGGGTGTATAAATGACAGCCACTTGGAGGTTGGAGGGATAGTGTATGTGAACAGAGTGCACTTGAGAAGACCCACTCCTCCACCATGTTTGTTGTCACTGCGAGGTGTGTGGGTGAAGTGAAGGTCACCGTAACACAGCGCAGGGGAGGCTGTGCCGGAGGGTGTCAGCCATGTTTCTGTGATATCCATGAAGGTTAGTCTGCGAGAGGTACAGAAGTTGTGAATGATGTGAAGTTTATTACAGATGGAATGGGCATTCCAGAGTGCTCCGGCGAGAGGGGGCGGTGGAGAGGGGGTCAGGGGAATGGGTTTTATATTTAAAAGATTGTGGCTGTTCCTTGCAGTTATGGGGTGGATGGGAGGGAGAAACAGTGGGTAGTGTTGGCTGTGGAGGTCCAGGATTGGGAGATATTTTGCCAGCAGATAGGAGAAGCAAAGAGAAAGCAAGCAAGTGGGAGAATGAGAGTGGCCGGCTTGTTTTGTGTTTCTGCAGGCGAGGTGTGAAATTGATGAGCAGGTCAGCCGAGGAGCTCAGGTAAAGGGTAGGCGAGATGGTGAAATAAATATTTGTATTTGGAGTGATGGGGTTTGGGGGTAGTGAAAGAGAGTAAGGATTAGTGGAGCAATTAGGCTACATTCACACATAGCATTTTTGCTGCATTTTGTGAGGATCCGTTTTTGGTGCAAAAACTGCACCAAGGACAGATCCTCACAAAGCGCAGGCTTCTGTGAATGAATTGCGTTATTCTACTGCGCTTTTACTCACCTCGCTGCGCTCCCCCTGTGATCTCCAGTGGTTTCCCGTCATCCCTGGAGGCGCAGTGTCTCTGCCGCTAAGACCCTGCGGCCTGCGCATGTGACCACGTGATGTCACACGGTCACTTTGTAGAGTCCCAGGTCCTCCCGCAGGTCCTGCACCCTCGGTATGAGTGGAGAACACTGAGGGAGCGCAGTGAGGTAAGTAAGAGGTGCAGTTAAATAATGTCACACAATTGACATGTCAATTTTTTTTACAAATCCACTTTTGAGCCCAAAAGCGGATCCACAAAAAGCGCAGCCTGCGAATGCCAAATAGTGAAATGCATTGACTTGGCTGAGACAGCTAACGTCACTTCACTGCATTCCACTGCAAATAGTGGGTCCATACAAAGCACTACATTAACGGTGCAATAACGCACTGTGTGAATGTAGCCTTACTGTTAGGGCATAAGTAAGCATGGTTAAAGTGTTAGTGGGAAAGCAAAGTATTAGAGACAATCAGCAAACGGGTATAGCTAGTATCTTCTGGGTTATTTCTGGAATATTTCTGCAGCCCACTTATTGAAATCACACACAGGCCTGCCTCAGTCAATTTAGATTTCTTAGGTCATGCAGAGAATAAACCAGGTGAGTAGGAGGGAGACAGGACACAAAACGCCAGGGGAGAATTAGCAGATGGCAGGTAACCTGAACATTTGGAAGCCACTTGGCAAACAGGAGAGACACAAACAGGATGAAAGAATATGGATATTTGTAAGTTAGAGAGCTGATGGAGAAATATTGGATGGAGGAAAATGACGTACCATAAGAGACATATTTGTAATGAGTGAATGCAGTACAGAAATATGCTGGTATTAATAGCTGGGCAGATGACTTGAAAGGATAGTTATTGGGGTATGGGTTCACTTAGTAGCACTCGCATGCAGATTTACTGCAAAGCCCCGCAGTTTTTTAAATAGATTGTCAATGGCCATGCTATTTTGCACATAAACATCACTTTCCTCCACAGTTTTTCAGGTACAATTGTTATTTCGAATGCATAATATTATGGAACACTTCTTAACAATAAATTTGAAAACTCAGCGCAAAACTGCATTATGTAATAATTATCTTCTGCCTTGAGGCTGTATCCTTATAGGGTTTGTATCATCCATGGATGTTGTCACATCAATATAGGATAGATAATAACTTCCGGATTGCTGGGGTCTCACCACTGTGACCCCAACCGATCCAAAAAATGCAGCGCCCCATCTGGATGGAGTGGAGCTTGAGCGTGTGACTGCAAGCCTGTAAGAAATTAAGCAGTGGCAGCACCGTTCTCATGTACAGCACGCTTCTTTCTGATGGAGCATCTCAGAGCCTCGTCCTTAGGATCAATATGTGTCCCAGCCTTAGGATCCCCAGCAGTCTGTAAGTTATCACTCATCCGGTGTGCATGTGATATCTTTAAGGTCAGGGTCCTACTCACACGAGTCTCTCATCACATCACCTGGTACGGCTGCATACTCTTCGGACAGGAGCGTGTCAGTTGCACGTATCTCTATCAGGACTGTGGAGTCGGTAAGCCAAACCACCAACTCCTCAATTTTCCTGACTCCAAATCCCCGACGCCATTAAAATGTACACTGACTCTGACTGCATGACTCCGACTCCCTCATACACGGCTCATGTTTAAGTGATAAATTTATTGTTCTACATTGTGAACATAAGGATGTTAAATGATTATTATGATACAACAATCAAGATATTTAGATAGAGCATAATAATAATTCACAATAATATTCAGCACATTCAGCATTGAACTACTGTACCCAATTCATTATATATTTTCCCATCGCCACGACAGCACCCACAGAGAGAGGGGATCCGCCCCCAGGGACAGGAAACCTACAGATAAAAAGGGGCGGTCCCCCTCGCCTCCTCAGTTGGTTTCCTGTCCCTGAAGGGAACCTACAGTTAGCAGGGTTCTGCTTACCTGGGTCCAATCAGCCTCTGTGCGGTTTCTGTGGGAACGGCAGGGCCTGGGACTGCAGATGCAGCGATGGGAAGTCCTGTCTCAGGCTCTCTCTTCGTCTGGCCGTCACCATGGAGGCAACTGCTGGGGTGGTCCGTATTGCCGCATGGGGAGCGCAGGAGGATGCTGTGAGGAGACGCCGCAGGTATCTCCCTTTGATCACTGGGCAGTCGGGGGTGCTGTGGTGCGGGGCGCCGCTGCGATGCCCGCCTGTCATCGGCGCCTTGGTGCTGGCTCCTGTGGGGCACGCTGGAGCGCGGTGATCGGGCGGGTGCTGGGGAGGTGCCGCCGATCCCACGGTCGCCTCCGGCGGGTCTGCGTGTGTGGGACTGCGGCGGTGCGTGTGCCGGCGCTTCCGGGTGGCCGGGCGCGCATGCGCAGTGCGGCTCTGCGCTCCGACCCCGGAGGTGACGTCGTTTCCGCTTCCGGGGTAGCCGGGGGAGGTGGCCTGGGGGAGGTTATGTAATTCCCGGCGTGCGGACGCCTGGGGCCGGCAGACATGTCCTCTCCAGGGGCTTCAGAGGGGCGCCCTCTGACTGAAGAGAGGCAAGCCAGCAGAGGAAAGTCCAGTGGTCGCTCCAGGGATGAGGGATCCACAGACAGGAGTGAGAAGGCACGGACAACTGCGTCTCCCACTTCAGCTGGACCTCCACCTCCGGGACCGGTACATGGGGTGAGCTGTACTTCGGGGTAAGTCGGCCTGTGGCCTCGGTTCTGACGTCTGTCCTCCGTGTCTGTGTCCCTCTCCTAGGTTAAGAAGGTGAAGAAGGTGAAGCACCAGCAATGTGCTCTGTGTCCCCAACTTCTCCCTGATTCTTATCCTAAACGCCTGTGCCAATCATGTATTGACGCCACAGTACGTGAGGAGTCCTCTGTGTCTGATATCCGGGCGATGATTCGGGAGGAATTACCGTCTTTTTCGCTCCAGAGTCAGTCTAAAAAACGGAGGAAAAAGTCCCATCCAGATTTGTCCATTGTTGTTTCTGAGGCTGAGAGCGGTCAACTTAGCACCGATTCTTCTGATTCTTCCTCTGCATCGTCTTCGGAGGATGAGGGCAGATCGTGTTTCCCCTTGGATAGTATGGATAATTTGGTCAAGTCGGTCCGGGGTACTATGAGGATTTCAGATTCTAAGGAGGTCAAGTCATCCCAAGATATTATGTTTGCGGGACTTGCACAGAAAAAGCTCCGTTCCTTTCCCGTCAGTTCAGCACTGAAGGATGTAGTTCAGCGGGAATGGGACAAGCAGGAACACCGTGGGTCACTCCCTTCTTCCTCCAAGAGGTGTTATCCCTTTGATGATGAGGATTTGTTGTCCTGGTCGTCAGTTCCGAAGGTGGATGCAGCAGTCGCCTCGGCTTCTAAGCATTCGTCCCTGCCTGTGGATGATTCGGGCCTGCTCTCAGATCCATTAGATCGCAAGGCTGATATGCTCCTTAAACGTTCCTGGGAGTCTTGCACAGGGCGTTTAAACCTGCCGTGTCTGCTACTTGTACGGCGCGGTCCATGTTGGTCTGGATTGATCAATTGGAAGATCAACTTCGGGCCGGTGTTTCGAGGGACAAGTTGCTTTCAGCGCTTCCTCTGATCAGGGGGGGTACTGCTTATTTGGCGGATGCCTCGGCGGATTCCCTGAGATTGGCGGCCAGATCAGCAGGTCTTTCTAACTTGGCTCGTCGGGCTTTATGGCTTAAGGGCTGGAAAGGGGATGCTCAAGCCAAGAATAGGTTGTTTTCATTGCCCTGTAGGGGTGAGTACCTGTTTGGCAAGCCCTTAGATGAGCTCCTGGCCAAGGCTGCTGAACGGAAATCGGGGTTCCCTAATGCTTTTCTTCCGTCCTATAGGAGGGCGTTCAGGCGCAGGTCGTTCGGTCAGAAGAAGCCCTTTAAAGACCGTAACAGATGGGACAACAAGTGGGATACCAAGGCTTCAAAGACCAAAGGTGCCCTCTTTGGTTCCTCCTCTAGGAGGGATAATAAATTCCGATAGTCCTGTCCCTCCTGTGGGGGGGAGGTTGCGTCTTTTTTCCGCAAGATGGCGTGCTATTTCTTCTAGTCTTTGGATCTTGTCTATTGTGTCATCAGGTCTGAAGTTAGATTTTGAGGTTTTTCCTCCAGATTTTTTTGTGCAGACTTCCCCTCCGTCTTCGGTGCAGCAGCAGGCACTGGAGTTGGAGGTTCGGAGTTTGTTGGAGAAACGTGTCTTGTTGGAGGTCCCTGGGGGCCAGGAAGGAAGGGGTGTCTACTCCCCTTATTCCTGGTCTCTAAACCTGATGGGTCCTTCCGGACTATTATTAACTTGCGGAGGTTGAACTCTTTTTTGCGGGCCTGTAGTTTTAAGATGGAATCCATTCAATCAGCTATTAAGGTCTTGTTTCCTAGGTATTTTATGGCGGTCCTGGATTTAAGAGACGCATACTACCATCTGCCGATTCATCCGGACCATCAGAAGTACCTCCGGGTGACCATCACGGTCGAGGGTCGGCTCCGGCATTTTCAATTTGCAGCAATGCCGTTTGGCCTCGCCATGGCTCCCCGGATCTTCACCAAAGTGATGTCAGAGGTGATGTGTTTTTTGCGTCATCAGGATATTCTTATTGTGCCGTATCTTGATGACTTTTTGATTGTGGGCAACTCTGCTTCTCAGTGCAGAGATCGCTTGTCGCGGACCATTTCTTTTTTGCAGTCCTTAGGCTGGTTGATTAATTGGGATAAATCTAGGATGGTTCCTCTGACTTGTCAATCCTTCTTGGGTCTGCACCTGGATTCTGTGAGTCAGCTGTGTTTTTTGCCGGAGGCCAAGAAGCAGGTGATTCTCTTCAAGGTTGGGTTGGCGGTGAGCCATCCTCGGATGTCCTTGCGGTCGGCTATGGTTTTGCTGGGGTCCTTGACCTCTTGTATTCCAGCGGTTCTGTGGGCTCAGTTCCACACCAGGTGTCTGCAGCGGGAGGTTCTCTGTGCTGAGGAGGAGTTGCAGGGGTCCCTTGACAGCTTCCTTGTCCTGTCTTCTGAGGTTATCGCTTCCCTCTCATGGTGGTTGTCTCCTGCCCACCTGGCTAAGGGGGTTCCCTGGGTGGTTTCCCCGTCTAGAATTGTTGTCACTGATGCTAGTCCTGCCGGGTGGGGGGCTCATCTGGGGTCCCTCTGGGCCCAGGGTCCTTGGTCAGTCCAGGAAGCAGCGGATTTTTCTAATGTCCGGGAACTTAAGGCGATTCTTCAGGCAATACTTCGCTTTCTCCCACAGTTGGATTCTCGGCACGTCAGGGTCATGACGGACAATATGACTTGTGTCGCATATATCAATCGTCAAGGCGGTACGCGATCACGGCCTCTGATGTCTATTGCATCTCGGATCCTCCGTCTGGCCGAAGATCGTCTCCTGTCCCTCACAGCCCTTCATATCAAGGGAACGGACAACTCCACAGCCGATTATCTGAGTCGGCATGCTCTGCGTCAGGGCGAATGGACATTGAACAGGCGGGTGTTCCTGCAGATTGCTCGCCTCTGGGGTCTCCCGGACATCGATCTGTTCGCTACCAGGGCGAATCGTCAGGTCGAGCGGTTTGCCTCCCTCCATGTCAGGGACTGTCCGGAGGTGGTGGACGCTCTCCAAGTCCCTTGGTCGTTCCCTCTCGCCTATGCCTTTCCTCCAATGTCTATTCTTCCATTGGTCATCAGGAAGATCAGGGAGGAAGGAGCGAGGGTCATTCTCATTGCTCCTTTCTGGCCGCGGAGACCATGGTTTTCATGGCTCCGGGCCATGTCCCTGTCGGATCCTTGGATCCTGCCATCAACCCCGTCTCTGCTGTCTCAGGGTCCGCTCCGTCATCCTCAAGTGCACGGTCTCCACTTGACGGCGTGGAATTTGAGAGGCAGTTATTAAGATCCCGGGGGTTTTCGGACGGTCTGGTTTCCACCCTTCTTCTGAGTAGGAAGTCATCCACTACTAACATCTACTGTAGGGTGTGGCGAAAGTTTTTGTCTTTTCACACGGTTCCCCTTTCTGAGGTGGTCCCTACCTGGGCTATATTGGAGTTTCTTCAACGGGGTCGGGACTTGGGGTTGTCTGTTAGTACCCTTAAAGTTCAGGTTTCGGCCTTGGGGGCTTTGTATGGGGCTAATGTAGCTGGAGATAGGTGGATTGCTCGTTTTATTTCTGCTTGTGAACGTAGTACCCCTGTTCACATTGCCAGTGTGCCTCCGTGGGACCTGAACTTGGTTCTGGAGGCGCTTACTGGTGCTCCGTTTGAGCCTTTAGTCTCTTCCTCTCTGAAGGTTCTTTCCCTTAAGACGGCCCTTTTAGTTGCCCTTACTTCGGCTCGGCGGGTTAGTGACATTCAGGCTCTCTCCATAGACCCTCCATTCTTGTCTGTCCTTCCTGATAGGTTGGTACTGAAGCCTGATCCCTCTTACCTCCCGAAGGTAGTCTCTAGGTTTCACCGTAGTCAGGAGATTGTCCTTCCCTCCTTTTATCCTGACCCAGTTTCCCCGGCTGAGGTTAAGTTTCATACTCTGGATGTTCGACGTGCCGTCCTCGCCTACATTGATAGGACTCAGGCAGGGAGGAAGTGTAGGGCTCTGTTTGTCTCCTTCCAGGGCCTTCGGAAGGGGTCTGGGGTTTCCAAGAGTACCTTGTCCCGCTGGATCAGAGATGCTATTGGGCTGGCTTATGAGTCATCGAGTCTGCCTCCTCCGGATGGTGTACGGGCCCATTCCACCAGGGCAATGGCTTCTTCCTGGGCAGAGAGGGCAGACACGTCCATTGAACTGATATGTAAGGCGGCAACCTGGTCTTCACCTTCTACTTTTTATGACCACTATCGGTTGAATTTATCTTCCGGTTCTGATTTAGTGTTTGGGAGGTCTGTCCTCCGCACGATTGTCCCACCCTGAGTATTGATCTCTGTAAGTCTCTCTGTGGGTGCTGTCGTGGCGATGGGAAAAGACCAGTTTACTTACCGGTAGGCTGGTTTTGTGGAGCCACGACAGCACCCACTCACTTTCCCCCCTTTTTGCTTGCTTTCACGATTTGGTTGGCACACGTGTGGTGGTGTGGTTTGTTTATGGTCTGATTCGAACTTATACTAATTGGCTGTTCCTCTCGGTCTCTGTAACACAACTGAGGAGGCGAGGGGGACCGCCCCTTTTTATCTGTAGGTTTCCTGTCCCTGGGGGCGGATCCCCTCTCTCTGTGGGTGCTGTCGTGGCTCCACAAAACCAGCCTACCGGTAAGTAAACTGGTCTTTTTGGATCTGAGTTGGTCCATTGTAGACTAAATCCTCCAAAATTGGCCCCAACTATGACTCCATAGCCCTGATTTCTATGTGGCTGAATCACTCCAGTCCGGAGAGCGGGCAGCTGTGCCGGGTGATGTGATGAGAGACTTGCACAAGTCTCTCCCAGTGGGTCCCTGGCTTAAGTGTTGGGGATAATTTTAAAAAGTACCAATATTCCCCTGTCACCACCACCACTGATGGCATTCAACAGCCAGTATTAGAGAGGCGAGTGGAGTAAGACGTATCTGGTGGAGGCTTTTATTCTGAGAAAAACAAATGGATTGGGCTATGTAGTCCTACATGCCTGAACCTTCTTTCTCCTGACGTTATTGGGGAAGAGTCAGGAGGCCAGATACAATTATATGGTCATAGCTATTCAGCTACGTATAATCCAATGTGTGTGTGAGGGGTGTTTTGTCTTTAAGGTCAACAAGTTTAGGACTTAAAAGGTATTGGTTCTTATACAGGGATTGTTCCATTTGTGGTCCCAGGGACTGAGCTGCCATTATGGCAACAAGCAAACTCCCCCCTGAGCTCAATCCCAAGAATTACTTAGGAGTATCGATAGACTAAAGTAGAGTAATATGAAAATAAAGAATATGATAATGAATATCATCAAAACAAAAGAACTAGATATTATAATAATTAACTTCAGGATATTTATCAAGACGAGGAAATGTGTAACATTGGGCGGCTGTGTCTTCTTCTCTGCAGAGTGCTTGTCCTCGAGGCTGGTAAGGTCGTGGAGTTTGATGATCCGCAGAGATTGATACAGAAGAACGGTGTCTTCTCCAAGATGGTGTCAGAATCTGGAATCCAGCACATGGAGTGATTCAGGAAAGATGCTGCACTGTGTTACCGGGAATGGTCCTAGATCAGTCCTATACTGGGACCTGACTTCAGTGCATCTTATGTATCATATATCATTATCTTTTATTTGTGAAGGACCTAAATGATTTGGGTATTATGGCTTAAGCAAAATTTTCAGAGACAACTTACAGCACAGGAATGTTGAATCTTCCAAATGATTGTGCAAGTAATCCACTTCCATTGCCATAGCCGCTAGATGCATCAGGTGGTGGGTACAAGTGTCAAACAGCCCTGCATACATCAGAAGCAAATTGGTTGAACCATTTGATAGTGGCAGGAACTACCATCCATCTAATATGTATGGGAGGTGTCCTGACTCCTGCCTGATACCTTTTCTTCTACAGGCAGATAGGCCAGTATTGCAGGAGCTTACTCCTCTCTCTCCCCATAGACAACACATGAACTCTCGGCTGAGCTGAGCAGTCATATTCAGTTATGGCCGAAAGTGTTTGCCCTCTTGAAACTGTTCCAGAAAAAGAAATATTTCTCCCAGAAAATGATTGCAGTTACACATTTTGTTATACACAAGTTTATTTATTTATTTTTTTTTATTTTTTTTGTGGTCTTGTATGAAATTATGTTCCATTTGTCTTTTATTCTGTTTTTTGTTTGTTACATCATACACATGTTTATTTCCTTTGTGGGTACTGAAACATGAATAATTGCAATAATTTTTGGGACAAATACTTAATTTTCTGGAACAATTTCAAGGTCCTCAACAATATTGGTCATGACTGTGCATGGGGAAGTTGGGAGATGCTGGCTACATGTGACAGAACTACAACTCTCGTGTTGGGAATTGTGATTGCTGTGAACAGCTAGAGGGCAACACACTCAAGATCAACACCATTTATTACATTCACGCTGCACATATTATCCAGCTCATGGGACACCACACATCGCTCCATTACATGTGTATATGTGTATGTGTGTGTTATATATATATATATATATATATATATATATATATACTGTATATATGACCCATCACAAATAGGCTACCTCAAAATTACTATAAAAATGTATTTATTTAAAAAAAATATATATATATTTTAGTTGATTAATACTTTATAAGTCTTACAGGAAAATCCTTCATTTTTTTTTCTATCTGATAATTGATTTTTACTGACTCAAGTGTTACAGAAAATGAATGATCATGTAAATTTGGCCTTGAGCTTCTTGTATTGTTTAAGGGTACCATCACACCTGGCGACTTCGGCTGCGATATTTTAGGCGACGCTGGGGCGTGGCCTATTGCCGCCGACGTCGCCAATGCATCACCCTATGTAACTAGGCAAGGGTGACGCATTTGACTGGTCGCCTGGTTTCACAGCAACGCTGTAAAACCAGGCGGCCGATCTGGGGCGATGTGTACACATCGCCCCATGTAAACGGCCTACGGTGACCTGACAGGCGATGGGAGCCATAGGCTCCCATTGTACTGCATCGCCGCTGGGGTTTTGAGACACCCCGACGGCGATGCCGCCTGTCAGGTCGCCGGTGCGTTGCCAGAGGTGTCGCCCCATGTAATTGGGGGATGGTGATGCTGGCGGGGCGCCAAAAACATGCACGCTCCCACCTGTCGCCGCTGACATCTCCGGCGGCAGCACCAGGTGTGACGTGGCCCTTAGGCTTCCTCCTAGTTGGGGTTATTTCCTTGCGACTCTGATGGCAAAGTGTAATTGTTGAGTTGGGTTTGCCTATGCGTTGAATACCATGAAATTCACAGCAGAAACTGACATTTGACTTGGATTTAAAACTCCAATGATTTTTTATTTCCCTCTCTGACGAGAGTGGGATTTAATAGTCATGTCAGAAACCGACAGGTTAGCTAATGCTTTTTTAATATATTAGTAGCATGCTCTATATCAAAGGATAACAAGTTCAAAGGACTAGGAGCAATGTTAAAATAATTTTTTTCTAAGTAAAAAAAAAAAAGTTTTATTTATCTAAAAAAAAATTTTTCTAAAAAAAATATCAATCACTACCCAAAAACCAAACATATTCGGTATTGCCACATTCATAACGACTAATGATGAGCATTGGGGTGCTTGTGTACGCTCGTTACTCAGCCGAGTATTGCGAGTGCTCGGATGTGTCATTCTGTTTAAGGGCGGCTGTATGTAGGCACAGAGCCGGACTGCCCAAAAATTGACTTCCTTTACACATGTTACTCGAGTCAGTCCCGTCAGAGCATTCAACCTACTTGGTTCAAGTAACGAGCACTTACTGGATTCAAATAACGAGCACTAGTGTTTGATCATCATTAATAACAGCTGTACTATAAAACTATATTTTTCATTAATAAAAACACAATTGCTATTTTTGTTGATCTCAGTTAAAAGAATAAACAAAAAGTGATTGAAAACTTGTACGTGTTTATGGTACCAGTAGAAACAATATAGCTCAATGTGCAACAGTCAAGTCCTGGGACAGATCCTGAAAAATGAAAAACTATGGCTCTTTCGGGAGAAAAAAAAAAGATTGTTGGCTGTCTTTGTAAATTAATTTTTCTGTTTGAAGAAAAAAAAAAGTAGGAAAACATGAAAAGAGATATAAATCATCACGATGATTATATTTACCCACAGAATAACGTTATCCTGTCAATTTATACTTTATGGTGACTTTTGTAAATAGAAAATTAAATTATAGAAACTTTTCCAGATTTATTCTCTTGTTCATATCTGCAACCTGGAGATGAGTGGATTTTTAAAACTTCAAGTTCCCGACATCGTGTAGATTTTCACAGGAAATTCAGTTCTCGGTAAAGTTATTTTCCATAAGCGCTGACACCTGAGGCCTGTTCACACTGGGCTGGAATGTCGAATCGTGACATTATGTGACAGCACTGTACTGAGCTGGAAGAAATGACGGAAGGCCGGAAAAGGAGACGTGAGGAGTAGGAGGCCTGGGGAGGTGAAGTATAAGGATTTTTTGGTACTTTTTGATGGCTTAGTTGGTGGGCGTGACCTGACAGTTCCTTCGGCACGCTCTACCCGGTTAGTGCCGGTCATTTCTGCTGACTGAGGCCACTCACATGCTCCCACCGACTACACTCCTCGACACTACGAACTGAGTGTGCCCTGATAAGCGGCAAGTCTGCGGTAGTGCAGGCAAGTCGAACCACTCCCACTCTCTAAGCTGGCCACAACGGCCTCCCCGACACCGAGAAAAGTACGCCCACCGACCGAGGCGACGATAAGCAAGCCGTGTTCTGCAAGCATGCAACGCTGGCACAACCGAGAATCAACGATGGGTGGGTTGTTATAGCTAGCACATGAAAATAAATGCAGGACACCGCCCACTAACCTCCGGTCCCTGATAATGCCAGTATGCAAGAAGGCTACATGATCTTCTGTTTTAGCTGAGGAACAGGAGGAGAATACGTAGTCGGAGCTGCTCTCCTTGGGTGCTGCTATAGAGAAAGGACACATTGGATCAGAAACTCGGTTCCATTTTACTGATCTCATCTGTCCTTCTTTACATCCTTTCCTCCTGCACCTTCACCCATCCAGCATCAACTCCTTGTAAATCATTCACTGCTTCCAGAGAGATATATATAGTTAATAGTGTTGAGAGAAAAATAAAATATTCATGTTCAGATTATTTGTATAGAGCACCTCATGCTATTCGAGTGCTCATCACGAGTAATGAACGTAATGTAAGTTAGTTAGTGATGGGCTCCGCCCACATACAGCCCGCCATAGGACAAGCATATCGGGAAGCGAGCGTGGACTTTTTCTTTTGTGTATTCACAGCATACAACATGTTGCTCCACCCCCCAGTGAAAGCCTTCCATTAAAACAGCTCTCACTGAGGTGCTAGCTCCCATTGTCCACTGAAGGGAGCCAGCAATTTGTCAGATTGTTCACGATTGATACATCACTCTCGAGCACCAGCATTACTTGCCGAGTATCTCACATACCATACTATTGAAACGAGTAATGTGTATATTGCTCAACACTAATGCTTATACATAACGATCAAGAAAAATACACTCACCCATTTATACAGTTAGGTGCATACGGTAATTATTTGGACTGAAACTGAACCTTCATCACTTTGACTCTATATACCTCTATTATTTTATTTAAAGGGAATCAAACAGGAGCTTTTTGCTATCTAAGCTGAGGAGAGCATCCTATAAGGCAGAGCTCCCCAACGTCTCTGACCCTGTGAGTCACATTAAGCTCTGAAAAATGATGGCGAGCCACATCCAGCTCTGAGGGAGGGTCAAGAGCCACAAGCCAGCCCCCTCCCCTCACAGTAGTGGCCATCAGGAGCCCCAGGTACCTATATAATCACAGCCAAAGCTTTTACCTAGAAATCAGAGACAGTATACCAAGATCAAGGGGTTCCTACCTTGCCCCCATTCAGATCTGCTATGCTATGTGGGGCTTCTCACAAAAGACACAACCTGCTCTTCATAACTGTTTGCTAGATCTGGTGCTTATACACCAAGCTGGAAAAGAGGTGCAAGCCACACATCACGGGCCCGCAAGTCACATGTGGCTCCAGCACTATAGGTTGGGGACCCATGCTGTAATGGTTAAAAAACAAAGATCAACTGTGTCTCTCTTATCAGTCTGTGTGCTATTGTTTACATAAACTAAAGACTTTATCAACTAATGTTTACCATTACAGGACTACATTGTCACGCAAAACTGATAATGGAAATGATAATTATGTGGTATTCATGTTCCTGGACAAAACCTTATTAGTCGGACACGCCTGCCCCATACACTTGCATTGAGTGAGGTCACGCCCACTGAGGTTAATATAAAAAATTGGAATCTGGCTCAACAGGAATGGATTTTTTTTTATTTTTCAAAAAGAAGGTGCAATAAAAAATCCATTCCTGTTGAGCCAGATTCCAATTTTTTATATTAAACTTAATGAAAGGCCAAGGTGAGGCTGGTGTCTGATTTGCAGGTGGATGAGAAAAGAGCAACAGGGTGAGCTGGAACTAATCGATTATATTTTGTCACGCCCACTGCTTGGGTTCAGGCCAGGAACATGTATATCACATTATTATAGTCTGTCCCCGACTTAGAAAACTTACAGTGCCTAGTGCGTGCGTTTGGAGCATGGTAAGTCTACAGTCAGAAAGTGACTGCAAAATTATTGTTTTTGACCTGAAAACCTCTTCAAACATTGTTGGATTCAGGGTCTCTTTGCTTTCATCATGCTGCTGTCAGATGAGGTAGCAAAAACCTGCCAGCAGATTCCCTTTAAAATGAAACAATTGAGATTCAATTGAAATTTAGAATTTCAGGTTTAATTAAAGGGGTTGAATAAAAATATCCTGTGAAACATTTAGAAATTACAACCATTGTTCTACAAAATCCTCCTCATTTCAGAGGGTTCAAAGTAATTGGCCAAATTTACTTTACCATAAATATGTTCAAATCTAATAACTTTTAGGCCCTCTTCACACCACGTTTTTCGGGATCCGGCCCTATAGTGTTCCTATGGGGCCGGATTGCATCGGATGGCAGTGTTTTGCCATCCAGTTGTGTGCTGTCTGGGAGGATCCGGCAGCTTTCGTTTTTTGGCACCAAAAAATGCTGCTTGTTCCGATTTTGTGTCCGGGGCCAAAACCGCTCAAAATCGGACTCTCCCAGATCCGGCGAGCTCTAACATGGAAGTCTATAGCACCGAATCGTGCTGGATCAGACAAAAAATCAGATCCGGGAGCTAGATGCTGGAGTTTAGCAGCAAATGTTGCTAAACTTCAGCACCTGGAGCTATCCCCTGCAGAGATTTCAGGACCGCAGCTAGCTCCCTGCGATCTTGAAATTTCAGCAGCTGCAGCTGCTATAGGCTGCAAACCAAACCGGAGGGCATATTTGCACTCCGATTCATTTTCAAAATTGGGTCCGGGGCAGGGACCTGATCTTGCCGTGGTGTGAAGGGGGCCTTCGAAAATCCTTTGCAGGCAGTGATTGACGTCTGGAAATCATGGTTTCCTCCTTTGCGGTGCTTTGCCAGCCTTTACTGCAGCTGACGTCAGTTGTTGCTCGTTTGTGGGTCTTTTTGATTTGTTTTGTCTTAAAAGTATTGTCAGCAGCATGATGTAAGCAAAGAGACCGTGCATCAAACGATGATGCAATCAGAGGTTTTGGATTTAGTCATGCAGCAGAGGTGAGAAAGCCGTTAGAAGAGGAAGCAGTAGGACTACCAGGTATGAGGCAATGTAGTGGAGCAATAATAAGATCCTGGTGCTAAAACAATCATTACAAGTAAACAACAGCAGGCACCTTGATAATGGAGGCTTCATTAAAATCTGTGTTTAAATCCCTACACCATGGAGTAGATGTGGGAGAGGATCTTAGTATGGAGCTGCAGGAAAGTGAAGCAGCTAAGCTGGGTAACATAAGGCAGGGTAGAGGAAGAGTGCCAGGGAGGCTAGTCCTGATCTAGTACACCCCAACAAGTATGCCAAGTTGGCAGATGAGAATGGTAGTATTACAAAAGTAGCACTGTTGCAGCAAGACCTGTACTCTGAAAGCCTGAGAGTGCCTGCTCTAGTAAGGTGGGGGGGTGGAGAGGGGGGGGGAGTAGGAGAACAGGGCAGGCCAGACAAGTGCTGGTAGTGGGGGACTCGGTTATTAGGGAAACAGATAGGGCAATCTGCCACAAAGGCAGGGATCAACAAACAGTGTGTTGCCTTCCTGGCGCTCAGGTTTGGCATATCGCTGATAGGGTTGACAGATTACTGGGAGGAGATAGTGAGGACCCAGCGTTCATGGTGTACATTGGCACAAATGACAAAATATAGGGGATAGATGAAAGGTCATTAAAATGGTTGCAGGGATCAAGGCTGTAAACCTGAGGAGGGTATCAAAGGTGGAATTTTCTAAAAACACATCAAATGCGAAAACATGACAGAAAAATATGTGCTATAGGGGCCTCCTTCACCCTACCGTACATAAGTATTGAGGCCAGGTATTGATAAATGTGGCTACTTTTCTCCCTTTGATGTAGATCTGCTAAGACTCAGCAGCTCCTGCACCTCCCCAGCACCAAGAAATCATGTGATCAATAGGATATTAGTAACAAGGCTTCTGCTGCCTACATTCATCCAGAGTTGTGTGTACAGCGATCAGGAACGCAGAGATGGTAACAAACCTTCTCCACAGGACAAACATCCTTAAGCCCCCTTCCCATGGCCATTTTTATGTATGTGTGGCATCCATATGTGACTTTTTTTTGGACAGATACCACCCAAACTTATTATAACCTGTGGTGCTGCTCACATGTCTGTGTATACCAGATACACGAATGACAAGGGCCAATACAAGTATATGGGTGTTTGTAGACATCTACAGCACACGGATGCTTGTCAAGAAACATCACAGAAAAAAGAAACAGCCATTATCAACACCAAGTGAGATTATCAGTGCTCTACAGGATGCAGCGGATGTCCATGATAAGAGGTAGGGGCAGCACAGGGGCTAAATACTGATGAGAGAACCAATCACAACCTACCAATTCATGGAGGGGTCAGCTGCCTAGTATTAGACATGCACACAGATGAGGGTTGTATAGGACACCAGTCACACGGATACATGTGATGCACAGTGTTAGGCTTATAGCCTATTGATGACGCCCCTACTATTAGATCAGGTGTACTCCCCAGCACTGTATGGCTATGTGCACACTGTGCGTTTGTGCTGCTTCTTTTGCTGCATTTCTGCAGCAAAAATGCAGCACCTACAGCTTTATCATTTAAGTCTATGCGATTTACAAAAGCTGTGCCCACATCTGCGTTTTTTCTGCAGAAATCGCCTGTGTTTAGAAAAGTCCCCATCATTAACATGCCCGTTTTGGACTGAGTTTTCCCCATAGACTGTATACTAACTCCCCCCCACCCCAAAAAAAAGCATCACAAACATATTGGTATTCACACAATCAGTTTGTGATGCTTTTTTTTTTACTACGATTTCCAAGACAAAACACTGCAATACTCACCCTTCCCCAGCGATCCCATGGTGAGCTCCTGCCCCGTGCACTGGCAGGAGATGTGTATATCGAGTTTCCAGGACATGTGCCATGTGACTCTGATAGGACGATACACATCGGTCCTACTGATGCCCGGGAGGGAGACATCACATATGCACAAACGCAGAACAAAAAAATACATCCAGTGGGCACATAGCCTATAAGCGCACCCAACAGGATACACCCTGGTGAATACACCCAACTAACAATAAAACGTCCTGGCTGAATCTGCATATACATGGAAAAACATACAATAAAAAGATGGAAAATAGTATTCAGTTCAAAAACAGCTCACATAGGACAATTTGAAATTAGTGTAGGAACTCACAAGTATGGGGACTCCTGAGGTGTGTTCCTAGCTTGTGCATTTTGGCCAAAATATGGACCAAAACCTCATGTATTTTATTTTTCATCTTTGTATAGTACATTGCCCCTTTGCTGCTCCCATCTTTATCATGGGGTCTGCTGCATCCTGTAGAGCATTAATAATAATCTGACCGGATGTTAGTATTAGCCATTTCTTTTTCTGTAATAACTCACAATCTCAGGATAAAATGTGGGGGAAAGAAAAAAAAACCCTGAGAATCTTAAGGCCACGTTCACACATTGAGTATTTGAAGAGTTTTTACCTCAGTATTGCAGACAAAACCAGGAGTGGAACAATCAGAGGAAAAGTGTAATAGAAACACGTCACCACTTCTGGATTGTCCCCTAAGCCATTGCGGGGGACAACATGGCTACACAGGCCTTATTAGTGTATCTGGTTATTGGTCAGGTGAGTGACCAATGAGGTATTTATAGTTATTGACCTATTAGGACTGAGTTACACTGGCAGTTGCTGGGGTGACCCTGACAACTGCCAGGTGATGTGTGGTGACAGCCTGTGATTGGCTGTGATATTTAGGCGGCAAGATTGAGCCAGTATTTAAGGGGGAGTTTTCTGTCAGGTCTCTCAGATCGTGACAGGAAATCAAAGGCCCTCCTGCCCTCCCTGTTATTAATGTATCTGATATGCAATTTTTCCTTTTCTTATTTGGATAATTTGTTTCTTTTTAATGTTTTTTCTATATAAGAAAATAAAAAAAAACAACTTTGTTTTTGGAAAAGACCAGTTGCTCTTTCTTTCTCTTTCCTCTGTCGAGTGGCTTTGTTAGAGGGGTAAAATCGCCCATTGTCTTGGGCGGATTTCGGTTATTTATTTGGTAAATATGCATTGGTAGTAAAGTTTGAATATTCGTGAATGGTTAATTTTAACCTGTGGTTTTTCATTATTTATTGATGAATTAATAAAGATATTTACCTTAATAAAGCCACACGGCCAATTTTATCCAACATTAATTTGTGTCAGTTGTCTAAGGGCGGCTTCAGACTGCGGCAGCGTCCGGTCCGGGGCTGTCAGGAGTGACAGGCTGGAGCGGAGTTTTTGGAATCGGCAGACAAATCCCCACTTCTGCAGGATACATCCGGCGATCTAGCAGCCGGATAGCAGCTAATTACCACCCGCCGCGATCCAGCTCCGTGCAGCCCGATAGTATTCTATGCAGAAAAACTCCGCTCCAGCCTGTCACTCCTGACAGCCCCGGACCGGACGCTGCCGCAGTCTGAAGCCGCCCTTAGTTATTTTATTTATAGTTATGTTATAGGCTTTGTGTTGCCATGTATTTATTACCCACTCCTGGTTTTGACTACATATTCTGAGGTAAAAAACTCACCAAAATACTAAGTGTGCACATGGCTGGATATGGACTTCTATCCCACATTAGGCCCAGTGCACACATTCAGTATCTGGTGAGTTTTTTACCTCAGAATTTGTAGCTAAAACCAGCAGTGGGTGATAAATACAGAAGTGGTGACGTATTTCTATTATACTTTTCCTCTGATTGTAGCCAAATCCAGGAGAGGAACAAATACGGAGGTAAAATCTCACCAAATACTCAATGTGTGAATGTGGCCTAATAATAGACCCATAGATCCAGATACGCCAAATGCACACTGAGTATTTGGTGAGTTTTTACCTCAGTATTTGTAGCTAAAACCAGGAGTGTGTGATAAATACAGAAGTGGTGCAGGTGTTTCTATTAGACTTTTCCTCTGATTGTTCCACTCCTGGATTTGGCTACAAATTCTGAGGTAAAATCTCAAATACTTAACGTGTGCACGTGGCCGTATAGTGATTATCACCAGGCATCACTAAAATGTGGTGGTAACAGCATGTGGAGTAAAACAAATCTAAAAAAAAAAAGCAAAAAAGTCATGGTTTTAAGCATTTGCCACCATTTTTCCATTTTTATGACGGCTCTTAGAAAGTCCTGTATATTCTATAATATTGTATAATTAGACAAATCACACACGATTTTCCCCTGCTCTGTCTACAGCAGTCTCATCTTATCAAAGTCACAAAAACCTCAAATGAACCCCATTCTATTCCATCAAAAGGGATCACCAGTAACTATGAATGAGTGGAATTGAACTCTTCTTGACTTTTACAAAAATCCACTTTCATCAAAATGAAGAGATTGATTTTTTTACATTTTGTTTGCATGGGTTCAGCAAATCCGTCACTTTTCTGAACCTTAATTGGCCATCAAATATTTAAAAATGCAATTCTTATATGTGTCTGGCCTCTCTGCATGTCCCACATCTTCAGATCGCCTCTCACGCTGGGCCAGAACTTCCGGCTATGATGGGGAAGGCTTTCTGCGCAAGAGTGCAAAACACCATGGTGTGACCTTGTACATGCGCAAAATCCTCCTGGGCCCCAACAAAGCCGAATATCCTTAGGAGGGGATGGAGAGATGGGCATCACAGTGGCCCTGATCCACTCCTGCCTTGATTGTTGCAACTGTCTATTAACCCATTATCTAAACAATGTCCTTTTTTTGGGACGCCTAATCTTTTGCTTTTAGCAACCAAGATTTTATAATTAGGTCCAATTTTTTGTGTTGTGTTTGTAAAATGAATGTTTTCAAAACAGGAGATCATGTCATTGTCATTTCTAATTAAATATTCTTCCACCCAGAGAGCTTTCATACACCAATTTCTGAAAAGGAAAATTGCTAATTTGGCAAGTAATGGGTTAATTGACCTCCCCCTCACTAGATTCTCCTCTCTCCAGTCCATCCTTAATGCAGCAGTCAGGATCACCTATTTAGCTAACCGTTACTTGGATAATTCCGCACTGTGCCAGTCATTGCCCTGGCTACCCATACACTATAGGATCCAATTCAAATTGCTTGTTCTCACCCAAAAAAGCTCTTCACAGTGCAGCACCCTCCCAACCTCTCTACCCTCATCTCTGTCTATCACCCTACAATCCTCTTCACTCTGGGAGTGACTTTAAACTAACATCTGCACAAATACGAACCTCCAATTCCAGGCACCAAGACTTTTCCTGAGCTGCACCAATTCTCTGGAATGCTCTACCCCAATAAATTAGGACTATCCACAACTTATTTAGCTTCAGGCGCTCACTAAAAACAGATCTTTTTAGGGCAGCCTATCATTCTCCCTAATCAGAGTCATTCAGACATAGGTTCAAGGAAGTAGTGGATAACCTAACTGGTTAACTCCATCAGACCCAAAACTCTAGACAGATTGACTGGTGACCACTTTACTCCACTCTCATCTATTCCACACTTCCTCAAGATGGCTGAACCATGATTCTAAATAAGCCACGATACTTTGTGTTACCCCACTTTATTGTAGATTGTAAGCTCTTGTGAGCAGGGTCGTCATTTTTTGCTTTTTAATTACTATGTTGTCCAAAACTGTTTCTTATGACTGTTTGTTTGTATATGCATCTTTTTTGTAAAGCAATGTGGAATATGATGGCGCTATATAAATAAAGATTATTATTATTATGGGCATAAAAATATTTTCTTACATATTGTGTTTATTATGCTTTGGAAAGACCCCAGAACTCTATAAGGCCCCTTTCACATCAGCGTTTTGCGCTGATCACGGCAATTGCGGTGAAAAAAAGCAACTGACTCGATTACCGAATAACAGCCGCGATCGCGGCACACTTGCGGAAAGCCCCATACCGCAAACCCTATAGACATTGTAAGTGTGCAGCAGGTGCAGTTTCGGCACTTGCGGCAGGCGCGGCATACAACGTTTTTTTCGCGGCCGCACCTGTCGCAAGTGCCGAAACCGCAACTACACCGCACTTGCCGCAAGCCCCATAGACATTACATGGGGCTTGCCGCAGGTGAACCGCAAGCACGGCCGTTATGCGGTAATCGTGGCAGTTGCGTTTTTTCACAACTGCTGCAATCAGTGTTTACCGCTGATGTGAAAGGGGCCTAAAGGACATTAAATTTGCAAAAAAATAACTTTTCTATTAATTAAATTTCCCAGGAAGAAAATGCATAAGCAAAGAAAATTGAATTTGCCTGATCTGCTCTTCTCTATGACACTAGTGTGAGTCACCTTAAAGGGGTTGTTCTGTGAAGTTATCAATCCGTGGGACAGGTAATAATTTGTTGATCTTAGTTCGGACTGCTATCCCCACACCAATCGGCAGAATGCAAAACGGCATTGCAGGTCGGATGTCCGAAAACAGATCTATTCATTCTCTACAGAGCTGCTAAAAATGAGCCATGCAGCGCCCTGCAGATCCAATAAGGAATGAATGGAGGAGGGGATGGATAGGTGTGTGCAATGCTGCTCCATTCTAGAAAGGAAAAAAGGAGATTTTTGTGTACTCACCGTAAAATCCTTTTCTCTTAGCCTCTAATTGGGGGACACAGACCGTGGGTGTTATGCTGCTGTCCACTAGGAGGCGACACTAGGCAGAATCTGCAAAAGAGTTATAGACTCCTCCTCTGCAGCATTACACCCCTGAAGCAGGAAGTGCTTCTCCAGTTTTGTGCTAAAGCAGTAGGAGAGTTAACAGATAATAACAGTGACACAGGAAGTCTACACAGGAAACCTGTGTAAACAAATATAGTCAACAAGGTAATAACAGTGTAACAAGGCCTGAACCAAACAGGCACGTGTGTAAACAGTTAATAGTTAGAGTAATACTAGTACCACAAGGCCTGTAACTAAGCAGGCGCATGTGGAAAACAGTGAAGAGTTAACGAAGCAATAATCGTACAACAGGGCCTGTAACTAAACAGGCTCACAGTACTACAAGGCCTGGAGCTAAACAGGCACAAGTTTAAACAGTCAACAGAGTGATAATAGTCAAACATGTGTAAACATGTTAACCATGTAACAGCTGAGAAGCTATGTGAGAACTGTAGAAAAAAAGGCCCACCAGGGCAATAGGGTGGGTGCTGTGTCCCCCAATTAGAGGCTAAGAGAAAAGGATTTTACGGTGAGTACACAAAAATCTCCTTTTCTCCTTCGCCTCATTGGGAGACACAGACCGTGGGACGTCCCAAAGCAGTCCCTGGGTGGGAAAGAACAATGGAACTAGTGACACCGAGCATGGTCAGTGAAGAACTATGCCCCGACAGGCGGGCTTGCTGCCGCCTGGAGGGCACGTCAAGCCCTATAGTGGCTTGAGTATGTGTGTAGGCTGACCCCTTTTGGCTGTCTACACACTTGTCGGACTGACACCTGGTGCCAAACGGACCAGGAAGCCCTCACGGCCGTAGTAGAATGTGCCGTGCCGCTGCCGGAAGGGATGAGATTTTTACGGTATAAGCTTCTTGGATGGTTAGACGAATCCACCTCGTTAGAGGAGCCTTAGAGGCTGACATGTCATTATTTCTGCCTTCTGGAAGAAGGGAGAAAGAGAATCCGACCTGTGGAGAGGCATTGGTTGTAGGTACATAGATGCGTAGGGACCTGATAAGGTCCTGCATATGTAGGTCTTTTACGACCAGACAGACTGGAGTCGGTCACAGGGATGACAGAGAGACGTCTTTAGTGAGGTGGAAGGAGTATACCGCCTAAGAAGAAGGATGGAACCAGCCGCAGAACAGTCTTGTTCAGGTAAAAGGCCAGAAAAGATGGTTTACATAAGAGCGCTGAAAGTACAGATACCTCTGCAGAGAACAATAATTTGCCACCAAAACACATTACTGTTTGGATGAGAATGCTAAGGGTAATAACCTATAGACGCTCAAAAGGTGGATCTTGTAGAGCCGTGAGGACGAAGATCAGGTCCCGCAGGTGTAGTCTTGTTGTACGGAGACCTTAAATGGGAGACCCTTTGAAGGAAGGATTTTCCTAGAGACCTGGAGGCAACACATCTTTGGAAGAAGGTGAAACAGGCTGAACCCCTGCTGTATGAGAGACCCCAAGGACAGACCTGAGTCTAGGCCTGAGTGGAAGAAACGAAAGATCTCCGCATGAAAAAAGGGTCAGGGGAATGACCCCTAGAGGAGCTCGGAGATAAAGAAAAAACAAAACGATTACACTCGTGGTATATCATTGATAAGGCTGGTTTACTTGCTGCGACCATGGTCGCTACAACATCCAGGGAAAAAAAAAAAAAAAAAACCCATGGGTAAATTCCAGGTCTCAAGGGCTACGCCACTATTTTCAGAGTTGAGGAATTCCGAGGGAGAGCTGGCCCTGAGAGAGCAGGTCTGAACTATCTTTTAGTAGTCCTGGTACTGCTGTTATGAGTTGGACGAAAATTTTCGTCCAAGCGCATCTGGGCCAGTCTGAAAATACAGGGAGATCCGGCAACCGTCTTGTTTGACCTTCCGCACTATCCTGTTAGTGTGAAAGAATATAGGGGAGACAGAGACAGGTCCCGTCTAGGACTTGTGCGTCTGTCCTATTGACTGTAGGTTCTAGGACCTGGCCAGAAAGGATGGAGCCTTAGCAATGGAGACGTGAGGCCGTCAGGTCCACATCTGTAGTTTCCTGGCGCTGGCAGCCTTGACAGAAGACATCTGGATGAAGGGGCCGATTCCCTGAGTCCGTCCCTTGGCGGGTTAGCCTGGTATGAGAACAAGTGACAGTACAGTGTTCAAGGATTCCACCCGGTGAAGGATGTGGCGAACGTCTGTCATCACTTGGAGACTGCGGGTTCCACCATGGTGGTTGACATATGCCACGGCTGTGGCATTGTCTGACTATATCCTAGCAAGACCGACTGCCAGAAAGGTGACTGAAGTATTCCAGTACTAGAAATACTGCCCAAGTCTTTGTAGATTGAGGGGCATCCTCGTGTGTGGGCGGGACTATTGGCACGTGCATTGTGATGGGAGTACATCACCCCACATCCTGTTTCTGGGCCATGTCTAAGCATGGATAGTTGAAGAGGCCGTAGGTGCAGCTAAGGCTATGGAACTGCCTCCCATGCTGCCACTATCCTGTCTAGGACTCTTATAGCCGTTGTGAAGGATTGAGGAGACCGCTGAAGCGAATTCCCAGACGAAGAATCCGTGCCTTGTCTGGGAAAAACCAATATGGCCGATACTCCATATGTGATGTTGCAGCATGTGGCCATCAGGAAGACATATGGGACTCTTCGAGTTTGTGTTCTGTGCTGGAACATGTGCTCTGGAATTGTGGTAGACTCATGGAGGGAGGTCCGCCAACCGAGTCTTCTTAACGTGTCCAGTGAAATCGACAGTGTACGCAGACTCCTCCTGCATTGATGAATAAGTCGTCCATACATGGGAGACTCCTGGAATGCAGTATAGACATTTCCAACTTCAGGCTGCATTTATGAGCCTTAGGTCTCACGGTATTCACTTTTAACTCCTGAGACGAGAAGGAACTGACTGCGTGGAAGAAGGTTCAGGCCACAGCCACACGGGAGACCAGAGGGCCCATCCATTGGGTTAATGCATTTGCGAGTCTGCGAGTTCCTGCTTCGAAGCGGACTGAGCAGAGGGCATTACGCGTGTTATCTCAACCCAAGTACCTAATATAGGTACAGTGAGGAGAATGGCCGCTGAGCTTGTGTTCCACATTCCGCAACATAGAGTTTCGTTTTAGTAGTCCGGGGATAGAGGCCGGGTAGACCCTGTGTGGTCCCAATTTCAACCCGAATCCCCAACAGTGGGGAGGCGAGGAAGGAGTATGCTATGGGTCGTAGGTTCCCGAGACCTTTAGCTCAGTTCCCCGTGCCGCTGCGGATCACGGTGTTTCAGCCTGCGTCTTTTGAGACTTGGCTGTCGTCACCACCAACCGGGGCTCCAGCTGTGGGGTCTGGAGAGAATTGGCGAGCAGTCCTGGGACGCCGTACTGTTGTCGGGTAATTGCAGGTTATATCAGCTTCAACTGGGCTCTCCAACAGTGGGGGGCCGAGGAAGGATCTGTCAGTGAAACCTGAAGGAAGTCCACCACTAAAAAAGGGTCCCTGCGTGGCGACCGATCCTTTGTCAGACTTAGCCTAAGCTCTGACCAACCCCAACGATTCCGAATGACCGGAATCAGTTATGCCAACGGCGGATAAAAAAAAAACAAAATAAACCGTCCTGATGTGTGCTGGGAGTGGAAAACGCTTTTGCCTCCTTAGCGCCTGAGGTATACAGTAATCCTCCAAACAGGTGTCTAGTGAGGCATTACAGACCTGTGATGGTCTCCTTACAAACACTTCCGCCTCCCATCCACGGAACCAGATGCCACGTCTACTGGCGATGGCAGTAGACGCTGTTATTGCATAGCAATTGGCAGCGTCCAGGAATTATGGATCAGATAGTCCTGAGGTAACAACTCGAGCCGTCCGGGCCACAGAGTGTGATCGGCGGGCATGGAAACCATAGTGTCTGACGGAATTGAATCCGTATCTTGATTACCGTACAGTTATTAAACCGGTTGTCGGGACGAAATCGATGATTTTTGGAGAATGGCATGAAAACGAACTACGTGCTGTCTGCGCGTCCATGTAGAAAGCAGAAGCATGCGGAATGCCTGGCCAGTAGGTGTAGTGATAGGTGTACTGACAGGTAACTTCAATACAGTGGAGAGAAAAAAAAACAAATATGTGCACTGTGCCCCAGAGTGACCTGTGCACTGTGGGGGTTAGAGACATCAATACCACTGTAGGACAGGGCAGTAACTGATCACCTGACGTGTTTACACTACCCCTTATATTATGACTTCGTTCCTTGCATGTATGGCGTGAAGACTAAATGCATCAGGACATCATTGCTGGTTGTCCTGCCGTCGCTATTGGGAACCGGCACAAAACGAGGCTCTGTAAGCCTTTTCCGGAACCCCTGGAAGCGGCCCTAATGATGTACTGCCACAGGCGGGGAGCCCTGCTGGGTTCCTTGACCCCTGACTCCAGCTGCCCGTCCTTAGGGCTGCCGCAGGTGGGCTGCCTTGCTGAACACTCTGACCTTTGGCAGCAGTGTCCTAAGGGCTGAGGCAGGCAGGAAGCTCTTCCTGAGCTCCTTATCGGTCCTGCACCGCACATATTTGCTGGCCCAAGTTCACTTTCAGCCCTGCAGCAGGGATGAAGCCCTGTCATGGCCACAGTACTAGGTACCATTGAGGAGCTGTGGCCAAACCACACAGTCTGGCACTAAGGGTTGTGCACACTGTGCTTTCAACCCTGCTTCTACTGTGCCCTGTGGATAATGGCCGCCGCTGCTAACAGCAGGGCGGGACCAGAATCCTAAGGCGTGCCATAGGCTTCGCGCCAGTTATCCTCCGTCCCGCCCCCTGCTTTGTTGTGCGGGGGCGGTGATAAGGCGGCGGCTTCGCGCTAGGCCGAAGCCGCGGCCTCAAGTAAACAGAGAAGCCGCAAATGACGGCAGGCGCGGAGGTCCAGTCCGGGACCGGAACAGATCTGGACCCGGCCTGACCCCAGGAGCTGTGGCCACATGCACGCTTGCCCAGCGCAGCCCCCAGCAGAAGAACCCAGGGGACTGGGTCTCCTGGAATGAGGGGTAGGGTGGCAGCTCCCATCAGGAGATCCCAGAAAACTGGGTCTCCTGGCATCCAGGGGCTGTGGGGACCCTGCAAGGAGCCCAGAAAAACCGGTGCTCCCACTTGCAGTATGGGCTCCCTTCCCTCTCAGGAGAGAGCAGCAAAAGCTGATCTCCTGGAGTTACACGGACGTTCGCTGCAGCCTTTAGGGGACCCCCAGGGGACAGTCTCGTGGCGGCAGGACTGGGGCTCTTGGGGAGTAGTCATCCAGGCTGAAGTCTCCTGCATGTGCTGCGCAATGCAGCTGACCTTTTAGCCTTGTCCCCTGAGCCCTTTAGGAGCACTTAGCAGAGCTGTGGCTCCTGGTGCTGCAGTCTGGCACAGTGCTGCAGCCCGTGCCCATCAGAAGCATTCAGCAGCACCGATGCGTCTGGATTGCAACCACGCGGCACGTTAGTGCCCTACCTGCGGTGTCTCAACCTATCAGCCCCATGGGGGGTGGTTAGGGAGGGATGCTGCAGTCCATCATCCAAGGGCTTCTGTGTAGCCTCGACCTCAACCCAAGGTCCCCAACAGTGGGGAGCTGGGGAAGGAAGACCATCATCTCAACCTCAACCGGGCGCCGCCAACAGTGGTGGGCCGAGGAGGGAGCGGCATGTGGGGGGAAAAGAGTCGACCTCAACCAGGCGCCCCCAACAGTGGGGGGCCGAGGAGGGACCATGCCGGGAGTCTCGTCAGAGACCCACTTTTCTTCTCCTTGAAGAAAAAAAAAAAAAAAAAAAATCCAAAAAAGGAAGTTTTTTAGGAGCACTAAAAAATCTGTGTGTGCCTCCTCGACACTAAGCAAAAACTGGAGAAGCACTTCCTGCTTCAGGGGTGTAATGCTGCAGAGGAGGAGTCTATAACTCTTTTGCAGATTCTGCCTAGTGTCGCCTCCTAGTGGACAGCAGCATAACACCCATGGTCTGTGTCCCCCAATGAGGCGAAGGAGAAACATTCTTTTTTTGCTGATTGGTAACTTCCACCCCCTTGATGAGAGAACATAAGTTATCACCTAACACTCCCTGTAATGTTTTGTCATTTTCAAATAAAGGAGAACAAATAAAAAATGAGGAAAGTTTAATTCCCTTTAGATTCATGTCAGACCATGTACAATCCTCATCAACATAAACGTTACTGCATATAGTTATATACATCTCACAAAACTGGAACAGAACACAGGAATGGCAAGTCTTCTGTGCAATAAATGGAACCGGACAGGAGATCGGTGCCCCGACTGTGAGTGGCATGAGATGTACACAAGGGTGGCATCGGTGACACACAACATGGATGACACAGGACACACAAGGGTCGCACAGTTACGTAGCACCGGCCTTTCATATGCTGGTCTTCATTCCTAGAGCAATGATTAAATGGCGCATAACTATGAGGCTTATACCTTTTAACTCCTTTCTCACACCAATTATGCGGCACATATGTACAGCGGATGTAGTGAAGGACTTCATAGTTGTAGGCTGGGCCGCCCATGTGGCACAAAAGTGAAATCTGCACACCAACTAGGAGTTTGTGTAGATTTTTTCTCTTACTAAGGCGGCCGTCACACGGAACGATATCTTGCCCGATATCGTTTAAGCGATCTCCTTTTTGATCGCTTAAGCGATATCGGGCAAGATATCGTTGCATGTAATCAAGCGATTTACGATGGTAAATCGCTTGATCGTGACATCGCTGATCTGAGGTTCGGTTCTCAGATCTAGCGATGAACGATGCAACGATCTGCATCATCGTGGTGTATGACACCACGATGATCCATCTCCCAGCGACCGCGCCTATGCTGGGAGATGGTAACTATGGTACACGTCGGGTAACTAAGCGACGCGCGGCGCCTAGTTACCCGATGTGTACCATAGTAACGAGCGAGATCGCTGCTCCACATCGCTGGTGAGTCTGTCTGTGTGACATCTCACCAGCGATGTGAGCGATATTGTAAGCGATTGCGCGTGCACGTGATCGCTTACAATATCGCTAAAGATATCTCACCGTGTGACGGCCGCCTTACATCCTATTCTGGTGTAAATTATTTTAAATTAATTCAGCCTGACAATGCAATCTGCAATGCTAGCCCCATTTTTTTTAAAGTGTAGAGATTGGTAGAAGGCGGCCGTCACACGGTTCAATATTGCGAACGATATCGTTTAAGTGATCTGCTTTTTGATCCCTTAAGCGATATCGTTTGTGCATCGCTGCGTGCAATCAAGCGATTTTACAATGTAAAATCGCTTGATCGTGACATCGCAGATATGAGAGCCGGAGCTCATATCAAGCGATAAACACTTGTTCAATCTGCTTCATCGTGGTGTGTGACACCACGATGAACGATCTCCCAGCGGCACAGCCTATGCTGGGAGATGCGCCGCCTAGTAACCCGATGTGTACCATAGTTACCAGCGATCTCGCTGGCCCACATCGCTGGTGAGTCTGTCTGTGTGACAGCTCACCAGCGATGTGAACGATATTGTTAGCGATCGCGCGTGCACGTGATCGCTAACAATATTGCTCACGATATTGATGAGTGTGACGGCCGCCGAAGACAGACAACATTCTGCCTCATCTTATGTCACAGCACCCTCCATGTTTTACTCAGTGGCATTACAAACTATGAAGAACAAGCCGGTACAGGGAAAGGATTCTGCGGGGCGGCTGCCTCCGACTTCGCCCTGCTTTTTCAGCACCGATCTCCTGACGAGTTCCCTTTAAACACACAGATTTACATTCAAGTAAGGCTTGTGAACAGTGGATACTAATTGTATCAGATACCAAAGTGTAATAAATATATAGAGCAGGACGACAACGTGACGGCAGGCTCTGTATACATCTCTCTCTCACATCTTTTAAAAAAATAAATAATTTTTTGAGGGCAGGAGTGAAAATAAGATAAGGTGTCAACTGTGAAGTTGCTCTTAAATACATTCTGGAATCGGTACAAAACTGTCTTAGTTAAAGTTAGTTTTCCTTAGATGCCTGTTGGGTATTTCTATGGCGCTGACTTGCAGTGGCCAGGATCCCCCCATGATGCCCGCTTGTATGGCCACACCTGTGACCACAGCCAAATCCGGGTCTACAGACGTATTCGGTTCTTTGTCAAAGTAGTCCCTGATAACTTGGCGTATGCGCGGTATGCGAGTGGAGCCCCCGACGAGGACAATTTCATCCACTTCATCCTTTTGGAGGTGTCCTTCCTTCAGCACTCGTTCTATGGGCACCAAACCTTCTGGAAAAGATCCTCGTTGAGGTACTCAAAGAGCTTTCGTGAGATCTCAGCTTCAAAATAGACCTGCTCCATATTGCTGTGGTCGTCCTGCCGATCCTCCTCCCGCTGCGCAGTTTCCTCCACGGGCGGCATCCTCTCACTCTGCTTCTCAGTTCTACTTTGTTGACGTGTGGGCAATGTCAATGGCATACGGACCCAGGAGGAATTGTACAAGGTGAGGTTCAACTTGACGTCCTCCACCGACTGCCGGAGCCTGTGGATTTCTTCTTTTAGAGGCGGCAGCGCCCCGTATGTGGTATAAATACTGTCATATAAATACTGGAGGAGTCTCTGATTGAAGTCCTGTCCGCCGAGCTTATTATTACCTGAGAAGATAGAAGAGAGGAGTGAAAACTGCGGCCAAACGGACAGCAGCACCTGTTATTTGGGGAGAAAGTTGTGATTTTGACTGACTTCATTCATTTTACCTTTTAATGTACTGAAATAATGGGAAATATTCTAAGTGTTGTAATATGGTTAAGAAAAAAACAAGAAATCAAACAAACACATAGTTAAATCTATGTGTGAAAGGGGTTAAAAGGTCTGTCTTGGCATTACACATTCAGAGAAAGGGGGCACTCATAAGTGTGTATAGTATGTATTTATACCTAAAGACGCTGGATCTGTGTGGTCTCTAGGGGTTAATCAGTCTAAATAATCGGCTGAAAGAGGCTCTTACCTGCCATGGCTCTTGTCAGGAACATCCCTCCTTGCTTGTTCAGCAGGGAGACATCCAGCGTTCCTCCTCCCAAGTCCACCACCAGGACATTGAACACGTCGGCCTTGTGTAGCCCGTAGGCCATGGCTGCTGCGGTGGGTTCATTGATGATCCTCAAAATATCTAGACCTGTATTATGGGAACACGGATAGTAGAGAACATTAACACCATGGTGAAATACATCAATAACAAATGCAGAAAGCTACAACTTGCTGGGAAGTTTGATCCATGTGACAGTCTTCAGGTCTAACCCATGAACAATATGGGCACTGAAATGGACACATCTCCCTCACCAGTGTCTGAGCGTGCTTTTTTTTTAGTAATTGAAGCTGGGGAAAAGTGAAGCCATTTTCTGAAAGGCAAACTCCCTCCATTCTCCCACATAACCGTGTTCAGACTTGATTTTGATGGAACTAGGTGTATTTTTCAGCAGGATCATTTATGGGCAACTACCTACCACTTTCAGATTACATTTTATTATCTCTCTTTAAGGGGAGTTTGATTTAAAAAAAAAAAAAAAAAAAAAGAAAACATCAACTCTTAATTTTTTTTATTTAATTTAGAATATCATTTCAAGTCGGGGGAAACATGCGCAATATCATGGAAATCTGCTTAATCTGTGCCTGAGCATATGGAACCCAAGAGGCAGTGCCCATCAGGAATCTGAGAAGCAAGAAGGATTATCATTAGTTGAGACTCTATTGTTCACGTTGATTTTGACCAAAGGACTATGTGGCAACATAGTCCTTTGGTCAAAATCAACGTGAACAATAGAGTCTCAACTAATGATAACATACACACGGTCAAAATTGTGGGTAATCCTTATTTAATGAAAGAAAAACCCACAATGGTCACAGAAATAACTTGAATCTGACAACAGTAATACTAAATAAAAAAATTATGAAAATGAACAAATGAAAGTCAGACATTGCTTTTCAACCCTGCTTCCACAGAATTAAAAAAAAAAAATTAAACTCATGAAATCGGCCTGGACAGAAATAAATGGTACCCCTGAAAATAATGTGACAAAAGGAACATGTTAAATCAAGGTGTGTCCACTAATTAGCATCAGAGGTGACTACAATCTTGTAATCAGTCAGTGGGCCTGTATATAGGGCTACAGATACTCACTGTGCTCTTTGGTGGCATAATGTGTACCACACTGAACATGGACCAGGGGAAGCAAAGGAAAGGGTTGTCTCAGGAGATTAGAAAGAAAATTATAGACAAGCATGTTATAGGTAAAGGTTATAAGACCATCTCCAAGCAGCTTGATGTTCCTGTGACTACAGTTGAACATATTATTCAGAAATTTTAAATCCATGGGACTGTAGCCAACCTCCCTGGACATGGCCGCAGGAGGAAAATTGATGACAAATCAAAGAGATGGATAATACGAATGGTAACCAAAGAGTAAAGGAAAACTTCTAAAGAGATTCAAGGTGAACTTCAAGTTCAAGGAACATCAATGTCAGATCACACCATCCGTCATTGTTTGTGCCAAAGTGGACTTCATGGGAGACAACCAAGGAGGACATCATTGTTGAAAAAAAATCATAGAAAAGTCATACTAATAGAATCTTACCAGGCTATTTGCACTCCCAGAGGTCTATGATCCAAAACTTCCTGTAATTCATAAAGGGTTTTCATTATTTCTCAAGAAAAAGCTTTTCTTGAGAAATAATAAAAACCCTTTATGAATTACAAGAAGTTTTGGATCATAGACCTCTGGGACCGCAAATAGCTTGGTAAAAACTCTAGATATTGCATATATACTCCTATTGTAACTCAGTCTGAGCTACATGCTAGCTACCAGGGATTTGCCGCATACCGAATACTGAGGAAATCTACTCCTGGATACTTAATGGTTCCTAGTGACTGATACGCAAGTTAACAAGACCTAAAAAGGGTGAGTGCCATTTACATCCACCTACGATCTAATTTTACATTTACATTTAGATCGCTGCACTTTCTTCCTTTCCTTTCCCTCTACCAAAAAAAGGAGATTTTTGTGTACTCACCGTAAAATCCTTTTCTCTTAGCCTCTAATTGGGGGACACAGACCGTGGGTGTTATGCTGCTGTCCACTAGGAGGCGACACTAGGCAGAATCTGCAAAAGAGTTAAGTGGCTCCTCCTCTGCAGTTATACACCCCTAGAGCAGGAAGTGCTTCTCCAGTTTTGTGCTAAAGCAGTAGGAGAGTTAACATATAATAACAGTAAAACAGGGCCTGTAACCACACAGGCAACCCGATATAGCTACCAAGTTAATAACAGTGTAACAGGGCCTGAAATTAAACAGGCACGTGGGTAACCAGGTAAGAGTAAACAAGGTAATATTAGTACAACAAGGCCTGTAACTAAGCAGGCCATGCATAAACCGTGAATAGTCAACGGATCAACAGTGGTATAACAAGGCCTGTAGCCAAACAGGCTCACAGTACTACAAGGCCCGTAACCAAACAGGCACAAGTGTAACCATTCAACAGTTAACAAAGTGATAATAGGCGAACATGTGTTGACATGGTAACCATGCAACAGCTAAGAAGCTATGTAAGAACTGTAGAAAAGGCCCACAAGGGCAATAGGGTGGGTGCTGTGTCCCCCAATTAGAGGCTAAGAGAAAAGGATTTTACGGTGAGTACACAAAAATCTCCTTTTCTCCTTCGCCTCATTGGGGGACACAGACCGTGGGACGTCCCAAAGCAGTCCCTGGGTGGGAAAAGCTATGAAACTAGTAATGCTGAACAGTTCAGCGAAGGACTCTGTACCTACAGGCAATCTGCTGTTGCCTGGAGGACACGTCTGCACAGACCCGCATAGGCCGAAGACTGATTGCGCTCTGTAGTGGCTTTTAGACGTATGTGGTCTAGACCAGTCTAGCTGCCGCACATAGTAAGTGTGCTAACATCTGGTGCCGGTAGGCCCAGAAGATCCCCACGGCCGCCAGTGAATGTGCCCTGACAACGGCAGGAAGGTGCAGGTTGTCGCAGAGATAAGCGTCTTAGACGGTTGATCGAATTTACGTAACTAGAGTAGCCTGGAGGCTATGTCTTTATTTTTTTTTTTTTTTTTTGCCCTTTGAAAGAAGTAATAGAAAATCTCACTTTCTAAAAGGGGGTACTGTGTTGGACACACATATACATATATATATATATATATATATATATATATATATATATATATATATATATATATATATATATATATATATATATATATATATATATATATATATATATATATACATAGGGCCCTGAAGAGGTCCTTCATATGCAGCGCCTTCATGACCCGATGGCCTGGAAACGGGCGCCGTGGTGGCGAAGAGTTACTTTCATTTAGTCGAAAAAGGTATCTTGCCATTGGAAGAAAAGATGGAAGATAAGGAAGGGTGATTTACCTGAAAGCACTTCAAACTCCTCTACTTCTTGGAAGGAAGTAATTGCCACTAAAAAAAAAAAACACCCCTGTTTGTGGGAGCCTGTTAAGGGAGATACTCCCATGAAACTGAAATGTTGTTGTTGTTGTTTTTTTTTTTTTTTTTTTTTTTTTTTTTTTGTATAGTTTAGCCGTGAGGACAAGATTTAGGTCCCACGGGTGCAGTGGTACATTGCATGGAGAAGATAATTAGCAGACCCCTCGATAGACGGATGTCCTGAGGTATGGTCGCTAAACGTTCCTGGAAGAGAGTGGAAGGGCTGAAAAAACCTGCCCCTTGAGAGAACCTAAAGACAGGCCTGAGTCTATGCCTGATTTAGGTAACCTGAGTATTCCTGATAGAGAATAGGGACAAGGAGAATGGGTAGCCATGCACCCAGCAACCCAAATAACTTTCTTCCATGTTCGACGGCATATGTTTGATGAGACCGGTTCCCTCACTCTGACCACGCTCAGTAAAAAATTCAAAGAAAACCCCATCTGGGTTAAGGTCCGGGTCTCAAATGCCACGCCATCAAATCGGAGATGAAAAAAACTCGACGGTAGACCAGGTCTTGGCACAGTAGATCTGTACTGTCTGGTTGAACGGCCTGACAACCGCCATGGCACAGCTACGTTGAGTGGGATTTCGGAAGTGAATCCAGTCCTGAACTGGTGCGTGTACTTCAAATAACTGTGGGTAAAGAAAAAAACTGGCACCTTGGCCCTGAGGGGCGATACCATGAGGTCCACATCCGGGATTGTCTAATGCCGGTAGAATCGGGAAGCAACATGAGGGTGGGAGACCCATTCTCGAGAAAACCGTCCCTTGTGGCTGACGGCTGAAGGAATCCTGAGTATAGTTGCCTAGACCGATACAAAAACCACCTGAACGCACTGAAATCATGTATTCCATCCAGCTACGTGCCTGATGAATATCATTATGTCGGAGACTGCGGTTTCCGGAGCAGAGATTGACAACTGTCCCAGTCATGGCCAATTTAACTGTGTAGGGATGTACCAGGTATCTGAAGGCCATCCGTGCTATGTCAATTTTCACGAATCTCCCGCAGAGTGATGGACATTCTCGAAACTGGGCGAGATCATGCGCCCTGTTGTCCTGTGATGGGTTATACCATTCCCTATCCTGAGGACTCGCGGTAGTAGTCAGAACCCTTCACCATGTTGGAACGAAAAAACGTCCCTGCGGGAGAGAGGGAGTGGGCAGAACCACCGGTGGCGAGGCCACCTGGTTAAACACGACAGGCGACAAACAGGTCCTGTCCAGTGAGTTAGGTTCTTGTTCCATGACTTAAGCGTGGAGAGAGAAGGCTGGTCGAGATCAGCTGAACAAGGGAACCTGCCTCTATTGCTGCCATCCTGTTGTCTACGCCCTGCCTGGCAGGGCTTAAGTACAGAGAAAACCTGAAGGAAGGGGGTGCGGACTCTCGGCCGCAGGCCACAATTCCTGTTCTGTGGAAGGTTGATCACTGATGTGATATATTGAACTGTTGGAACAATATCGGAATTGTGGAGGTTGGATAAGCCTCCTAACTCCTTGTAGTGTCTACCTTGTTGGGCACGCTGTGTTCTGCAGTCCGTGAGGATCGGTGCCCTGATAAGCCCTGGGTCCGGTACAGAAAGAAAACAACCCCGTTGAGTAAAGGGTGGTCCTGACGTCCTCCCCGACTCTGGTGAGCAGTTATGACGACGTAGACAACTTGAACGGGCATGCCACCTTTAGTAGTGTTCTCTTAGGATTGTCAAACTGAGGAACCTGTGGCTAGGAATTGTACTAGGAATATGCCGGTAGGCGTCCTGTATGTATGCACGCACGGATACTGCGCGATTCTTGAAGTTAATGTGGAGTGGTGATTTCATTCGGAAAAGTCTTATCCAGACATAAATGTTGGGTGGTTTTCGATCCTGCACGGATTAAGCTGTACCGTCCTGTGTGTGGGCCACCGATAGGCTGGACTAGAATCTTTAGAAAACGTTCCTCGCTTGATACTGGTACAGGGATTCCAGAAATGAGGATAAACTCCACTATGAGGAACTGCTAATGAATTACGAAGGGACCGGCATACGGTACCTACGGCGGATAACGGGCCATCCTGTTGTTCAAACAGGTGCCCGCAGAGATATGGAATACCTGCGAAGGACTCCTTAGAGATAGCGGCCATTTCCCCTTTCCACAACCGGAGGGTACGTCTAATGGGAATGGCATTGGCGGCTGCAACTGCTGCGCAGTTAGCAGCATGTAGGGCTGCATGCATTAGGTAGAAAGTTATAGAAGCGAGTGGAGCAGTCTGGGCCGCCAGAGTAGGATCGGCGGACGAGACATTTATTTAGTGTGGTCAAATCACTAATGCCTTGAAAGATTGCACGGCTTCGACAGAAGTGAATCCAGGTGCAAGAAAAGGCCTTGACGCTTGGATAGCCAGACGGTCAGGCGCCTCTTCAACCGAGAGGTTGTTAGACCAGGTGGATCGTAGCAATTCCGCACAGTTTTGCCAGAAGAGCTTGATGGCCTGCCTCGATCACCTACGGTTGGCTGGCCATGTACGGCGTCTGGCGACCAGGGCTCACTCTGAGACTCTAGCCCCACAACGGTTGCCGAGCTTTTCCTTAGGGAACTGCAGCAGGTAGTTCCCTGAGAGTTGCAGCAAGGAGGAAGCGCCGCTGCTTTCCCTGACGCTGGACTCCAGCTGCACGGCATGTGTCCTGAAGACTGGAGCGGGGGAGAGGCACTGCTGAGCCCGTTAGCAACATGGTAGCGACCTCTTGCTATACTCTCATTTCATAGCTGCTGAGAGCCCCAGCGCTATGCTGTGGGTCCCGAACACTACAGCAGGAGGAGAAAATGCTAACCTCCTGACCGTAACCTTATCGGGTACCGTACGGAGCTGCAGCGAGAAGCACGCTGATCCTCTGCTATGTGCAATAGGGAGGAAGCGTGTGAAGCTGCAGTAGGGAATAAGGACCAATGAACCTCTGGTTATTATGTGCAGCCGGGAGGAAACGTGTGGGGCTGCAGCAGGGAGGGAGTCCTGCTTGGCTTCGCTGCCCCGTGTGCACTTTGTGAAAACAATTTATTCATCCACGCAGTATCCCACTGAGCCACCTCATGTACCACACTGTCCGCCACTACTTGTGTGGGGGCTGCAGGGGAGTCTTTATTGAGGTTACTGGGCTACTAGCTCTGTATTAGGGCTTGTATGCACTCTCTTCACCCCAGTACTCTGCCAAGGTGCTCCTGGCTCCGTATGAGGGCTTTATTGATCCCCCACAGCCCAGGTCCACTCCTGCCCTCAGTCACTCAATGGCCACCGCTGGATGTAGGTGGCCATCCTTACACATAATGGCTCATGCAGTCGGCCTCCTTATACTGGCCGCCGCTGTATGCCGCCACTATCTGTGGGGGAAGGACATGGGGGGGGGGGTGAGGAAGATGTCTGGCAAAATGCGCGCCAGAGAAGCCCCTTGTGCAGCTCTAGGCCGCCCCCTCCATGATGTGTCCTCTGGGGGGCGGAGCGTGCAGGGAAATAGAAACTCCGTGCCCTGCACGCTCTGCTCTGCCCCAGTCTGAAGATGACGGTGTCATCCGCGTCATCCGGGGGCGGGCCAGGGGCGGGAAAAAAGGCGGCGGCTTCGCGCTAGGCCGAAGCCGCGGCCTCAAGTAAAAACAGATGCCGCAAATGACGGCAGGCCGGCGCGGATGTCCGGTCCGGGACCGGAACGGATCTGGACCCGGCCGGACCCCTGGGGCTGAGGCCGCCATCAGGGGCACCCATAGGACTGGGTCCCCTGGAAGTGCGGTCTAGAGTGGCAGCCCCCATCAGGAAGAACCCAGTGGAACTGGGTCTCCTGGAGTCCAGACACTGTGCTGGCTCTGTAGGGAGCCCAGCAAACTGGTGCTCCTACTAACAGCATGGGTCCCCTGCCCCATCAGGAGAAAGCAGCGAAGGCTGATCTCCTGGAGTGCCTGTCTGCAATAGACGCTGCTGCAGAATTGTATCCCCCATTAGGAGAACCCAGGGAAAACAGTCTTTCAGATTCCAGGGTTCGGCTGAATTGCATCCCCCATTAGGGGGCCGCAGGCAGAACTGGGGGCCCTGGGGTATCCCTTAGAGACACTCAGCTAGGCTGAGGCTCCTGGAGTGAGCTGCAGCAGCTGCAGTGCAGACATGCCGAGTGCTGCGGCCTGTGTCCATTAGAAATCCGTGTGTGGATTGTGCCAGTGCACCATGATAGTGCCCTACCTGCGCTGTCTCAACCTAAAAAGCCCCAAAGGGGTGATTAGGGAGGGATGCTGCTGTCCACCATCAGCGGGCTGCTGTGTAACCTCAACTTCAACCCAGGGTCTCCAACAGTGGGGAGCTGGGGAAGGGGGGGGGCCGTCGTCTCGACCTCAACCAGGCACCCCCAACAGTGGTGGGCCGAGGAGGGAGCGGCATGTTGGGGGAAAAAGTCGACCTCAACCAGGCACCCCCAACAGTGGGGGGCCGAGGAGGGACCATGCCGGGAGTCTCGTCAGAGACCCACTTTTCTTCTTCTTGAAATCAAAAAGTGAAAAAAATTTTAGGACAATAAAATTTAGGTGTGCCTCCTATCGACACTAAGCAAAACTGGAGAAGCACTTCCTGCTCTAGGGGTGTATAACTGCAGAGGAGGAGCCACTTAACTCTTTTGCAGATTCTGCCTAGTGTCGCCTCCTAGTGGACAGCAGCATAACACCCACGGTCTGTGTCCCCCAATGAGGCGAAGGAGAAAGCCACACTGGAATTTGCCAAACTACATGCTGACAAGCCACAAAGCTTCTCGTATATACTATAGATAGAGGAGACAAAAATGGAACTTTTTGGCGAGTCGCATTAGCTCTATGTTCAAAGATGGAAAAATGAGGCATCTAAGGAAAATAACACTGTCCCTACTGTGAAACATGGAGGAGGCTTTGCTATGTTCTGGGGCTGCTTTGCTGCATCTGGCACAAGGTGTCTTGAATCTGTGCAGGGTACACTGAAATCTCAAGACTATCAAGGGATTCTAGAGAGAAATATGCTGCCCAGAGTCAGAAAGCTTGGTCTTAGTTGCAGGTCATAGATTTTGCAACAGGATAATGACCCAAACCACACAGCTAAAAACACCAAAGAATGGCTAAGAGGAAAACATTGGACTATTCTGGGTGGCCTTGTATGAGATGTGACCTAAATCCTGACTTAAAACCTATTGAGTATCTTTGGAAAGAGCTGAAACATGCCGTCTGGAAAAGGCAACCTTCCAACAGGATACAACCGGAGCAGTTTGCTCTTGAGTCGTCAAAATCCCTGTCGAGAGGTGCAGAAGTCTCATTGACAGTTACAGGAATCGTCTGATTGCAGCGATTGCCTCAAAAGGTCGTGCAACATCTGGAAACAACTCCATACTTATCTCCACACCTCCTTTAATATTCCTTTGTGCTATCTCCAGAGTGGGCATTGTTTAACATTTTGCCGCGGAGCAAGATCACAAATCTTACTATCGCACAGAAGCGTTTCCTGATCATATGGGCTGCGGCTACTAGAAAGAGTATTTTTCACTTGTGGGCACAACCTACGGTTCCTAATTTAACATTCATTTCTGGTAAGGTCAAATATCTCTTCCAATTGGAATGGACTGAAGCGTTGTTACATAAAGAGCAATATACAGAACGTTTCTTTCTTATATGGTCTCATTTTATGGACTTGCAGCCATTATCCGTACGCCAGTCACTTCATAGCTGTTTCCAGTTTACTGACTGGTACATGGGCCAGCTGGCGGCTGGTACAAGTCCGATTAGACTTGTCTAACGCATCTTATGCCATCTTCCCTGCCTGGTGAGGGGGAGGAGGGGGGGAGGGAATTTGTTGAACAGTTTAATGCCTTGAATTTATATACGGACCATGCAACATTTGAGGAAACTTGAAAAACCTTTAATATCTGACTGAAATGTATTGTACTTCTCTATATACTCAACTTGTATTTTCACTGTACATTGTTTTTTTTTTCTGCTTTTGCCCAATAAAGGCTTAATTAAAAAAAAAAAGGTCGTGCAACAAAATATTAAAGTTAAGGGACCATCATTTCTGTTAATGCAGATTTTATAAGTTTAATTTTTTTTTAATTCTGTGGAAGCAGGGCTGAAAAGCAATGTCTGACTTCATTTGTTCATTTTCATTACTTTTTTTATTTTTCTGTGACCATTGTGGGTTTTTCTTTCATTAAACGAGGGGTAACAACAATTTTGTCCACGTGTGCAGGTAGCCGGATTCACATGTATCTTCCGGTGGGTCGGCTCACAGCCACATGTGGACTGGACCTACCTATGATCATTAAATCATTCCTGTGATCAACTGGCTCCTTTGACAAGACCTGATAAACCTCATCCACTTGTCTATGTAACCTTCTCTGTTTATGGATCATCCATGGTAGTCCTGACTGACAATATGATAGATCACCTTATTGTATCAAGGGACCTACATTTCTAACTGATGATTGTATAACAGCCTATAATATCGGCTATGCCTCCTGTGTTGAGAGGAGGTGAAACGCGTCAGGCAGTCACTGGAGGACCATCTGCGATCGGCTGCTTATCGTTATTCATCAATTGCATCCTATTTTTTGTTGTACATTTAGGAGGGTACTCTATTCTTCTATTAACTGACTGATGGGTATAGTGACATCATTCTCAGACTATATCCTATATGACAACGAATTGCTAGGCTAGAGGGTTCACAAGTGACTTGTGGACGAATCTTAGTTTGTGAATCTATTATTCTGCACTTTTGGACCTAAAGATGCCACATACAGTCCCTAATTACCCCTGTATTGACCCTATTCTTTTTCTATTAGTTTGACTAGTCTATTACCTCTGAGCATAGTACTACACTCTTTACTTCTAACTGTGGGGTGTTCTCTTCTATCATAGTTTGTATTTTTGGTGGTTAGTTATTTAGTAGTTGGCTAAGTGCACACTACGAGTATTTTTTGTGCTGCATTTGCATGTGCACAAAGTCAGCAAAAGCAACACACACCTATTTCGCTTGTGCACTTACAAATGCAGCACTATTAAAAGGGGCACACAAACACAGACAGACGCACAAAGAGACAGACAGACAGACAATTTCTCCCCCTCCCCCGGTGATTCTTCCTATTTGCAGTGGTGGGAGATGTCTTTATCGTCCTGCCAGGACCTTGCACCATGTGACTCAGGCTGTGACATGGTACGCAGGCTCTGACTCCGATAGGACGATAGTCACAGGCCTAACTGATGCAGAGAGGAAGAATCACCGGGAATCACTGTGGGCTCACTGGGGACTATGAGTATTTCAGAATTGCACCTGTTTGTGATGCTTTTTTCTGGGGGTTAGAAAAGAGTCTATGGGGAAAACACAGCCCAAAATTGCAGTCACACAAAAAAAAACAAAAAAAAAAAAAACAGATAATTTCTGCACCAAAACGCACTTGTGCGCACAGCGTTTGGGAAATCACACAGACGTTCATTACAAGACAGTGAGGGCTGCATTTTTGGTGCAGAAAAGTTCCCTGAAAATTGCCATTTGCAGCCTCACAAAGTTTCAGATCTCTGATATCTGAGGTGCAGGAGAGGGATGTTCACATGATCTGTGATCAGCTTTTGATTTACAGTTCACCTAGTGCAGAAATGCTGTAGATCTGTGGTTTGCAGCAGTCGGTCGTTATCAGCAATAGATAGATCCAGTCTGCTGTCATCTCTCAGTGATTCTGCCTAAGAGTATGTGCCCACAGGACGTTTTAGCTGAGTTTTTCCTGTGGCTTCTGCAGCAGAAAACCATTGGTTTTATGGTAATATATGCTAATTTGTTCCTGCGGTTTTGATTCCCAGCAAAACCAATGTATTTCACAGAAACAGTGCCCACACATTGGTTTTGCAAGTGTCAAGAACTGTCAAATACCTGCGTTTTTGGTGCGGATGGGAAAGAATTGACTTGTTAATTATTTTCCTGCGTTTTTGCTAAAGTCAATGGAAAAAAACGCAGGAAAAACGTGCATAAAACACGCAAAAAACGCAGACAAGATCATAGCACTTCTCCTGTCAAGGACTCTAGGATCCTCAGGTTTTGCTGCGTTCAGGACTGTTTAAAAAACGTCCTGTGGGCACATACCCTTAATCCTCCCACAGCCCAACACAGCAGCACATCAGAACCAGCAGCCGTGTGATGCTATCACTGGACAATCTGTGGCGTTACATGGGACTGCAGGTCTTTAATAAACTGTTCTTAAAGGACAATTTTCTGTGTGGGAAATTTTCACTGACATTCTTCTGTGCTGCAGAGCATCTCACCTACCCCTCTATACTATCCCTCTGCCTTGCAGAGCATATCACCTACACCTCTATACCATCCCCCGTCCTGCAGAGCATCTCACCTACCCCTCTATACCATCCCCCGTCCTTCAGAGCATCTCACCTACCCCTCTATACCATCCCCCGTCCTTCAGAGCATCTCACCTACCCCTCTATACTATCCCCCTGCCTTGCAGAGCATATCACCTACACCTCTATACCATCCTCCTGTCCTGCAGAGCATCTCACCTACCCCTCTATACTATCCCCCTGTCTTGCAGAGCATCTCACCTACCCCTCTATACTATCCCCCTGTCTTGCAGAGCATATCACCTACACCTCTATACTATCCCCCTGTCCTGCAGAGCATCTCACCTACACCTCCATACTATCCTCCTGTCCTGAAGAACATCTCACCTGTACCTCTATACTATCCCCTTGCACAGAGGCTGCAGGTCCTGAGCAGCTGAAGGATCTTTCAGGTCATTTAATCAGACAGATGTCTGGGAGGAACTTCACAATGTGGACATGTCAACACCAATTATGTTTTGATTTTTTATTTGCTTGTTCCTTCTTATAATAAAAGTGTGTTTTGACAAAACAAAAACATCTAACGTTTTAATAATTTTAATTACTTTCTGAGTTTGTGTTTGTACATCATGTATTGGTCCAATAAGTGAGGATGGTTGAACTCGGTGGCCCTAGGTCTATTCTCCGCCTATGTAACAAAGTAGACTTCCATCCATGATTAGATCACTTCTATACCTTGATCTACTATCGTAGTGCAGTGTATTATTTCTCCCTGTAAGGTTAGCTCACACCACGGTTTTGTGCATCAGGTTCTGTCCGGTTTGAACCAAACAGAACTTGATCCAGTTTTGCCTCCAATGTATCCCTATGGTGCTGTATTGGTCCTAGTTGGCCATCAGGTTTTGTGTATTTCGTGCCTGATTCGGTTTTGTCAGGTTTTTCACCGTCCCCAAAATTGAAGCCTGCAGCATTTTATGTCTCCGGTGCAAAAATCGGACAAAACCGTATCCGCGCAATCCGGTTCCCATATAATCGGAGTCTATGGTGCTGGACCTGTGAAAAAAACGATTATTTCCCGGATCCATTTTTTGCACAGAGCATGCTCAGAAATCTTGGTGTTCTAACTTCAGCACCATGGACAACAGTATTTCATGCACAGGCTGTGAATTCAGCACCTTGGACAGTGACAAAACAGACACCGTTAGACTTCAGGACCATGGACAGCAGCAGAAAACAAATCATGCAAAAAACCAGATCGGAGGGCATATTTGCCCACACTTTCTGCACATCCTGTCCTCTCAGGTTCTGTCCGGTGGATCCTGCAAAAAAACAGGAAACCACCCTGATGTGAAGCCAGCCTGAGAATTCTCCCAACAGGTGACCTATTGGACCCACTAGATTGCGGACCTGGAGGCCAGAATAAGATTCCGATTGCCAATCAATTGGATTGCGTGGACATGTAGCAGGCAGACTCTGCAATGACTGAGGGAGCTCTCTTCCCTGTCTAATCACCTAGTGGTTTCTGAATATGGCATCAAGGGAATTAAACAGCTTTCGATTACAGACGTCACATTGGGAAACCGGCTGTCAGTCACTGCTGGACTCTAGTGGTGGCCACATGGACTATGTCCTCTTTCTCCCACGATAGAAGAGATCCCAATTTCCTAAACAATGATATCATATCCTTAGAAAACTCCATGAATACTTATCCAGTTGAGGTCAGACTGATGGCTCTGGCTAAGGCCCCATTCACACTGCATATTTAGGGATCCGCGTCTATCTGTTTTGAAACCGATAGCCTGGGATCTGTTTTGGCCTCCCATGTATCCCTATGGGCACGGATTGGTCCTATATGGCCATCAGTTTGTGTCATTTGTGTCAGGGATCCGTTTGTTTACGCTTTTTTCATGTACCTAGAACTAGAGACTGCTCCAATTTAGCGGCCTTAAAAAAAGCGGACACAAATGGACAGACACTGAACCGTAGCTGTTCGCGTTAAATAACATGGGGGTCTACGGAGATGGATCCATTTTGCTGTACCGAGTATGCTCAGAAGCAAGGTACAGCTCCTCCCAGCCATTTCTCTGCTGATGATGGATCAGTTAATAAAACGGTCCGTGGTGATCCGTTGGCACAGATCAGTACCTGTCCGTAGGGTCCTTGAAATTCAAGGATCCACACACATGTGCAAAAAAATGCAGTGTGAAGGGGGCTAATAATCAATTTCCAGTGGAATCTCCTCAGTTTGCATTTCGGTTAATACCCCATTGGTCACCCACCTGCCAGATTAGCCGCCTTCACAGTATAGTTGCGCTGTCTTTCATCAAACTCGGCCGGCACTGAAATGACGGCTTTAGAGACCAGAAGCCCCAGGTACTCCTCCGCCATCTTCTTCAGACTTAGCAGCAGCTGAGAGCTGATGTACTCCGGGGTCACAGTAAAGGTCTCGTTGGTTTTGACTGAGTACACAGCTCCACCCTCCCTGTAAAGAACCTGAAATAAAAAGAGATCACAATGGATCAGTGCAGTCTGCAGACTTCTGAAGAGAGTATGTACCTGTGTGATACCAATGTGATAAGAATGGTGTGTGGATGTGAATAGAATAGGTATAGAACAGGTAATCATAATTAGAATAGTGACCACAGGTCTTATATCATTCCATATAATATATCAATACAAGGTTGAAATATAAAAAAAAAAAAGGGGGAACTCTCTTTCACATTTTATGCTACTAAGATGAGAACACGGCCTGCATGATATGTATCTTATGACAGGCAAGAGTCTTTCAATGACTACTGTATTGTTATATACGGGCTACATGTCTTGTGACATACATCCCATGACAAGCAAGTTATAGAAAAACCTATTCAACATTCATTCAATATCCTGTGGCTAATGGTCACGAGGGAAATTGAATGGTACAGTCAGCGCGTGCTCGTAGATATTCTAAAGAGTATAAAAGATGGGAGATAACGGTCAGTGACGGGGGAGCTCTTCCAAGGCAAGATGGACGTACACTTCCTGCGATGCAAGCCTCAATATTGCTCCCTTCTCACTGATACGTGTTCCCCCGAATGGAGAAGGTGAAGCAGCTACAAGATCAGGTAATATATATATTGATGCTTATTCGCTATAATCAAGTCTAGGTATAGTTTGTGTTTAGCCTGTATTTAATTGATGACAATTCACGTGCTACTTTGTAACAAATAAATTTAATCTTGCTATAAAGAATATTATTACCGGTATATATATTGTAAGTCAGTGAGCGCTTCGTAGGTACGGGCTCTGCCCCGATCCAGATAAATTTAGCAAAACAACCTGACAACCTTAAGACCATCCAGAAGTGGAGTCTGTGCACAAGGCCGATAGCTGCTTTTGGCTACAATACAATACCTGGGAACGTATACGTTAATTTTGCAATTATAAAATAATGCATCAGCTTATATCTCAGCCTCTTTTTACAAAGCTCTTTTTATTTTCTTCATGTTAAAAACATAGATCAGGAAAGAATCTAATAAATACATTTAAAGGTAATCTGTCAGCATAATATAGAGACAGAGACCCTGATTCCAGGGATGAGTCACTAATCGGGCTGCTTGCTATAGTTTTGATAAAACAAAACTTATATCAGCTGGAGATTATCACTAGAGGACAAGTATTCCTGCAGCTAGGTAGTCCTCCATATTCATGACCTTCGTATAACCCAGCCTCTACCACTGTGCCAGCTGTCTGCCTATGCACAGTGTACACACAGAATTGCCAATCAGTTGTGTGTGCATGGTTATACAGAGAACTGTATGATCTCCAGAAGATAAAACTTATTAAAAATACAGCAAGCAGCCCAGTCAGTAATACATTTGTGGAATAAGGGTCTCTGCTCTCACATCATACTGCTCTCAGATTACAGAGGAAATACCTGGTGATAGATTCCATACAGTGGAATCTATCACACAAGAATCAAGTGGATGCCCCTGTATGAATAGTGCTGCCGGCTGTGTTATCCAGAGTTTTAGTGAATGGAGCACACACTAGGGCGAGTTGTGAGGTGCTAGCGGAGGGGTGTTAAAGGCACGGGTCCAGATATAGAAGATAAACACTGCACACTCGGATGTATTTAGCAAAATGAAGGGTTTCCTTTATTGATTAATAAACGACAAAAGTGCGACTTGGCAAGATGTTTCGGCCAGCCACGGCGAGGAGCGCAGACACAGCAACAGCTCCAGGACGTTGCATACCTCATAAACACTCCCTGTATATCTGTATATACCTCCTCTTGTTGCGTTCACCTAAGGATACAGGGAAAGGGCATTAAAACTGAGGTCCTCCATAAACACACACAAGCAGGGAGACGGGATTGCACCTGACCCATTCACTAATGTGATATCCTCAGTCCCTGCAGAGATATATACCTCGTGTCCTCCCTGCTTCCCAAGGAAGTAATCCAAGGCGGCACACTACTTCTAGCGACTCTGTGATAAAGGCCACAATGTTGTGGCCGAAACGTGTTGCCAAGTTGCACTTTTGTCATTTGTGAAACAATAAAGGAAACCCTTCACTTTGCAAAATACATCCGAGTGTGCAGTGTTTGTCTTCTATATCTGCTGTGTTATCCATACAGCCACAAAGCCGGTACAGCAGTCGCACAGCATAAGAACTCCATATCTGCAGGTAATAGCATTGTTTTTGTTTGTTTTTTTAACATGATGAACTCCCTTAAAGAAGCACGCCCAACAAACCTTATCCTCCTAATACATTGCAGTCATCATATTATATAGCACTGTGTTCTTGCATTTGCTCTTCTAATGGAAAAGAGAAGAATTTACTGGGTAGATCTACAACATTAAGTGATTAAAAACAGACAGGTTCGTACTAATCTCTATGCAGAAACAGGAAGTTTTCTGCACCTTCGCAAGTCATCATAAGAACTATAACGTGTTTTCAGTGACCTAGATTTGTAGTTCTAATGAAAATTCATGCAAGGAAAAGAGACTTCCTGTTTATACACACAGCTTAGACGAATTCAACTACCGTATATACTCGTGTATAAGCCGAGTTTTTCAGCCCAAAATTTGGGCTGAAAAGTCCCCCCCTCGGCTTATACACGGGTCTATACGGTAGACCCGTGTGGTGGGGGCTGTGTCCGGGGCTGTGGGGGCTGTGGAGGCTGGAGGAGGGGGGGGGGGGGGGGGGGGGCTGCTGTATGAGCGGCCCAGTCACATGGGGCCGCTCATTAAATATGCACTGCATCCCCCTGTCAATCAGCGGCAGAGGGATGCAGTTCATATAGCCCCCCAAAAGCTGGCACTGTCCCCCCTTGTAAGGGCCCCCCCCGGTGCTTATACATTACCATCCCGGTGTTCTGATCGGCGCCGCTCCTCGGTGCTTCTTCATCCTCCCGCGCTGGCTCCATCCGTGATCTCCGGCTGTCGCAGCGATGTGACGTCATCGCGCGACCGCTGGAGAACCCGGATGCAGCCAGCGCGGGAGGATGAAGACGCAGCACGGAGGAGCCGCGCTGATCAGAAAACCGGAATGGTAATGTATAAGTAGCGGGGGGGAACAGTGCCAGCTTGTGGGGGCTGTTGGTACCCCCTGGGGGCTGTTGGTACCCCCAGGGGGCTGCTGGGTACCCCCTGGGGGCTGTTGGTACCCCCAGGGGGCTGTTGGTACCCCCAGGGGGCTGCTGCGAACCTCCTGGGGCTGTTGGTACCCCCAGGGGGATGTTGGTACCCCCAGGGGGCTGCTGGGTACCCCCAGGGGGCTGCTGGGTACCCCCAGGGGGCTGTTGGTACCCCCAGGGGGCTGTTGGTACCCCCAGGGGGCTGTTGGTACCCCCAGGGGGCTGTTGGTACCCCCAGGGGGCTGTTGGTACCCCCAGGGGGCTGTTGGTACCCCTAGGGGGCTGCTGCGTACCCCCAGGGGGATGTTGGCACCCCCAGGGGGCTGCTGGGTACCCCCTGGGGGCTGTTGGTACCCCCAGGGGGCTGTTGGTACCCCCAGGGGGCTGCTGGGTACCCCCAGGGGGCTGCTGGGTACCCCCAGGGGGCTGCTGGGTACCCCCTGGAGGCTGTTGGTACCCCCAGGGGGCTGCTGGGTACCCCCTGGGGGCTGCTGGGTACCCCCAGGGGGCTGCTGTATAACCCCTGGGGGGTGCTGTATAACCCCTGGGGGCTGCTGTATATACTGCTGAGGCCTGTATACCACTGGGGCTGCTGTATATACCACTGGGGCTGCTGTATATACCACTGGGGCTGCTGTATATACCACTGGGGCTGCTGTATACTACCACTGGGGCTGCTGTATACTACCACTGGGGCTGCTGGGGCTCCTGTATACTACCACTGGGGCTGCTGTATACTACCACTGGGGCTGCTATATACTACCACTGGGGCTGCTATATACTACCACTGGGGCTGCTGTATACTACCACTGGGGCTGCTGTATACTACCACTGGGGCTGCTGTATACTACCACTGGGGCTGCTGTATACTACCACTGGGGCTGCTGTATACTACCACTGGGGCTGCTGTATACTACCACTGGGGCTGCTGTATACTACCACTGGGGCTGCTGTATACTACCACTGGGGCTGCTGTATACTACCACTGGGGCTGCTGTATACTACCACTGGGGCTGCTGTATACTACCACTGGGGCTGCTGGGGCTGCTATATACTACCACTGGGGCTGCTATATACTACCACTGGGGCTGCTGTATACTACTGCTGGGGCTGCTATATACTACCACTGCGGCTGCTGTATACTACCACTGGGGCTGCTGGGGATGCTATATACTACCATTGGGGCTGCTGTATACTACCACTAGGGCTGCTGTATACTACCACTGGGGAGGCCTGTATACCACTGGGGGGGGGGCCTGTATACCACACTGCTGGGGGCTGTATACCTGTGCTGGGGTCCACCCTCGGCTTATACACGAGTCAATAGGTTTTTCCAGATTTTTGGGGCAAAAGTAGGGGGGTCGGCTTATACACGGGTCGGCTTATACACGAGTATATACGGTACTCTTTTTTAATCATGTGACGTCTCAGACCTAATAGAAAAGAGAAGAATTAACTGGGTACAAGGGTAAAATGAGCAATTGTAAGTACAAAGTGCTATATAACATGATGATTTCAATATTTAAGGAGGGTAAAAAGTTTGATGGGAGTACTTCTTTAATCATTGCAGTTACATTTCTTTCCATAGCACCTCTCACCTTGAACGGATACCTGTCACTTTCTCCTTTCAACTCCTCAGGGGTAAACATTTTTCCAATAAATCTTTTGGCATCATAGATGGTATTCTGTGGATTGGAGTTGGCGAGCTCAAGGCCTTCGTACCCAGCATACACGTCATTTTCAGTGAAGGATACGATGCTCGGTATACTCTGATGCCCACTGCTATCTGAAATGACTCTCACATCTCCTGTGCCAGGATGAAAGACACCAACAGAGCAGTACGTTGTTCCAAGATCTATGCCAATAACCTTTGGAGTAGGCATAGGCAGATACTGCTGTGCCAGGTAACCCGCCAGCAGGAGAGTCAGAATAGCTGAACCTGGAATAAAAGGAAGAGATGTACATGTTCATACATTCGGCTGGAGTAGAGGGGCATCCACCATATAATATACAACAGTTGAAACCCACAGTATGAATATGGGCAAGTAGCATAAAAGACGCCCAGCCACTCTCCTCACCCTCCCCTATGGGCAAGTACCACAAAAGGCATCCAGCCTCCTTCATCTATGGGCAAGTACCAGAATGAGAGCCAACCACCCACCTCTATGGGCAAGTTCCAGAATGGGTGCCCAGCAACCCTCTCTATTAAGCAGTTAGAAAGCTGCAAAACGCAACTAGAGTTATACAGCTAAGGAAATCCAAGCAATGCCACAACTCAGCTCTGCCAGGATAACTAAGAAACGGGTAAATCAGATGGAAAGTTGCCAGTTCTGAAAATGAAGTGACATTATAGAGCAGTAGAGCAGGTTTTGAACAATGACGGCTTCATGTGCATTCACTCTGTAGGATTCATCTACGACTCTGAGTACAGTCACTTGTGAAGTACCAGGAAGAACACTTAACCTGCAATTTACTGCAAAACTAGCGCTCACTTTAGGATGATTGCAGTCAGTCCTATCAGTTCTGGAAGGCATCATTGCTCTGTATGGCTGTCCCCTAACTATCCGGGATCATGTACTCACAGGACAGGTAGGACATGCTGGAAGTTGTAGTTTTACAACATATGTAAAGTCACAGGTCGTTGTGCTCGAGCATGACACACTACACTCCCCTCCACATGACTGGTGGCTGGGGGCAAGAAAGGCGAACAGAGAAATCATCATGGATGCCACAACAAAACCATCACCGCCAGCCACTGCAGAGGACATCACAGACCTGATCTGTGGTGCCGTACACGTTACTGGACACTTACATCATCCCCGCACAACTTCTAAGGCTGCGACCACAGAGGATGGAAAAATCTGCATCAAATCAGCCCCCAAATGACACCGCCAGTCCAAAGAGGATCTGCAGCAGGTCAGCGCTTCACACTGATTCCACTACATTTGTGGAAATTCAGAGAATATTTTATTTTGACAATTCCAGGACAAAACCATAACGATTTGCTGTTGAATGTTTCTCTGCACATTTAGGGCTATGTGTTTTTTGGTGCAGTCTTGTCACAAATCTGCAGGTCTATCCTTCTGGCAGCAAAGTTATGAGAATTTTGAGATGTTGTGCACATGGTGTTTATTTTTTCCTTGCAGATTAGGTGCATAAAAAAAAAAATCTGGTATAGAAGAGTGTTCTTTTCCCCGTCTTTTTGTGTTCATCAGGATCAAACGAGTTGTGATCTTAAAATATGTCAATCACAGAGCAGAAACATGGGATATGTGTAAAACCAAATTCACACGACCAGTACCGTCACAGGCTGAAACTTCTCTGAGCAATCAGCAATTGCTGCGCCTTTTGAGAGTGTACCACCAGGAGCAGAGGCTGCAGACTGTGACCGTGTACGACGAAGTGTACAACCATGAGCAGAGGCTACGCCCCGTGTGTATGAGTGAGCGTACAGCCAGGAGCAGAGACTGCGCCCCGTGTGTATGAGTGAGCGTACAGCCAGGAGCAGAGGCTGCGCCCCGTGTGTATGAGTCAGCGTACAGCCAGGAGCAGAGGCTGCGCCCCGTGTGTATGAGTCAGCGTACAGCCAGGAGCAGAGGCTGCGCCCCGTGTGTATGAGTCAGCGTACAGCCAGGACCAGAGGCTGCGCCCCGTGTGTATGAGTCAGCGTACAGCCAGGAGCAGAGGCTGCGCCCCGTGTGTATGAGTCAGCGTACAGCCAGGAGCAGAGGCTGCGCCCCGTGTGTATGAGTCAGCGTACAGCCAGGAGCAGAGGCTGCGCCCCGTGTGTATGAGTCAGCGTACAGCCAGGAGCAGAGGCTGCACCCCGTGTGTATGAGTCAGCGTACAGCCAGGAGCAGAGGCTGTGCCCCGTGTGTATGAGTCAGCGTACAGCCAGGAGCAGAGGCTGCGCCCCGTGAGAGTGTACGAGGGAGCGAACAATCAGGAGCACAGGCTGCGGACTGTGAGCGTGTACGACGAAGTGTACAACCATGAGCAGAGGCTGCGCCCCGTGAGTGTGTACGAGGGAGCGTACAGCCAGGAGCAGAGGCTGCGCCCCGTGAGTGTGTATGAATGAGTGTACAGCCAGGAGCAGAGGATGCGCCCCGTGAAAGTGTACGAGGCAAAGTACAGTCAGGAGCAGATGCTGCGCCCCGTGAGCGTGTACCAGGGAGCGTGCAGCCAGGAGCAGAGGTTGGGCCCCGTGAGAGTGTAGGAAGGAGCGTAAAGCCAGGAGCAGAGGCTGCAACCCGTGAGAGTGTACGAAGGAGCGTACAGCCAGGAGCAGAGGCTGCACCCGGTGAGAGTGTACGAGAGAGCGTACAGCCAGGAGCAGAGGCTGCGCCCCATGAGCGTGTTTGAGGAAATCTACATCCAGGAGCAGAGGCTGCGCCCCGTGAGAGTGTACGAGGGAGCAAACAATCAGGAGCACAGGCTGCGGACTGTGAGCGTATACGACGAAGTGTACAACCATGAGCAGAGGCTGCGCCCCGTGAGTGTGTACGAGTGAGCGTACAGCCAGGAGCAGAGGCTGCGCCCCGTGAGTGTGTATGAGTGAGCGTACAGCCAGGAGCAGAGGCTGCACCCCGTGAGTGTGTATGAGTGAGCGTACAGCCAGGAGCAGAGGCTGCGCCCCGTGAGTGTGTATGAGTGAGCGTACAGCCAGGAGCAGAGGCTGCGCCCCGTGAGTGTGTATGAGTGAGCGTACAGCCAGGAGCAGAGGCTGCGCCCCGTGAGTGTGTATGAGTGAGCGTACAGCCAGGAGCAGAGGCTGCGCCCCGTGAGTGTGTATGAGTGAGCGTACAGCCAGGAGCAGAGGATGCGCCCTGTGAGAGTGTACGAGGGAGCGAACAACGAGGAGCACAGGCTGCGCCCTGTGAGAGTGTACGAGCGAAAGTACAGCCAGGAGCAGAGGCTGAGCCCCGTGAGAGTGTACGAGGCAAAGTACAGTCAGGAGCAGATGCTGCGCCCCGTGAGAGTGTACCAGGGAGCGTGCAGCCAGGAGCAGAGGTTGGGCCCCGTGAGAGTGTACGAAGGAGCGTACAGCCAGGAGCAGAGGCTGCACCCGGTGAGAGTGTACGAGAGAGCGTACAGCCAGGAGCAGAGGCTGCACCCCGTGAGAATGTACGAGGGAGAAAACAACCATGAGCAGAGGCTGCGCCCCATGAGCGTGTTCGAGGAAATCTACATCCAGGAGCACAGGCTGTGCCCTGTGAGTGTGTACAAAGGAGAGCACAGCCAGGAGCAGAGGCTGCAGACTGTGAGAGTGTACAAGGGAGCGAACAACCAGGAGCACAGGCTGCAGACCGTGCAAGCATATGAGGAAGAGTACAACCAGGAGCAGAAGCTGTCCTCCATTGAGAGTGTATGAGGAAGTGTACAACCAGGAGCACTGGCAGTGCCTCGTGAGGGTGTACAACCAGGAGCACTGGCAGTGCCTCGTGAGGGTGCACAACCAGGAGCACTGGCAGTGCCTCGTGAGGGTGCACAACCAGGAGCACAGGCAGTGCCTCGTGAGGGTGCACAACCAGGAGCACAGGCTGCACCCCGTGAGGATGTATGAGGGAGCGTACAACCAGGAGAACAGGCTGCGGACCGTGAGAATGTACGAGGGAGCGCATGACCAGGAGCAGAGGCTGCAGACCGTGATGGTGTAAGACGGAGCATACAGCCAAGAGCAGAGGCTGCGGACTGTGATGGTGTAAGACGGAGCATACAGCCAGGAGCATAGGCTTCAGACTATGCAAGCAGAGTTGTTCAACATCGTCATCAATGATTTAGATGAAAGAATTGAGGGCAAACTGATGAAATTTGCAGACACAAAGCTCGGAGGGATCGCTAATACTAGAGTAGAGATAGAGAAGATTCAAAAAGATCTAAACAAACTGGAAGAGTGGGAGCAACTAATGGAATAATTTATATCAGGAGAATTGCAGAGTCCTACATCTGGGCAAGAAAGATGTAAAGAGCATCTAAAGAATGGGGGAATGGGGCTAAGGAACAGCACGTGTGAAAAATGCTTTGTTATATTAATAGATCACATACTGAGCATGAGTCAACAGTGCGATGTAAGGTTCCCAGGACCTGTGGAAGCGCCAAGTGCAAAACGGTGACCGTTGTCCTGTCACCCCCCTCCCTGCACTGTAACCCCATGAAATTACAATGCAGAGCCTAAACCGCAAAGATGTCCGAGTGAGTGCAGCTTCCTGCGTACTCATTACTTTCGTATGGACTGTCAATTTCCAGCTGAGCACCACCGGATAACGACACCACCTTTGTGAACAAGTACCGAAAAAATTGCTACAGATCAGTGCCCGGCTCTACCCAGTTTTGTAAAGACTGGGAGGAATTGGGCTAAGGAATAACACGTGTGAAAAATGCTTTGTAATATTAATAGGTCACAGACTGAGCATGAGTCAACAGTGTGATGCAGCAGCAAAAAACACAATCATGGGATGTATTAACAGGATTATGCAGTCTAGATCACGTGACGTCACGGTCCCCCTCTACTCCTCTTTGGTCAGACCTCATCTGGACACTGTGTCCAGTTCTGGGCACCACATTGTAAATAAGAAATCAACAAACTGGAGCAAGTTCAGAGAAGAGCGACCAGAATGGTGACCGGTCTGCAAACGATGTCCTGTGAGGAACAGTTACAGGATTTGGGAATGTTTAGCCTGCAAAAAAGACTGAGAGGAGACTGAATAGCTGTATGCAAATATCTCAAGGGCTGTCACACTGTAGAGGGATCAGCTTTATTCTCATTTGCACAAGGAAAGACTAGAAGAAAAGGGAGGAGACACAGATTAGATATTAGAAAAATCTTTTTGACAGTGAGGGGGATTAATTAGGGAAACAGGCGGCCACGAGAGGTGGTGAGTTCTCCTTCAATGGAAGTCTTCACACTGAGGCTGGACTGGATGGGATGATTTAGTGAATCCTGGGTGGATCAGTGGTTAGCAATGCAGGACCACATCTGCAAGGAGTTTGTATGCTCCCCTGTGTGTGTGGGGTTTCTCTGGGTTCTCCGGTTTCCTCCCACACTCCAAAGACTGATGGAGAATATAGACTGTGAGCCCAATGGCACTGATGTAAAGCGCTGTGTAATAGCGCTATTTAAATGAATAAATATTATTATCCTGCTTTGAGCAGGGGGTTTGACCAGATGACCCAGGAGGTCCTGTCCAACTCCACCATTCTATGATCATACAAGAGAGCGTACAAGCAGGAGCACAGGCTGCGGACCATGCAACTGTACATCAGCTTTCAGGGTCGCAACCAATCAGATCCCAGCTCTCACCTCTCAGCTGTACAACCAATCAGATCCCAGCACTCATGTCTCAGAGGTCACAACCAATCAGATCCAAGCTCTCGTCTCAATGTCACAACCAATCAAATCCTCAGCTGTTATTTCTCAGGGTCAAATTCTGAAATAATAATGGGGTGTGACTCTATCTATTATATAATTGCGAATGCTGCGAGTGCCCCTTTGTCGTCATGTGGATACGAACGAAGCATTGGCCGCGCAGCGGCCATTGCGAGCCGGCGAGTCGCTATGCCCGCGCAGCGGGCATGGCGAGTCGAAGCATTGGCCGCGAAGCGGCCATTGCGAGTCGCTCTAAGGCGACTCGCTATGCCCGCGCAGCGGGCATGGCGAGTCGCCTTAGCAGCGCGAAGCATTGGCCGCGAAGCGGCCATTGCGAGTCAGAGACTCGCTCTGCTAGAATCCCGATGCATTGTGCATCGGGCACCCATCTAGTTCATAAATAATAATCTCCAAAGAGTGCACTTTAAAAATAATTCTTTATTTAGTAAATACTAAAATCAGTAAGTAGTGTGTGTAACCCTACACCTGTATCTAGTAAAACAAAGAGATGACAGTTGTATGGGAGGATCCCTGCGTCTCTATCCTTCCCCTACCAACTGTCTCTGCCTGACTACGGAGGTTTAAACACGTTATGTAAATGGTGTCCCCGTTCCACGGCGGCTCACCCTGAGTGTCCCTATATTCTTACTCAGGGCAATTTGCTACCGGCAGGGTACCTGTCATATATCTTGGATGTGCTTGAATATGAGCCTGGGTCAAACCCCAGTGCCCTTCCTGCGTGTGTGTGTGCAGCTTAGATGTATGTACGTTTTTTAGGGAGTGTTCTACTTGATATTACCATAAACACAAATATCAGGTCTCAAGGTGAGGTACCATCTATCCCCTGAGATCACATCACCAGCATATGTATATATGCACACACAATTTCACCCCTATTATGCTCAAACAGTGGGAGATAACGCAGGCCCAGCAATCATCACAAGTAGGCAGGTTAATGACCCATCAAGCAGAGTTAGAACTTATCATTCCACTTATCTGATGTTATAGATGTTCCATCAGTCCCAGTCTCTGTCATACAGCGTATGACCTCTCAGTCTCCGTCATACAGCGTACGACCTCTCGACGCGTTTCTGCCCGCTAATTCAGCTGGGCGTCCTCAGGAGCGACTGTGCTGTGTTGGTTACCAGGTGGTTCCATATAAGTCACCCGGGCGCTGTAAGAGGTGGTATAATAACCTACCCTCTAGTCCTCAGTAGTGTCAGCAGCTGACACAGAGACTGGGACTGATGGAACATCTATAACATCAGATAAGTGGAATGATAAGTTCTAACTCTGCTTGATGGGTCATTAACCTGCCTACTTGTGATGATTGCTGGGCCTGCGTTATCTCCCACTGTTTGAGCATAATAGGGGTGAAATTGTGTGTGCATATATACATATGCTGGTGATGTGATCTCAGGGGATAGATGGTACCTCACCTTGAGACCTGATATTTGTGTTTATGGTAATATCAAGTAGAACACTCCCTAAAAAACGTACATACATCTAAGCTGCACACACACACGCAGGAAGGGCACTGGGGTTTGACCCAGGCTCATATTCAAGCACATCCAAGATATATGACAGGTACCCTGCCGGTAGCAAATTGCCCTGAGTAAGAATATAGGGACACTCAGGGTGAGCCGCCGTGGAACGGGGACACCATTTACATAACGTGTTTAAACCTCCGTAGTCAGGCAGAGACAGTTGGTAGGGGAAGGATAGAGACGCAGGGATCCTCCCATACAACTGTCATCTCTTTGTTTTACTAGATACAGGTGTAGGGTTACACACACTACTTACTGATTTTAGTATTTACTAAATAAAGAATTATTTTTAAAGTGCACTCTTTGGAGATTATTATTTCTCAGGGTCGCAACCAATCAGATTCCAGCTCTCATCTATCAGGGTTGTAACCAGATCCCCAGCTCTCAGTGGTACAACTAATCAGATCCCCAGCTGTCATCTCTGTGGGTAGAAACCAATCAGATCCCCAGCTGTCATCTCTCAGGGTTGCAACCAGATCCCCAGCTGTCATCTCTGTGGGTAGAAACCAATCAGATCCCCAGCTGTCATCTCTCAGGGTTGCAACCAGATCCCCAGCTCTCAGTGGTACAACTAATCAGATCCCCAGCTGTCATCTCTGTGGGTAGAAACCAATCAGATCCCCAGCTGTCATCTCTCAGGGTTGCAACCAGATCCCCAGCTGTCATCTCTGTGGGTAGAAACCAATCAGATCCCCAGCTGTCATCTCTCAGGGTTGCAACCAGATCCCCAGCTGTCATCTCTGTGGGTAGAAACCAATCAGATCCCCAGCTGTCATCTCTCAGGGTTGCAACCAGATCCCCAGCTCTCAGTGGTACAACTAATCAGATCCCCAGCTGTCATCTCTGTGGGTCGAAACCAACCAATCAGATCCCCAGCTGTCATCTCTGTGGGTCGAAACCAACCAATCAGATCCCAGCTGTCATCTCTCAACGATACACCCAATCAGATCCCAGCTGTCATCTCTCAACGATACACCCAATCAGATCCCAGCTGTCATCTCTCAATGATACACCCAATCAGATCCCAGCTCTCCTTTCTCACAGTCCTCCTGATTGGGCGGTTTTCTTAAGCCCCCCTGTGTCACAGTGTGTCGTACATTCCTCCATTATGTGTACAGCTGGGACTTGTAGTTCTTCTCCCCGCAGTGTCCCCCTCACAGTAACTCACCTAGTATGGTCATCTCCCCGGCCATGGTCCCGGTGTACAGATCGCACTTCCTCTGCTCAGTGATGACTGTACCTTATTACACACAGCCGCCGGCCGCGCTGCATGCTGGGGAGGACCGGTATTACCCTGCACATGCGCTGTGTGGGATACGTACAGCTCGACGCACGGGCAGGTGGGCGGAGTTGCAGGGTTGAGCCCCGCCTCCGTCACCAGCAGAGGGCGGTCAGTGAGGCCGTGGCGTCCTGTCACCATGGAAACACGCGAGATGTTGTGTCCTGGCTCCTCCGCGAGGTATTGCTAGAGGGAAAACATAGGGACATATCCAGGTCTATAGTGTCTGCACTAGTGCTCATCAGCAGCCATATTGTTGGAGTCTAATGAGGTATAATTATAATTGAAGTAACATCAAGCAGTAATGGCGTGTGCTCAAAACGCATTTTTCGAGCGGATTGGCTCCATGTCTATGTTCACATGTTGCTTTTTCGCAGCTTTATTTCACTGCATCACTTTTGAAGCGTTGAAAACCTGACATGAGGGTAGGTATCCAGGTTATGGCGGAGCTCATCCTTTGTGGTGTAGTAGTTTTCAATGACGTTCAACATCTGAGATGATGACGCGCCCACTAGGGCCGAGGGACACCGGAACCGGGCCTTCAGTTCTCTTGGGGACGTCACAGCGCTCACCTGGCTCCGGGGCCCCCGGTGTGTGTCAAATAGGGAATAGAGTTTTTGTGACGCCCTGCTAGTACAGGTAGCCACAAGACCACCTAAAACATGGATGGATTTCCACAGTGTGTACCCCATACACATACAACACCTTCCACCCCAGACCTGTAGGGGGAGCCCAACTTGCTGCTTAAGAAAGATCCCCTATAAATACCGTGCTGGGGGCGGAGTTAGTCAGAGTGTGCAGTCGCTAGGAGAACTGTGAAGACGTCCTGGTGTTTCGGAGCCGCGCTAGGCCCGAGCCAGTTGACAACCGAGCAGTTACCAGCCTAGCAGTACAGGACTAAGAGTGAGGTCAAAGGCAAGGCATGAGGAGCGAAGTGAGAGCAGACTTGGGGCAGAGAGCCACAGCGGTTCACCCCGAAAGCATCCTGGACACCGGATTCCGAGTCTGCAGAAGAGCATCTAACCCAGCAGAGAAACCGGTTCGCCGTGGAGACTCCAGTCTCCCGGGGTCATCTGTGTAGCAACCAAGAAGGAAGCCAGGCACCGCAGGAGAGGATACAGCGGTAGCCCACACGAAGGTTTCCCACTGCAACACACAGGTGACAGAAGAGCAGAAGAGGCCAGCCAAGGTTTTACACAGGGCAGGGGCTTCAACAAGGGAAAAGTGACAAGGAGGCCTTAAACTCACTGACCATGGAGATCCAGAAGTGTTTCCCAACCACCGAAGAGTACCCTGGACATTACCTGCAATTCCACCAGTAAAGGTACAGAAACATCTTACACTGTGTGTGTCGATTCCTCAGTCCCTGACCCTGTCCGCTACAGAGACTGCCCAGCTGCCCAGCAGCAAAGCCAACCCCCTGCATCCATCCCTGTCACCTCACCACAGCCCAAAGGACCCTGCTTCGCCTGTGGGGAGCTATAACCACCCAGCTGCCTGACCATCATCCCAGGAGGCCCACAGCAGCGCTGGTGCATTCGCCAGGAACCACAGGTGGTGTCACGACAAACTTCATTCTCTTATTCCCTTTCAACAACCTCCCCCAATTTTTAGGCTGACCACTAGGGCCATGGGTCTGGACGGGCCACCGGTGACATCCCTGCAACTCCATGCCTGGGTACCGAGTCCCCATAGGCCCTCGGGTGCACCATTTTATATGGGAAATGAGTTTGTGACGCCACCCGTGGCTTTCACCAATTGGGATGGATGGCAGACGCTGCAGTACAGATCCTCTGGGGCCGATGGTAACGCAGCGGAAGGGGTTCTGCTCTCCACGGGTCCCAGAGCAGAGGTAGTGTTTATTGTAGGTACAAAAGCGAGGTAAATAACGTGAGGAAACAGCAGGATGCAGTCTCTTAAGTTTACTCACAGATGTTACTCGGCTCCAGGTGGTTCCAGCCTACAACGGGGTGCTGTGTTCTCCGGGTCAGGGCTCTAGACAACTCTAAGATAATTCAGGGACTATCTACTTGGACCCTACTTCTGGTTTTCCCTCTCACAGCTGTCTCCCTGCGCTGGATTCTCACCCTCCTTCCCAGCGCCTCACACCCAGTATCTTGAGCCAGTAGCCTCGGGTCCTGTCGGGCAACTTCGTCTTGGCTCCCTGACCCTACACGACCACCTTTTCAATGAATGAGTGTGGACTTGGACTGTGGTACTTGAAGTCACCTCGGTCCCTGGTTCGATAGTTGAGTGATTCAGTTACTTCACTAGTCTGGGGCTGGTTCCCTTTCTGCAGCCCAGTCCCTCTTTCTGACCCCAGGTTCTCTGTCAGCTCCGATGCGGGCGCCATGGGTGGATCGCTCACTTCCCGTGCCCCTGGGACTCCTTCTGTCTCACTTGAGCCCTTCGCAGACTCCTCCGTCAGTTCTGTCCTCTCTCTGTCTCGGGATGAGCTCCACCAGCTCCAGTCCTTCCCCGGACGTCTCTCTCAACATCTGTTCGTCTCTGTGTTTTCTCTCCAACTCCCTCTACGTCCTTCTACATCAGTCAGACAACCGGACGTACAGTACAGAACACGCACGATGACCTGACTTACAGCACACAACACACAGACGACCTGACGTACAGCATATGATCACCCCCAGGCTATGGGGTACTCGGGAACCGGGCCAGTGCGGTCTCTCTGGGAATCACGGTAGTCGTGACCCGGTCCCGTGGCCTTGGATCAGTCTAAAAAGGGGTATTTACAGGGGATTTGTCGTGACTCCACCCGGGGTATGTGGTTAGTAGAGCCACTGCTGCTGTATTCCTGCTGGGGACGGTGACTTGGGGCAGCGTGGATGGTAAGCCCTCCTCGGGTAGGGCTGAGGGTCCCCATGGCAGGTGTAGGAAGTCTATGTACAGGGTGCAGGGTAACGGGTTCAAGTAACAGGCAGACTCACGGTTTTGTAGTTTTCTCAGTCCTTTACTGGAGCAGATGTTAAATGCTGTCCTCTGAGTCCTGAAAGGAAATTGGGGTTATTCTCACTCGACCGAGTCTTTTTGGCTCCCTTGCTGCGCTTGTGATTTGGCTCCTGCATTTGCTTAAGCTAGGCTGCCGACACTGTCTCGTCCTGCAGGGTACCAGTATAACAGGCAACTCGAGTTCTTCACTCTCTCTACCCTGCAGCTGGGTGTCAATGCTGTTGGAGTCTATGCGTTGCTGTGTTTCTGGTACAGTGTAGCTGGAGAATCTGGAGTCCCCCACTTTCCGGTGTTGACTGCTGGGATGTGTAACCCTGCACAGTCTCGGACTCCAGTGTCCGTTCTATGCGCTTGTTCTCTGGGGAAGGCACGATGCTGCTCAGCCTCCCGGTGTATTTCTTCCTCTCCTTTCCTCAGACCATAGCCTTAGGCCTGGAACAAGTTAGCGATCCTGGGACGAGCTAAGCAGCTTCCAGTCCACCAGGATGTCTTCACAGTGCTGCTCCGCACTGCACTGTTCTCAGTCCTCCCAGGAACTGAACTGAACTCGCATCCTCTCAGACCAGAAAATAAGGGAAGCTCACCCTGAACCCGGGCTTGGTCTCCCCCTTCTGGCTTGGAGGTGTTAGTGTTGTGTGTGCCTGTTGCCTGTTGAGAATATCCTTTGTTGCTCTCTGGTGACACCAATACCTGGGGGGGGCAGTAATGACACTGTGGCACATCGACCCTGGGGGTGCCACATTCCCCCTTAGTGAAAAACAGTACTCCGAGACTGTGGCAACTTTTCAACAAATAACACATTAATCAACAATTTAATGTAGATTCTCAAAATATAAAAATTACAAAAACCAATAAAATATAAAAATAGTTCAAAAAAGTTCAAAAAGCAGTCCCTCCGGTGATGAGTCCTTTTTCCACCAAGGCTGGTGAATATTATGTAGAAGGAGTCTCTACCACAACCAGTCCAGTGGTATTTTATGGTCCATGGTTAAATATAAAAGTTCAAGAATATGCAAAGTTCTTACAGGAAAGTCTCTGTAGGTACTGGGCTTAATGGGTTTCAGCATTACACACAAATAAACAAACAAGGTCCCTATGGGTGTCTTGACTTAGGAGGCCTGGTCTCATTCTTACCACCCCCAGGCACTTTCTTTCCCTAACTTAATGTGCATGGGGGATAATCCAGTTCCTCCACCCTTCTGTACACTATGTTTACCGGGTTCTATTCACACTTTTCACACTAAAACATTTGTACAATACTTTATTCACATTTTACACTTTAATCTTTATAACGAGCTGGGAGCTGACCCTGCGTACTACGTAGTGACCTTCTTTCTACAGCTGTACTGAGCATAATGCTATGAGTAGAGGTGTACCTTGTAGGTGTTTCTAATTCTGAGTGAGACATAGATCTGACTGCAGGACTGGCAAATTCACTAGGACCAGGAATCTGTTCTTCCTGTGTTTCCTCTATGGGTTGTACTTCCAGTTCTGGTTCCTCTATTCTTGGGACTTCTTGTGGTACGGGTTCAAGTACACGTTCAGGTACTGGTTCAGGCAGTACCACTTGATGAAATGCAAGCATTGGTACTAAGGCTGCTCCATGGTAATTTGTCCAGATTTTTGGAAAATATCCTAAGGGTACCTTTACACGCCGCTATTGGATGGTGGCAACAACCGGATACTTCACGTGCACGAGCATGCACAAACGGTTGCAAACGGTAATCGCACCACCTTTACATGCCGCAACAAGGTGCGCTACAGTAGGTTACATCTATCTCTAGATAGACCGCCGGGTGTCTCAAGTTACCTTCTGCCGAGCACCTTACCTCATTTACACACCGCTACAACAAGCTAATATGGGCGGACCTGGTGCAGCAGGGACAACACATAGGCGTGCCACAATTGTGGATTACGAGACGTCCGTACGCTGATAGGACAAAGCAAGAACATCATGATTGGCCAGGCATCGCAGGAGGCTGATTAATACATGACGCTCGAGCAATTGTGTAGTGTGACTGGTCAGCTCCTTAAATATGCCGCCCTATGCAGCAACAACCAATCGTAATGCAGGAGCTTCCTCCAATGATCGCTGAAGGGGGGGTGGTTTCCCGGAGGCTGTGTCACGCCCCAGGTACATACCAGGTACATAGCATGGTGTAGTAACAACCCTTCTGTTCCTTCTTTACACGCCGATACAGGTCGCTACAATCGCCTGGGTAGCCACCTGTTTCAGGGCAGTGCTCGGAAACAGGTGTCACTACTGGCGGGTGGCTACAACCGTCTTCATACGCCGCTACCACGGGTTGAATTGGCGGTGCAAGATACATTTCTCTCATGTACCCGGTTGTTACCACCATCCAGTAGCGGCGTGTAAAGGTACCATAAGACAGTATGGAACACATCTTCTTTCTTCTTAGGTTCAACAGGTTCAACTACTGGGACCTCTGATGTCTTCAGGTTTTCAGGACACAATTTTAAGTGGTCTCTTGATACGGCTGATGTGGTTCTGCCTTCATCTTTATTAATTAGGCACACTTTTGTATTGTCAAAGTTTGATGGGAGAACAGTGTATGGTGTTGGTTCCCAATGATCATCTAACTTGTTGGTGCGTCTTTTCCTTTTAAGCACTTGTTCACCAGGTTGTAAAGGAGCTGCTGAAGCATGTTGATTGAAGGTTCTCTCTAGCTTCTCTCTAGCTTGCTGGAGACTTTTCTCAATGCATTCTTGGACATGGAGATACTCCTGATGGCGTAGTGTATCCCAATTGGTTTCTGGAACTTCTGCATCAGGTTTGAGAATTCCCATATCCAAATCTATTGCCAGCTTACTGAGTCTTGCTCTCATGAGATAAGCTGGGGTGCAATTGGTCGAACTCACCGGGACATGGTTATACAAGTCTTCCAAGTCGTGTAACTTCTCTGGCCATTGATTCCTTTCTGATGCTGGAAAAGTCTTTAAGAGGTCAATCACAATGTGATTCATCTTCTCACATAAACCATTTGTTTGAGGATGATAAGCTGTTGTGCGGATCTTCTTACATCCATACATGTTACAGAATTCTTGGAACACCTCTGCTTCAAAGGCTGGACCTTCATCTGCCAAGACCTGTTCAGGGTATCCATGTGGTTTGCAAAAGTACATTTGCAATGCTTTAGCTGCAGTTCTTGCTGTGAGATCCTTCACTGGCACCACCATGAGGAAACGGGAATAGTGGTCCACAATGATCAATGCATAGACTTAGCCGGATTTGCTTGGTGTTAATTTGACGTGGTCTAGGGCTACTAATTCCAGGGGTTGCTTGGTGACTGTGGACTGGAGCTCTCTGACTTTCTTGATCCTTTCTCCATAGGTTGTACGGGCCACATTTTCTAAACCATTCTTCAATTGATTTTCTCATGTCAACCCAGTAGAATCTTTCTCTCAAGAGCACTTCCAACGTCTTCCATCCAAAATGCCCTGCACCATCATGATTGGCTTCCAGGCTCATCTTTGTATCTTTCTTGGGTACAACAATCTGCCACACCAACTCATGAGTCTTTGGATTAACGTGTCTTCTGCATAGCTTATGTTTATACAGGAACAATCTCCCTCTCTCTTTCCAGAGCTGGGGAGCTTCAGCTGGAGCGTTCTGATCAGGGTTTGCGCCTTCATGCATCAGCAATCTCTTGACTAGTCCCACAGCCAGGTCACTGTTCTGTACGTCAGCCCATCTTTGATGTGATAAGAGGTTGAGCATTGCCTTTTGATGCTTCTGGTACACACCTGCTTCGTACTGTGTTGCCTTAGGGTGGTGAAAGGCCGGTAGCTCTATTTCTTCCAGCTCCTCCGGTTCCTCTTCCACGTCTCTCAGATGTGGCATCCGGGATAAGGCATCTGCATTCCCATTCTTGCGGCCAGCCCTGTATTTGATGGTGAAATTATAATTAGACAGCCGGGCTATCCATCGCTATTCCAGGGCTCCTAGTTTTGCTGAGTCCAGGTGGGTTAACGGGTTGTTGTCCATATATATGGTAAAGCTTGCAGCGGCCAGATAATGTTTGAAACGCTCCATTACAGCCTAGACTTCTGCCGGTAGTTCTAACTTGAAGGAAATGTAATTCTCCGGGTTTCTTTTGGTAGGCCGGAGCTTCCTGCTTGCAAAAGCGATGACTCTCTCTTTACCTTCTTGCACCTGAGACAACACTGCTCACATTTCCATGTTACTGGCATTCGTGTACAGAATGAAGGGTTGATGGTAATCAGGGTATGCCAGGATCTCTTCTCCTGTTAGGGCAAAGTTCAATTTCTTGAAGGAATCTTCCTTTTCATCACTCCACTGGAAGGGAGGACACCGGACCGGTGACTTCTTAGACTGTCACAGCAAGATGCTTTGTAGAGGGGCCGCCAGCTTTGTAAACCCTTTAATAAACCTTCTGTAGTAGCCTACCAGTTTCAGGAATTGCCTCAACACTTTCACGCTTGTGGGTCTTGGCCAATCCCTTATCACTGTAACCTTCTCGGGATCCGGTGCTACACCCTCTGAGCTTACGACATGGCCCAGGTACTGTACCTTTGGTTTGAGCAGGTGACATTTAGATGGTTTTATTTTCATACCATACACAGACAAGGCTTCAAACACTTCTTCTAGGTGTTGTAGATGCTCTTCATACGTGTGGGAGTAGACTATTACGTCATCCAGGTGAAGGAGAATAGTTTCAAAGTTCTTGTGTCCTAAGCAGCACTCCATCAGTCTCTGGAATGTACCGTGTGCGTGTGAGTCCAAATGGCATACAATTGAACTCACAGAGGCCCATCAGCGCGCTAAACGCTGTCTTCTCACGGTCAGCCTCTGCCACAGGAACTTGCCAATACTCACTAATCAGATCTAAGGTGGAAAAGTAGTTAGCAGATTTTAATACAGCTAATGACTCTTCTATACTGGGTAATGGGTATGCATCCTTGTGTGTAATGCGGTTGATCTGCCGGTAATCTACACACATTCTCATGGTCCCATCCTTCTTTTTCACTAGCACTAAAGGAGCTACCCAGGGGCTACAACTGTCTCTTATTACCCCTGCTTCCTTCATTTCTTTGAGCATGTCATTTGCACATTGGTAGTGAGTGGGTGATACGGGTCTATACCTATCTCAGTGGTTCCTAACCCGGGTTCGATCGAACCCCAGGGGTACGGTGTGTCAGTCTCAGGGTTTCGGCGGAGCCTCCGCCACGCAGGTCAACTCACTCCCGATGGCTGCATGTACATTTATCACTAAAGAAGGGTTCGGTGAATGTGCATATGAAACTGGTGGGTTGGGTACCTCAAACAAGGTTAAGAACCACTGACCTATCCTTTATGGGTGGATGACTACCTGTGGGTATGTTGTGTTCTATCCCTTTGATCTGCCCAAAGTCTAGATGGGGTTTGCTGAAGATCTGCTCGTACTCCCTCACTACCTGGTGTACTCCACGCTTCTGATAGGAGGGTGTACAACTGGTACCTACATGTAACTTTTGGCACCAATCCTCCAGTTTTCCCTCTGAGCCATTGCAATTCGCCTGGCTTGATGGGTTCAATGGTTCAACTGTGGTGATGGCGTTGTTATCCACAGTGTATAATTTAGCCATGGTAGCATACTTTGGTAGGATCACTTCCTCTTCCCCACAATTTAGAAGGTGTATTGGACACTCTCCCCCCTGTGTACCTCAACTACTCCTCTGGCCGACAGTACAGTGGGCCTACTCTCTGAGTGCTCGGTTCCACCAGGGCCTGATAATTCCCCCCTGAGGCCTATTGCAGCTCTACACCAGACTAACATTTCAGTTTTGGGACACAATGGGTATTGGATCACTTACCCTTGCACTACCAATCTCTCCTCAAGTCAACTCTACCTGCTGTCTCATCATCGGAGCCTTTATTTCCTTCCGCAGGACTCTTTGTTGCCCGGAATTGGCATGTAACGGCCATCTGCTGTAGAATAACAATGATTTCTGCAATACAACTTTCCATCACATTCATTCCTAGCAGAATAGTTGGATCACGTTCATGGCGGTCAACATCAACAATTATCACCCCTTGATCTTTTAATTCTACTCTCCCAATTTTCATGGTCATGTCTTTAAATCGAATTTGTGATGCTAGTTTAACCATTGCTAGCCCATATTTAAAGTCATCATCTGGGCCATGCGTAATGTCTGAATCATCACAGTACCGTTTAAAAAGGATATAAGCTGTGGAGGAAATCTGCGAGCTGGTGTCCAGCTGAGCGTTCATGGGAAATCCATCCAGCACAACAGGTATAATTGGACTCCTCCCATGTACCTGTCCGCCAGCTTGGTGGGCCTTGTGAGTTCATTCCTGAGGAGTTGCCCACTTCCCAGGGAATCCCCGTTTAAAGCACTCTCCCTGTCAAAGTGATCTGCTTCTCAGCAGTGGCGACAAATGGGCTTTCCATCCTGGTGGTAGTGTTCGCTGGGTCGTCCTCTGGTTGCTGGGTACTTCCTGGGTCTCATCCACGGACATCCTCTTTGCTTGTAGCCAGCTTGATCACAGGTTTTGGATTCACACAGCTCCTGCATAGCCTTGGCCATCTCAACTACAGTTTTGGTTAGGGCTTCAATGTTTTGGTTGAGAGCCTCATTGGTGATGGGCTTCTGAGGTTTTGCACTAGCCCCTGACATGGCTGATGGTTTTGCACTGTAGCCAAGCATTGAGCAAAGTCTGTATCATGAGGCTCTTCTGCCTGCAGTATGCAGATTGCCCTCTCTTTAAACTGCACAAAGTTCAAGTCTGGATTTTGGATTGCCATCATTTGCAGCCGTCCTCTATGAGGAGGGAATTAATAGTCCATCAACAAACTGGTCAATGAGCAATTTATCTTCCCCTTGTGCCAAGGCGGGTTCTGCCTGTTTGAGTGCCCTGAGTGCCTCCTGCAGATTTAAAGCAAAGTCTCCCACAGTCTCTTGTGGTTTCTGCCGCCACCCAAAGAATCTCATTTTGGCTCTGGCATCTACACTGGTCTCAAAGGTAGCTTTCAGCCTAGCTATTACATGTTCCACAGTGTCTTTATCATCATCTGACCAGGACTTTGTCTCCCGCTGTGCATGACCAGCTAACTGCCCCAATAATATGCTGATATGCTGACCTTCTGTCAGGAGGAATATGCTGTAATAGCTGTCCAGCTTTTCTTTAAAGTCTGTGAGGGTATTGGGCTCACCTGAGTATTGCGGCAGCCCACGTCGCCCACGGGGTGTACGGCATCAGGAACGGCATGATCGGTGACATCCCTGCGCTGCAGCACTGCCGGGTGCTCCGTCCACTCACTGTGTGGGATCCGCTGTCTGCGACATCTTTCCGCCCCCTTAGTTAATCTCGACCTTTCTGGTCTTCTGCTTCCGTCAGGGTGTACAATTATAATTCCGCTGGTGCAGCAGGATTTTGTGTGGGGCAGCGTGGATGGTAAGCCTTCCTTGGGTATTGCTGAGGGTCCCCAGGGCAGGTGTAGTGGTAATGGATGGGCCTGGTAAGGGTTTGTGCTGGGTACAGGTCACTTACTTTGCTGCTGCAGCTCCTCCAGCCATTGTGTGAGAAAAGCAGTCTCCGGCTCTGCAGGTGGAGTTTCTGCTGTGGATTACAGGGCAACAGGCGCAATTAACAGGCAGACTAACGGTTGTAGTTTTCTCATTCCTTTTACTAGAGCAGATATTAAAGGGATCCTGTCACCTTCAAAACGCCTCTAAGCTACAAAACATGTCCCTGCAGCATCCATCACTAATCTCACCCCTCCTTTTGTCTCTAAAAGCATCCTGTGAAAGTGCATAAAACGTTTTAATACTCACTCATTAGGGATTATAATTAGCAGTGACTATATTCTTTAGTCACCAAGGCGGCTGTTTTGCAGCTCCAGGGATCCACCCTGTCTGTGTGTGTTTGCTGTGATGTGCAGGCATTGCCCTCCCCCTCTCTATCACTCACAGAATGCAAATCATTAGTCCTGCCTTCAGCTGCACATCACAGCAGCACAGACAGAGAGAGGGTAGATCCTGGAGCTGCTAAACAACACCCCCTGGTGACTAAAGAATATACCCCTGCTAATTATAATCACTAATGAGAGTATTAAAACGTTTTTCTCCACTTTCACAGGATGCTTTTAGGAGACAAAAGGAATGTGAGATTAGTGAATGGATGCTGCAGGGACATGTTTTGATAGCTTATGAGGCGTTTTAGGAGGTGACAGGATCCCTTTAAAAGCTGTCCACAGAGTCTTGGAGAGCAACTTGAGGTTATTCTCACCCGGCCGGGTTGTTTGGCTCCCTTGCTGCGCTTGTAATTTAGCTCCTGCAGTTGCTTAACCTAGGCTGCCGGCCCTGTCTCTTCCTGCAGGGTACCAGTATAACAGGCAACTCAAGTCCTTCACTTTCTCTGCCCTGCACCTGGGTGTCAGTGTTACTGGAGTCTATGCGTTGCTGTGTTCCTGGTACAGTGTAGCTGGAGAATCTGGAATCCCCCACTTTCCGGTGTTCACTGCTGGGATGTGTGACCCTGCACAGTCTCGGACTCTGGTGTCCGTTCTATGCGCTTGTTCTTTGGAGAGAGCGTTGTGCTGCTCAACCTCCAAGTGTGTTTCTTCCTCTCCTTTCCTCAGACCCTAGCCTTAGGCCTGGAACAAGTCAGCGATCTTGGGACGAGCTAAGCAGCTTCCAGTCCACCAGGATGTCTTCACAGTGCTCACCCACACTGCACTCAACTGCTCCTCCCCTAGACTAGAAATATAAGGGAAGCTCACCCTGAACCCGAGCTTGGTCTCCCTCTTCTGGCTTGGAGGTATAAGTGTTGTGTGTGTGTTGCCTAATGAGAATGTCCTTTGTTGCTCTCTGGTGCCACTACTACCCGAGGGCAGTGATGACACTGGGGCACATTGACACTGGGGTGCCACATATGTATGTCATATCTATCATTATCTATGTGTCTAACTACATCGATGTATGTCATATGTACATATCATCTATCAATGTATGTCACATGTATCTAGCAGCCATATATGTACAGTCATATGAAAAAGTTTGGGCACCCCTCTTAATCTTACTCTTTTTTTTTTTTTTAAATAGTTTTTTTTTTTTGCAACAGCTATTTCAGTGTGATATATGTAATAACTGATGGACACAGTAATATTTCAGGATTGAAAAGAGGATTATTGTACTAACCGAAAATCTGAAATATGCATTATTTCAAAATTTGACAGGTGCAAAAGTATGGGCACCTCAACAGAAAAGTGACATTAATATTTAGTAGATCCACCTTTTGCAAAAATAACAGCCTCTAGTCGCTTCCTTTAGCTGTTAATGAGTCCCTGGATCCTGGATGAAGGTATTTTTGACCATTCCTCTTTACAAAACAATTCCAGTTCAGTTAAGTTTGATGGTCGCCGAGCATGGACAGCCCGCTTCAAAACATCCCACAGATGTTCAATGATATTCAGGTCTGGGGACTGGGATGGCCATTCCAGAACATTGTAATTGTTCCTCTGCATGAATGCCTGAGTAGATTTGGAGCGTGTTGTTGGATCATTGTCTTGCTGAAAGATCCATCCCGGCGTAACTTCAACTTTGACACTGATTCTTGAACCTTATTCTCAAGAATCTGGTGATACTGAGTGGAATCCATGTGACCCTCAACTTTAACAAGATTCCCGGTGCCGTCATTGGCCACACAGCCCAAAGCATGATGGACCCTCCCCCAAATTTGACAGTGGGTAGCAAGTGTTTTCTTGGAATGCTGTGTTTTTGTGGCACCATGCATAACGCCTTGTTGTATGACCAAACAACTCAACCTTTGTTTCATCAGTCCACAGGACCTTCTTCCAAAATGAAACTGGCTTGTCCAAATGTGCTTTTGCATACCTCAGGTGACTCTGTTTGTGGCGTGCATGCAGAAACGGCTTTTTTCGCATCACTCTCCCATACAGCTTCTGCTTGTACAGTGGCGCTGTATTGTTGACCGATGCACAGTGACACCATCTGCAGCAAGATGATGCTGCAGGTCTTTGGAGGTGGTCCCGTGGATTGTTCTTGACTGTTCTCACATTCTTCTTCTCTGCCTTTCTGATATTTTTGTTGGCCTGCCACTTCTGGCCTTACAAGAACTGTCCCTGTGGTCTTCCATTTCCTTACTATGTTCATCACAGTGGAAACTGACAGGTTAAATCTCTGAGACAACTTTTTGTATCCTTCCCCTGAACAGCTATGTTGAACAATCTTTTTTTTCAGATCATTTGAGAGCTGTTTTGAGGAGCCCATGATGCCACTCCTCAGAGAAGATGCAACTAGGAGAACAACTTGCAAGTGGACACCTGAAATAGCTTTTCTCATGATTGGATACACCGGGCTATGAAGTACAAAGCTCAAAGAGGTTACCAAACCAATTTAGTGCTTCAGTAAGTCAGTAAAAAGTAGTTAGGAGTATTCAAATCATGAAAATCAGAAGGGTGCCCATACTTTTGCACCTGTCAAATTTTGAAATAATGCATATTTCACATTTTTGGTTGGTGCAATAAACCTCATTTTCAATCCTGAAATTTTACCGTGTCCATCAGTTATTACATATATCACACTGAAATAGCTGTTGCAAGAAACAAATTTGAAACAAAAAAAAATGAGTAAAATTAAGAGGGGTGCCCAAACTTTTTCATATGACTGTAAGTAGCTAAATTTATTAAATGATGTCTTAGTTGTACCTGGGATAGCAAGTTTAACTTTATTTTCAGCGTGTGCTTCATATGTGCAGCAGCAGATGGCAGTGAATACAAGTAAATACACATTTTGTGTGCGGTTGTCACCTCAGCGACACAATATCCTCTACATCTAGGTCAGTGGTGGTAAAGAGAATAATCGCCCTGCATACCATAAATGATAAGAATCTTCAGGCTTATTGGGAAATACTGTATATACTGGATTCATACACACTTGCCCAGTGGTGTAACTTGAAGCTCATGGGCCCCTGATGCAAAAGCTCCAACGGGGCCCCCAAATATTGCAAATCTCTAATAGCAGTGGTCTTTTTCTATAGGCCAAAGGGACTTTTGGGGCCCCCTGGACTCCAGGTGCGATTGCAACCCCTGCACTTATTATAGTTACGCCCCTGTACTTGCCTCATTAAGGAATTTTGCTTGATTTTATCTATGAGTTTATTTACAGCATTTCCGCTTTTTTTTCATCTCACTTCCTGTTTGCACATCTACATCAGTCGGTCAGATGATGATCTCTACTATTTTTAAGAGACCATTGCAACGAAACGTAAGAATTTGTTCAACAATTCTATAAATATGATAACTGCATGCACTAATAGTTTGGGAAAGTTCACGAAGGCTAATATTATTTTTGATGGGACAGTAAGGGCACGTTCAGACAGCAGTATAAACCGGACCAAGATCAGACTGCAATGCTTGGACTGGCCCAAGTGTGACAGCTTTAGATATTTCTATGCTGCAATGGAGAGTTTGGCTTAAAAACGGCGCTGCCAATGAATGGAGACTTGAGACAGATCCTAGAAAGTGATTTATTCAACGCACTTCCGAGTGAAAAACTCCTTCTTCAGAACAATCACATTAACATGTTTCACAGTAAAGTGGATATACAGTATGTAATGTGATACATCGTTCAAAAAAGGGCGCGAAGCAACATGCTGTTGGACCACCTGATTGTTTGGATGGAGCGCCATACATCAAACAAATGCAAAAAAACTTAAAATAAACAGATAATTCTGGTTCAACTGCTTGTTGTTGTGCACCCTTTTTTAAATGATGTATCACACTATATCCTCTGTAATGTGAACTATATTAATGTGATTGTCCTAAGGAAGGACTTTTGTACTCCAAAACACGTTAAATAAATAATTTTATGTCTCCATCCAACGGAAGTGCAGTTTGTAACCCTCAGGGTACCTTTACACACCGCTACTGGCGGGTGGATACAACCAGCTACTTGCGAGAAATGTATCTTGCATCGGCAATGTACCCCGTAGTAGCGGCATGTGAAGACGGTAGTAGCCACCCGGCAGTAGATGCACCTGTTTCCGAGCACTGCCCTTAAACAGGTGGCTACACAGCCGATTGTAGCGACCTGTATCGGCATGTAAAGAAGGTACAGAAGGGTTGTTTCTACACCATGCTATGTACCTGGTATGTAGCTGGGGCGTGACACAGGCTCCGGGTTACCGTGCCCCATCAGCGATCATTGGAGGAAGCTCCTGCATTACGATTGGTAGTCGCTGCATAGGGCGGCATATTTAAGGAGCTGACCAGTCACACTACACAATTGCTTGAGCGTCATGTATTAATCAGCCTCCTGCGCTGGCTGCCCAATCATGATGTTCTTGCTTTGTCCTATCAGCGTACGGACGTCTCGTAATCCACAATTGTGGCACGCCTATGTGTTGTCCCTGCTGCACCAGGTCCGCCCATATTAGCTTGTTGTAGCGGTGTGTAAATGAGGTAAGGTGAGCTACAGAAGGTGACTTGAGACACCCGGCGATGTATCTAGAGATAGATGTAACCTACTGTAGCGCACCTTGTGGCGGCATGTAAAGGTTGGTGCGATTACCGTTTGTAACCGTTTGTGCGTGCTCGTGCACGTGAAGTAGCTGGTTGTATCCACCCACCAGTAGCGGCGTGTAAAGGTACCTTCACTCTACTGAAGCATTTCTATATTTTGGGGGGGGGGGGCTGCTGCTGTTATCACATTCTACTAGTGGTTCTGTCTTACACCACCTTTTCAGGTCAGCAATATTGATGAGCGAGTAGTAAGATATTCGGGTTCGGATAGCTCTAACCAAATACGTTGAACTATTTCAGTATTCGGATCCGGGTGAGTTCCCTATTGACTTACATTGGATTTGTTACTTGTTACTCATTCAAAGTATTCAGTTAGAGCTGTCAGAACCCGAGTATTTTACTCCTTGCTCTTCACTAGTGAGCTAGTCTTCTTTCTGATCACCCATACGTCCTGCATAGATAAAGCCCTATTGCGCTATATTGTCTCTCTAATTAGAGGAAGAAATTCCAGCAGGACGGTTCCAGTATTTTTCTTCTTTTATTAAATGATAAATAACATCCATATAATAGGCAGTACAAGTGTACAAACAGGCCAACGCGTTTCAACGCACTCAGGTCTTCATCATGGCATCGGATCCGATGTCCATAGGCTCCCATTGTAACTTCCTACGGACCGTCACGGATCCGTGGTGTCTGATTTTAGTCATGGACACCAAAATCGCAGCAGGCTACGATTTTGGCTCCGTGACTAAATCGGACAGCAACGGATGGTGCTAAAATTGGATGCCAATAGGGACATATCCGAGCACATCCATTGCCCAGAGGAATACATGGGAGGCAAAATCGGATCCGTGTGTATCCGTTTTGAAACGGATACACACGGATGCTCCAAAATCGTGATGTGAAGGCAGCAGGGGTGCACCAAGCCCCACTGCCGCCTGAGCCGCGGCACTGATTACGGGGAAGGGGGGGGGGTGCTGGTGGAGCCCAGCGCTGCTGCCCCCTCTGCATTCATTGGACCCCCGGCGGTCGCCACTGCCGCCTGAGCCGCGGCAGTGATTGCCGGCCGCGGCCGTGAGTACCGGTGGGGGGGGTTGGGGGTGCTGTTGAAGCCCAGGGCGCTGCCGCCCCTTCTGTGCTTGTCCCCCGGCGGTCGCCGCTTACCTGCGGTGCACGGGGTGAGCGGCCGGCGCCATGACAGGGGGAGGCTGTTTGCATGAGGCGCCGCCCCCTTCTGCACAGCCGCTCCCCCTGCCTCTTGCCGCCTGAATGACAGGGCTCACACTGTCCAATGGACGGTGCGGCCCTGGAAGGCAGCCTTATGGCTTAAAGCATATAATGAGTCCTTGTGCTATCGGCCTGCATCATGGACCTGACTAGTAGAAAACACGGACACATTATAGCCACACATGTCTGATTTTCCACAGTGAAAAAAAAAATGGCACCATGTACTACTTTGGTCTATATCACAGGATGTAATTATTCATGCATTGCAGATGAGCATATGGAGTGAGTCTTGTTTGCAATTGATTAATGCTACAGTCCATTTTCCAAAGCATTTGTCTGAACCCGGCCTTAGAGTACTTTTAGACAAATATATTTTCGGTTGGTATGTGGTCTGTGCGTAAAATTGACAGCACACACACTCAAAGTTAGGCCAGCTTCACACCACGGTTTTAGGGATCCGGGGCTGTCCGGTATGAACCAGACAGCCCCGAATCCGATTTTGGCCCCATAGTATTTTTATGGATGGGGCCGGATGGCAGTGATTTGCCATCCGGCTCTCTGCTGTCAGGGAGGATCCGGCAAAATTCGGTTTTCTTCCCTGGACACAAAATCACAGCTTGCAGCGTTTTTGTGTCCAGTGCAAAAATCTGACAAACATGGGAGGCTATGGGCGCCAGATCGCTCCAGATTTGACAGAAGATCGGATCCAGCTGCCGGGTGCTGAAGTTCAGCGGCGGACGGCTCTGAACTTCAGCACCTGGAGAGCTCCCGGCTGAAATTTCAGAACAGCGGCTAGCTCCCTGCTACCTACGATTTTGATATTTGAGGACATGGACAACGGCATTAGCGCGCACTGATGATTCCAGCAGAAAACAGGACCGGAGGGCATATTAACCCTCTGGTTCTGTTCTGTTCGTAGCTGTCAGGCTGTGTCCGGTGCATCCAGCAAAACACCGGACACAGCCTGACAGCAAGAAACCATGGTGTGAAGCCGGCCTTAGCCTATGTGCGAGTTCACATGGGACATTTATTTTTCACATGCATCCAAGTTCATGTGTGTAGTGAAATATGTATCTCAGGGACTGGACACTAGAACAGTTAAGGGGTTAAATCTCATGTCCGTCCACAAGAGGTCACAACCTGCTTTATATAAGCACACACTAACTTCGCAGTCACACTGACTCAAGTCTCCCCAGGGGGCCATGATGGGAAAAGTGTAGGCGTCACAGAGGGGTACTGCACCCATAAAAGCGGTGCAGATACTCCAGCTGCAAGTAGATTTCACGCTGATGGGTGGAACCTACACACAAGCACCCCCACACTAGATCACATGGTGGGAGGTACCCGGGAGGAAACAAAACCACTTCTAGGGGGAGAAAGGAGGTCGTCTTTTTGGCTGGAGGCCTTTTGGGCTTCAGGTCTTTTTGCCTCAAGGTCTTTGACCGGCAGCCAGGCAGTGAGCCTGAGGGAGCAAGAAGGGTCTCTCGGCTGAGAGACCAGGAAAGTGGACTAGAGAAAGATCCCAAGCTTACCGGGCACCGGAGCCCGCACCTGTGGGATCCTCCAAGGAACACAGAAAATCCGGCAATCTGAGGGATATACTAGACACTAGAACTCCGCAAATCAGGAACAGTCGTTTCAGTCTACCAGGAGGAAGGATGGGGTTTTCTAAGAGAACCTGGACTTTTTTAACGATGTCTTCTTCTCCCGGCGAGATGTGGAATCTTACTTACGAAAAGGACATTCAAGGTGAGACCTGTACAGAGGTGAGCAGGTGACATATGAACACTACCCCGGCCCGTTAGGCTGGTTTGCCATCCGCATTGCCCGTTCTGCAGATAATCCCCGCTGAACAGTAGACTCTTTAATTGCAAGAAACTCCCATAGCGAGCCATTGCCATGTATATAGCCCCCCACTTTTTCATAAACCATGCCCCTTTAATTAATCTTCGGCTGAAGACTCAGAGACCTTTCCTTTATTTGAACTGTCCATTCGTTTAATAATGTGTGTCGAATAAATAGTGACCCAGCGGTGATAACATACACTGGACTGTGCTGGACTAGAGATTACCGCTGGGCCCGCATAGTAGTACCCGTTGGCCCGCGGTAATAATGTATGTCTTTTATATGTGAAATGTTTGAAGTAATGAGCCTCCCAGCAATGGGAAGAAACCTAAGCTTGCTTGTTGTAAATAGTTACCCATTGGTATTAATGAATATAAAAATATTTTTCACTTCTCGGTAGACAAGTACTAATACTCGCGGACGAGTATATTCAATCAAGGGGGTATGTGGCGCCCCACTATGCAGGCGTCACAGAGGGGTACTGCACCCATAAAAGCAGATACTCCAGCTGCAAGTAGATTTCAGGCTGATGGATGGAACCTACACACAAACACCCCCACACTAGATCACATGGTGGGAGGTACCCGTGAGGGAACAAAACCACCTCCAGGGGGAGAAAGGAGGTCGTCTTTTTGGCTGGAGGCCTTTTGGGCTTCAGGTCTTTTTTTGACCGGCAGCCAGGCATTGAGCCTGAGGGAGCAAGGAGGGTCTCTCGCAGACAGCCAGCCTGGGGGAGAGAGAGGGACTTCAGAGAGAGTCCAAACCCGGTAGCTTACCGGGTACCGGAGCCCGCACCTGTGGGATCCTCCAAGGAACACAGAAAATCTGAGGCAATCTGAGGGATATATATATATACTGCCCAGACTCTTAAGCGACCAGAAGAGGGTAATAGGCAGTGCTTGATGGTTCGGCGGTCGGCCAGCAGAAGGTAGCCCGACGGGAGCGAGCAGAGTGAGAGACAGCAGGAGGCCAGATCCGCTTTATGGGGTCAGACTTCACACAAACTACTGGGAAGCGGGGAAGAATTGACAGAGAAAAGGCACACACTGAGGGTTCCATCCTACCACCTGAGATCTGCTTGCAGCCACCCGTTAGCTACTTGATAACATCTTACTGCACTGTGGACTGTAATGAATGATGCTAAAGTTCCAGTGAGGTACCCGGAGTGAAGTGATTTTGACTCTGCTGCATCTTCTTTCCCATGAACTTATTCCTTTCACAGGACCGCTGCCCCGGAGGTCCAAGTCCTGCCTGTGGAGGACTACAACATCGCAGCCGCAATACCACCGACCTCTGGAGGACTGTGGCGGCGCTGGTGCTACTTCACCAGAAACTGCAGGCGCGTCACGACAACTAACTTTGTAAATAATCCCTTGTACATAATCCCTTTTCAAAAGAACCGTCCCCCAGGACACGGGATCAGGTGCGGCCGCCATCCCCCGTGACACAGTTAACCCTTCTGTCGCCTGATACCCGAGTACCCCACACCCTGGGACGACACAAAAACAGAGAGTAACAATCTTCAGATAACCCCTTCCCAGGACATAAATCTTAAGCCGTCGTTACACGTGTCAATGTCGCTAGCGACATCATCAAAAATTACGTGTTCAGCGATGTCGCTAGCGATATCGCAAGTGCGTCGTGCTGTGCGACAGCGCGACGCAACTACGATATATCGCTGGTCACAGATTGACAGGTTTACGAGGATTAATGTAAACCTGTCAATCTGCAACCAGCGATTAGGCTGAATCGCGCCGTCTGACACCGCAATAGCAGTGTCGGCGGCGATCCAGCCTATACCTCAGCGGTGCTGCGGATCGCTCGCTGGGTTGATCCCACCCCAGCGAGCGATGGCTCCGCCCACATCACTGCGGCATCACCGGCAACATGTTACCGTATGACACCAAGGCTGCGATGTTGGAAGCGAGCGCGCACCCGCGCATCCCTTCCGACATCACAGCCTTAATTGACAAGTGTGACGCCGCCTTAAGGAGACCGCGTTTGGAAAACTTCCCTGTGATGGAGAAGGACACGAACTTAGATACTTTTCTTCAGGGGGTTGAGAAAACCTGCAGACAATACCATCTACCCCGTGAGCAGTGGGCATTGTATCTAGCCCCAGGACTGAGAGGCAAAGCCGCGGAGGCGTTTGCTGCCCTCCCACCAGACCTAGGTGGGGACTATGAGGCAATCAAAGAGGCTCTGATCAGGAAATACAACCTGTCACTGTTGGCAATAAAGTTACCATTGGTCTCAGAGACACTGGAGCACAAGTACGTCTGGTGCGTCCCGAAATGGTAAACCCTGCAGATATACCAGGAGAGACTATGTCTATCACCGGGGTGGGAGGGGTCAGCCCTAATGTGCCCATGGCCCGTGTGTATCTGGACTGGGGAGCAGGGAAAGGACTGAGAGAAGTGGGAGTATCAGAGGCAATTCCCACCAATGTGCTGCTAGGTACAGACCTGGGGAGGATGGTGTCCCACTATATCCCTCCCTTGCAAATACATGCTACTGACAAGGAGGAAGCCAGTGACCCACCTGAGACCCTGTGCCAGGAAGGAGAATGTACCGATGCACAAAAGGGTACCCATGAACAGGACTGTACGTATGTGACCGCTGTGACCCGGAGTCAGGCTGTGGCTCAGACTCAAGCCGAGAGACTAGAGGATGGGTCTCAGACAGAACTGCCAGAACAGGAGGGCCCTACTCAGGTCCAGGAGCCCCCTCACATGGCAGATCCACCAAGGTTCCTGACCACAGACTCAGAGACTGGTGTTCACACTAGGCCAGGGCCTGCAGACTGACAGCCAGAGCTTCCAGGAGGCCCTGCTGACAGATGTCAGTCTGGAGAAGCTCAGAGGTCTTGCCAACCAACCCCCTACTGCTTCTGACAAAGAGAGAATATAGTGGGACCAGGGCAGACTGAATATAGAGACTCTCTCCACTGATACCACAGAACATTGGGACTGTGAAAAGCGGCTGGTGGTTCCTTATCTGTTTAGGGAACAATTATTGAGAATTGCTCACAAAATTCCTCTGGTCGGACATCTTGGAGTACAAAAGACTAGAGCTTGCCTGACGCACAACTTTTATTCTCCAAAAATGGGGATGGACATAGCCAACTACTGTCGATACTGTGTAGTGTGTCAGAGGGTTGGAAAGTCTGGGAATATACAGAAAGCCCCATTGATACCACTGCCAGTGATTGATAATAGGGCCACTTGCCATACCTAGCAGCTCGGGCAAACAGTACATCCTCACGGTGGTGGACTATGTGACACGATACCTGGAAGCGGTGGCTCTGTCCTCCATCAAAGCGGACAAGGTGGCGGATGCTTTACTGACTGTGTTTTCTCGTGTGGGTTTCCCCAGGAAGATGCTAACCGATCAGGGAACCCAATTCATGTCCAAACTGATGGAATGTCTCTGTGAAAAAATACAAGCAGCATGTTGTGGCCAGCGCTTACCATCCCCAAACAAATGGACTCTGCGAACGTTTCAACGGGACATTAAAACAAATGCTGAAAATGCTGGTGGAGACTGAAGGAAGGGAATGGGAGCGTTACCTTCCTCATCTGTTTTTTGTGTACCGAGAGTTCCCCCAGGCCTCCACAGGATTCTCCCCCTTCGAACTGGTTTATGGGAGGAGGGTCAGGGGACCCCTGGACTTGATTAAGGACTGCGACTTCGGGACAGAATGAAAAAACTTGAGTAACCTTGCCCATGAGAACGTGACTCAGGCCCAAATCAACCAGAAGGTCTGGTATGACCGTAATGCCAGACTGAGGGCCTATGAAGAGGGGCAAAAGGTTTGAGTGTTGGTCCCTATGTTTCAGAACAAACTACAGGCCACATGGGAGGGACCATACACTGTGCACAAGCGGTTAAATGATGTTAACTATGTGGTGACTCTAGATGAACATACAAAGTGTCGCAGAGTATTTCATGTAAATATGCTGAAGGCTCATCATGACAGGGAGACCTTTGTCTTACCTGTCTGTAGCATGCCTGATGAGCGGGAGACTGATGTGTTACTTGATGTGGGGGCTGAGGCTCAGATAAGGAGACCCTGGAGTCTGCAGAGGTTAACCCTGAGCTATCCCACAGTCAGAGGTCTGAGCTGATGGGGGTGCTCAACGAGGTCACAGGAGTCTTCACCGAGAAGCGTGGGAGGACTCACTTAGCCACTCATCATGTGGACACTGGTACCAATCCCCCTGTAAGACAGTCTGCTTACCGGGTGTCAGCAGAGGTGAAGGCACACATGAAGGAGCAGGTAGATGAGATGCTGACCCTCGGGGTAATACAAAAATCCCAGATTGTCTGGGCCTCACCTGTTGTTTTTGTCCCGAAAAAAGGACCGCTCTACCAGGTTCTGTGTAGACTATAGGAAGTTAAATCTCCTTACTACATCTACTGTCTACCCCATGCCGAGGATAGACGAGCTGTTAGAGCTGCTAGCTAATGGATCGTACCTCACTATTATGGACTTCAGTAGGGGATATTGGCAGATACCCATGACCAAAGAAGCTCAGGAGAGGTCGGCCTTTATAACGCCATTTGGGCTGTTTGAATTTCTGGTGATGCCGTTTGGCTTGAAAATTGCCCCTGCCACCTTCCAGGGGCTGGTAAATCACTTATTGGAAGGATGTGAGGGTTTTGACGTTGCTTATCTAGATGATATCGCCATTTTTAGTAATTCTTGAGAGAAACATCTTGCACATCATTCTCAGGTGTTGCAGAGGCTTCACACTGCAGGTCTGACTGTGAAGCCTGGGAAGTGTCAGGTAGCCATGAGGGAAGTACAGTACCTCGGACACCGGGTGGGGGAGGTCTGCTAAAACCTGAACCAGGGAAATTAGAAGCCATTACAGCCTGGCCCACCCCACGAACCAAGAAGCAGGTACTGTCCTTCCTGGGTACGGCCGGCTATTATAGGAAGTTTGTGCCAAACTACAGTGCTCTGGCTAAGCCGTTAACTGACCTGACCAAGCGGAAGCTCACCCAAATTGTATCCTGGACTCCTCAGTGTGAGGAATCATTCTCTGCCCTAAAGCCAGCATTGGCCAGTTCACCCGTGCTCCAGGCCCCAGATTTCACTTGCAGGTTCGTGGTGCAGACAGATGCCAGCACTTATGGCACTTATGGACTAGGGGCCGTTCTCAGACAGGTGAACCAGCAAGGTGAGGAGCACCCAATTCTGTACCTAAGCAGGAAACTTCTGCCCAGAGAGGTGGCGTATGCCACAATCGAGAAGGAGTGTTTAGCCATTGTGTGAGCTCTACAGAAACTGCAACCATACCTCTATGGGCGCAACTTCACCGTGATAACAGATCATAACCCCCTGAGCTGGCTCAACACAGTAGTTGGGGACAATGGGAAACTGCTTAGATGGAGCCTGATATTACAGCAATATGCTTTCACAATTCAACACAAGAAATGAATTGATCACGGCAACACTGATGGCTTATCATGCCAAGATGGGCCGGAACCAGATACGTGCTAGGGAGCCGACCTGTAAGTCAGCTCCCATGCATGTTCATAAGGAGGGAGGTGTAGTGAAATATGTATCTCAGGGACTGGACACTAGAACAGTTAAGGGGTTAAATCCCATGTCCGTCCACAAGAGGTCACAACCTGCTTTATATAAGCACACACTAACTTCACAGTCACACTGACTCTAGTCTCCCCAGGGGGCCATGATGGTAAAAGCAGAGAGTGACAAACTTCACATCTGTAGATGGAGAGAAGGGGATCAAAAGACTCCCTCACCACAAAATTGCCAGGTAAATACCCATTGCATCTAGCAGCAGCTGCCAGCTCCTCTGAGAGGCAACACAGGTGTCTGTATACCGATACTCAGTCACCTGCAACCCACAGTGGGGGTGGTTGTGGCACCAGCGTCTGACCATGCTGTCAGGGTGATGACTGGTGGCATTTAAAGACACAAGGTTACCATAGAGCTCTGCCACTCCTGGTGCATGCAAGGCATAGTGTCAGAGCAGCCTATTGGTCACGCCCTTCTATTAGATCAGGCGGACCGCTCCGCACTGATTACATGCCTCACACAGTGACAGGCGCCCCCAGAGGGCCCAGCCTCAAACTGCAGATAAAAAAGTGCAATAAAACACTAAAGATGAAAATGTGGGTGTTTGTGGGTATTTTGGCCAAAATACGTAAGCTTGTAACCCACCGTCAAGGGCCCCCACGCTTACAAGTCCTACCCACATGCCTTTGCGACATGTCTGTTTATACTAAATGGTTCACCGAAATAGGACATAAAAACAGAGAAAAACTCACCAAAAAATTGCCAGGTAAATACCCATTGCACCTAGCAGCAGCTGCCAGCTCCTCTGAGAGGCAACACAGGTGTCTGTATACCGGTACTCAGTCACCTGCAATTTTTTGGCGAGTTTTTCTCTGTTTTTATGTATACCCAGTCCCATTATCTGCACACAGGGCTTTTGGCATTCTTCCAAATTTGTTAAACACTACGGCAAGATATTCTTCAAGTTTATGTAGAACTTCATCCTTACTGTGAAGCAGGTAGGCAACTGTATATCTGGAGTAGTCATCAATAAATGTGAGAAAATATCTCTTCTTGCTTGGAGTTTGAACACTCATTAGACCGCAAACATATGTGTGTATCAAATCCAGTTACTGAGCAAATCTAGTGGTGCTTACTTTAGGAAAGGATTTTCTGAATATTTTCCCTTTAAGACAGCTAGTGCACTTCATCATTTGATTACATTGCTTGATTTCAACACCATTTGCAAGTTGACCTAGCTTCCTTACTGCTTCTGGGTCTCTGTGCCCAAGACGTCTGTGCCACACATGGATACAGTTCTTATGCAGATCTTGTCTAGCACTGTACACTCTTTCTTTGTATTTTAGCTGATAAAGTTCATTTTGTATTTTTCCTTCTGCAAGAGTGTGACCCTTCTTTAATATACTGCAGCTGTTGTCTTTAAAAGTAACTACATTCCCTTTTTGCGTAAGCTTCTTTACTGACAGAAGTATAAATATTCAAAATCACCATACACCTTATATCAATAAATAATCTCATGTTTATATATACATCATCCTTAAGGTGTATATAATGGGAAATAGGTAACACTCCTCTCAATAATTAATTATGTGGGAACCACTATGGAGTTTTTGTTACATAAAATATAACTCCCTGGGTATTACAATGCACTTGTAAGGTACAAATTCACAGTGATAACAGAATGCACAATATATAAAGGGTATCTCAGCCCACATAGGGGATAGCAACAATCACTCATCCATTGCACGTTCGTGTGATAAGACCTGGCAGTTCCCCAAGGAGTCCTGACCTGCAGCGCGCCCCTAACAGCTGTTTCGCCACTGCTTGACAGAAGATTGCTTTCAAGACTGGGAACATAGAGAACATCCTTTACTGGGATCTTTCTGTTTTGTGCTGAGGAAACTGGACAGTGGAGGTAGCCATCTCCTACTCCTTCTGAAGTCATATAGTGACCATTAGCTAAGATAACCTTTTCTGACTTGCTTTCATCAAGGTCAGTGAAGAAATCCTTGTTATTTGTCATATGGCTTCTAGCACCAGAGTGTCATGGGTGTGTCAGTAGGCACGGATGAGACTGTAGAGGTCACTCGCAGAAGATCCCAGCGTTTGGCCAAACAGTCCACATCCTAAAGAAAAAAATGTCTCTGTCGCTTTAAGAGGCATTTCCCTTTCAGTTAAACTGGAGGTCACTAGGACCCAGCTGATTCCTTACCTTGGAGCTGCCTTTATATTTCCCTTGACTCTCAGGATGCACTGCTGGTGATAGCCTCAGGTGTTCCTGATTGATTCTTGGATCAAAGCAGTGTTTCTTGGAGCCTGCTGGTTTGCTGCTTGGATCTGCCAAAGCTAAGTGTAACTCTTCCCACTTTGTATGTTTCCCTTGTGTATTTCTCTAGTTGCTAGCCTGGTTGACTAATAATCACCCGCTCTGAGCCCTGTGTAGTGGTAGTCCAGGGACAGTCAGGGAATAGGTATCCTGGTGGTGACAGTTGCGGAAACTGTGTAGGGACGTTAGAGGAGCCAGGTGTCAGCGCGAGTTGTTCTAGAGGTCACCATCTCCCCTTTTTGCCCTTAGCATCAGGGACTCCTTCCCCTCCCTTGTCGTCATCCAGCGCTGGGTGTCTCCCTACACCCAACGTGACACAGAGTCTATACACCATATATGCCTTGCAGATGTGTGTTTCTTATATAGTACTGCATATTCTGTCCATCACTTAGCTTAAACTGGTACAGCTTTCTCATGAGATAAAGCTTATTGTTGAGATTTGATCTTTCTTGCACTTTCTGTAATTCATCCCACATCTCTTTTGCAGTTGCACACTTGCATATATGGACAATCTGATCATCATCTACACTGAGATAGTGCTTTGTGCTCTCTGATCCTTCTCTAACCAATCATCTGGTAATGGATGAGGCACTTGTTCCTGCGTACATTTACACGTACCTTCTCTTATGTGCAGCATCTTCACCTTGAATTTCCAGGATTGATAATTCTGATTGGTGAGACTTTGCATTGAGAACTTGCAGTAATCCCTGCTTGAGGACATCTTATCTGTTGCTCTGTGCTGCTTTTGCTTTGGGCTTCTGTTGCTGTATTATTCTTCTGTGTCACTCTGTGCTCTGTGTCACTTCTGGGGTTCTGTGTGACGCTGGGGTTCTCTGTCACGATGGGCCCATAACCTGTTGGCAGCGGATCATTCAAGATACTCTCAAGCGTGTTGACAACAGAAGCTTTAATTAGCAGTAAACAGGTACAGATATGATAGGCTTTGTGGAATCAGGAATATACATATCTTAAGTGTCTCTGAGCAGCATCAGCAGGATGCTTCTCCTCTCATGACACAAGATGGGATGGGAAGGACCTTCTTCCTATACTGCACAACTAACTGCCATTTTAAAGTTTGCACTTGGCACCATCTTAGGCTGCGGAATGATTGCCATCCTCCAAGTAACTTAAGTCTTCCCCACATTCCTTCAATCTTCCTGTGCAAGACTCGATCCAGCTGACTACACGAAATGTAATGTAGCGCAACAGGTGCAGGGGTTGCAATTGCACCTGAGCCTTGAAGCCTTGGGGGCCCCAAAAGTACCTTTGGCATATAGAAAAAGACTATTGCTATTAAAGATTTACAATAATTGGTGGTCATGTTAGAGCTTTTGCATCGGGGCCCTTGACCTTCAAGTTATGCAGAAGCTTACACCTGAGCACATTGCATTAAGTTGAGGGTTCTGGATGGGTCTGTGGACTTCTGATACTGAGGTGGTATGCCCTTGCAGGCTGAATGATGCTTGCTCAACCTTAATTATTCCTCCTCCAATCCTCCAATCTAGCTTCCTTCAACACAACCCTGCTCAGTATGACAGTCTAGTTAGTGAAGGTCATATCTTCTACTCGTAGTTCCACGTCCTATCTTCCTCTCAGAGGAACTGATTTGCTAATATGGCTGAACTTGGTTTCTAGCTTGCTGACACTTTGGGAACTCCTGCCCAGGGCACTGACTTCATCTCACATTCTCTGGTTAATCCGAGTCCATCACTTCTCTGAGTTGTAAACTCAGAGCCAAAACGCTGATTGTCCTGTCCCAGGTTCCCTCTCCAGTCGCTCACTCTGTACTTTGGTAATTTCTTTCTCTTGGTAATCAGAATCATGTTATCTTCTACTTCAGTTTCCTCTCACATCAGGGGAAGCCTCATCATCTGGTTCTGCTGGATAGTCATACCTAAGGTTCATCACTACTGCATGCTAGGCCCTATCTGCCCTCCTGACAGTAAATCGTCACTGTTCCGTCACTTTAGCCCCTACCACTCAGGGATAGTCCCGAACATTAACTCCATCTCTCCCTTCTGTCAGTCAATACACACTTCAACATCATTACCACATGTCACAGTTCACATTACAGCAACACTAGTGTCTTCAAGGAAGAATGCTGCAGTATGTCCATCTCCTTACATATGCAATAAAATAACCAAACCAAATCTGTACCATGAGTGAAAAATAACATGACTTCTGCTATTAATGTAGATTTCTTTAAATATGAAGCGCACAACAGGTACCAGAAATGTGCTTTATTTTCAAATCATTTCTACATGATTTATACAAAATTCATTTAATATAAGAAAACACATAATATAAGAAATTGTAAAAAGAGATAAAGTAAAAAAAAAAATAGTTCATAGAACTAATCCCATTTATCTAGGAGATTTCTACTACTTCACAAAACTATTATCAAATGCATAACTCAAAGCTATCGAGCCGGGACGCAAAATCTCCAACTGGGTCCCCAATTATTATGGTAATAATGGTCTTCTTACATGGTCCAAAGAACCTTATTTGAGCCAGCTAGACCCCAGGGCCAGGTTCAACTGCAAACCCTGCAATCCGTTACCCAGTTGGCTAGGGCGACATTATACATACTTAAGGTCTATATAATGCCCTAGGTTATTGATGGGTATCTATGATCACAGATCAGGAGCTTTATCATCATAGAATCCCTCACCAATATATGAGCTGCGGATCTGGCTCCTAGGACCCCTAGTTAAATCAGCAGTTTGGATGATGGAAGTTGTTGATTTTGCTCACACTAGCGTATAAAAAAAATCGGTCCCATTTTCATCTAGAAAAGTTGTATGAGTGTCAAGCGTATTTCATTCCATATTTAATGTGAGTGTGCGTTTTTTTTTCTCGTCTAGCATCCTTATGACAAGCATTTTTTCTCAGCAACTATTATTTAATTATTATTAATTAGTAATCATTATTATTAATCATTTACAGGACCATTTACAGTGTTCTGTGCTACAGAATATTGATGTGTCCATAAAAAGCTGATAGCATATGGATAGTCCGAGTGCATCCATGCTTTTCTCACACCCATTGACATGCATTGGCAAGTCTTGGCCGTTTTACTCGACCACACACAGCATGCTGTGTTTTTTTCTCTCATTTCTGAATACAGCACAGAAAAAAATTGCAGATCATCACTGCCTCATTGAATAATATTGGTTTGAGTGCAATGCCTTTTTATTTTTGCTTTGCACTCAACGTACTTATACACCAGTGTGATTGAACCCATACTGAGGCTGAAGTCCAATAGATTGAGATTTGCTGCCACCTCTGACTTTCATAGTCCCATGTGTGCAAAGTGCTTGCTCTAAGGATTTGCATTTCTGGAAGTGTCAGCTTAGCACCAAGCACTTTACAGTAATCTAATATAGGAAGGAACCAAACTCTTCTGCAACAACGCCTAGCTAATTTGTTAGTGATGAATCTGTCAACTTCTCGCCACAGAAAGGAGCAGAATTGTGATTGCAGCTCTGTAGTATATTATAGGTTATAACTCCAGATCCATAATACAATGTATTTACAAAGTTACCTATCTGAAAATGTGGATGGTATCTATATTGAAATTTCCAATTGAAACACAAAACTGAAGAACAATTATTCACCTTCAATCTAACACTGATCATAAGGGCAGTTGGTCTTTGGTGCAGAATTATAATCATAATTTACCTCCTCGACCACGTGTTTTCTGTTAAGTCATGAGAAATAGAATTCACTGTCATACAATGTAATGGGAGGGTTGGATTATAGGAAGAGGAAAAGGGGCAATTGCCAAGGGAGTCTCCACCAACAAGGCCACCTGCACATGTTGAGTATTTGGTGAGATTTTACCTCAGTATTTGTAGCCAAACCCAGGAGTGGAACAATCAAAAATATAATAGAAACAGGTCATCACTTCTGTATTTATCACCCACTGCTGGTTTTGGCTACAAATTCTAAAGGCCCTGTTACACCTAGCGAAATTCCAGAGATCTCGACAACGATACGACCTGGCAGGGATCGCTGGAATGTCGCTAAGTGGTCGCTGGTGAGATGTCACACAGGCAGATCTACTCACAGATGTGGCGACCCCCGACAGTCGTTGGGATCTGTCACTATCACGGGTGTAGCATGGAAATCGTTTGTCGTTTTCCCTGTCACAGACAACGATGCAGCATGCCCAGCGGGAGACCGACGATGAAAAAATGGTCCAGGCCATTCCATAACGATCAGCGTTCTTACAGCGGGGGGCCGCTCGCTGCTACGTGTCACATGCAGCGATATCGCTGGCGAGGTTGCCGCAACATCACAAAACCTGTGATGTTGCAGGAATATTGTTAGCGATAACGCTACATGTAACGGGCCTTAAGGCCCCATCACACACTACGATATCGTTGAAATGTCACGGGATTTCAGCCGTTCTAACGACGTCATAACGACGTTGTTCAGTGTGGCATGTACATCCGATCAACGATAATTGGACAGATCGTTGATGGGAAGTTTGTGAAACGGACCTTAAACCAAACGATGAGCGTTTGTTCAACCTGCAGCATGGATGTGTGTGACACCTCAATAACGACGTCGTTAATGACCTCGTCTATTGAGAACAGAAGGACGTAGGCGAGCTAACGACCGCAAGTATCATTTGCTTGTCACGGAATCGTTGCTGCATCGTTAACGATATCTATACGTGTGACATTTCACTAGTGGTCATTGAACGTCGTTCAAGCGATCTAGGTCAAGTCGGATCGTTGATCGCATCGTTCGACCATTGAAGTGTGAGACGGGGCCTTTAAGGTAAAAAAACTCATCAAATACACACCGTGTGCACATAACTTTATACTGACTCAGCTCCCACATTAGGCCACGAACACATGTTGAGCATTTGGTGAGTTTTTTACCTCAGAATTTGTAGCCAAAACCAGGAGTGGGTGATAAATACAGAAGTGGTGACGTGTTTCTATGGGCCACGTCACACACACAGATATTTGTGCAGAGATTGTTCGCAGATCTCTGGTTGCAGTGAAATCATGGACACAATGTTCCATTTTGTGCCTGTGTACAAATGGTACAATGTGTCCATGATTTCACTGCAACCAGAGATCTGCGAACAATCTCTGCACAAATATCTGTGTGTGTGACGTGGCCTTATTATATTTTTCCTCTGATTGTTTCTCTCCTGGTTTTGGCCACAAATGATGAGGTAAAAAACTTATCCAATACTCAACCTATGCACTTGGTCTAAAATAAATAGAGCCGTAGATCCAGGCAAGGCATGTGCATACGCTGAGTATTTGGTGAGTTTTTTACCTCAGTATTTGTAGCCAAAACCAGGAGTGGAACAAATTGAGGTAAGGTATAATAGAAACAAGTCATCCCTTCTGTATTTATCACCTATTCTTTGTCTACAAATACTGAGGTAAGAAACTCACCAAATACTCAACGTGAGCCCGTAGCCTGAAACTAATAGACCCATAGATCCAGGTAAGGCCCCATGTACACATTGAGTATTTGGTGAGATTTTACCTCAGTCTTTGGTGAGATTTTACCTCAGTATTTGGTGAGTTTTTTAACTCAGTATTTCTAGCCAAATCCAGGAGTGGGTGGTAAATACAGAAGTGGTGACGTGTTTCTATTATACTTTTCATAAATTATGTGCAGAATAACACTGGAGCTGGCCGTAAAAGTATTGACGGACACGTAGTAGTGTGCTCATATACTACTGAGTATCCGTGTGCTGCTCAGAAACCCCTGAGGACCTCCGTGTGGGAATACCTCTAAGGCAGAGACACTCGCCCTAATAAGTAAAATCAATAGAATTTTGGGGTTCAGCGCACTAAATATAAAAACCGCGTATAAAAATAAATCTATATATACTGAAAATTAAAACAATATTTTATTGATTTTTTGTGCTACCATGTACTATATAAAAAACATATATCAAACATTAAAAGCGATAAATATGCATCAAAGAGGGTCCATTCAGAAAATATGTCCCATCGGAATTTTCTGCAGGTCTTTTCCTATAGTCCTGGCGTATATAATATGGATTACTGCTTTAGTTTTGATTTGATCTTCGCTTTCTCTTTATTAGTCTTTACGGAGTTAATAGTCCTATAGCAAATGGAATTGAAGGTGTCAAAAATAGCTATTTGAGACCTGCATAGAGATGATGTCTTTTGAGAAGTTGAGCTAGGCAGTTGCCTACCTTTCTGATGGATAGGGGCTACTTGTCGGCTGTTGTATTGCTTTCTATGGTTCTCCCAGTATACGATAGATATACTTATATCTTTATATCTGAAATATGAGTGGAACAGCTTTCTATTATTTTAGAGGAAAATATAACTTATAAGGTACTTGGGAGTGATTTACACCCAAAATGGTGCAGACATTTCTGGAAAATGATGCGTAAAATTATATAGCATTAATACCTGTATGTAAACGGATGCAACCTTCTAATATTCTTCTAGGATCGAGGATACTGTTCATAAATTCTGAGGATACAGATACCAAACACTATAAGCAACTTGCTGTATAACCTAACATGCCAGATTACATGTACATTGAATATGCTGTTTTTTACCACAGGGATCTTTATTAGAAGACATTAGTGAAGAGATCCTCCCATTTGTATAGTTCTTGTGGAAAGAGTATCAAAACTAAAGCAGTAATCCATATTATATACGCCAGGACTATAGGAAAAGACCTGCAGAAAATTCCGATGGGACATATTTTCTGAATGGACCCTCTTTGATGCATATTTATCGCTTTTAATGTTTGATATATGTTTTTTATATAGTACATGGTAGCACAAAAAATCAATAGAATATTGTTTTAATTATCTATTATAATTTTCCTCTGATTGTTCCACTCCTGGTTTTGGCGACAAATCCTGAGGTAACAAACTCACAAAATACTCAACATGTGCATGTGGCCTAAGAATAGAGCCATAGATCCAGGTGCGCCACATGCACACTGAGTATTTGGTGAGTTTTTTACCTCAGTATTTGTAGCTAAAACCAGGAGTGGAACAATCAGAGGAAAAGTATAATAGAAACACCTCACCACTTCTGTACAGTATCAGCAAAGTGGATAGGATTTATGCAAATGGATGTCCATTGTGACCTGCAGTACTATTTTTTTTTTCTCTTTAAGTCTGCAGCATGTCAGTTTCTCTTTCAGTAAAAATGTATTTTATTTGCTGATGTTCCCCACAGACTTGAATGAGGTATGGAGAATTCTGAGATAAAAAAAATAATGTGATTTTAATAAAACAAAACACATGTAATCCACACATGACTTTGTCAGTAAGGTTTTATCAAAGCCAAGTAAGGCCACGTGCACACGTTCAGTATTTGATGAAGTTTTTACCTCAGGATTTGTAGACAAAACCAGAAGTGGATAATTAAATACAGAAGTGGCGCAGGTGTTTCTATTAGACTTTTCCACTGATTGCTCCACTCCTGGTTTTGTCTACAAATCCTGAGGTAAAAAACTCATCAAATACTCAGCGTGTGCACATAGCCTAACAGGAAGTTTCCAAAAGAAAGTGACTCTCTTTAAAACATGACAGACGAAAAGAGACTAAAAGTGCAGCCGGAAAAACTCACTAAAAACACTATAAAAAAACATACTAAAAACATAATTAAAATAGAAAAAACGGGCATAACCCTAATTAATGAAAAAATCTGCAGTATCAAAAAAGCACCAAATATTTATTGTGTGAACTTAGTATTAGGAAAATATTGAAGTTCCAGAATAGGTCCACATATGGGCATTGGTGGGCATGATGCCCTAGACTAATAATAATACATGGATACTGATCACTGGAGTGATGAAGATAAAAGCCTGCAGAACGGAATGTGTAGACTGTATATGAGGGGCAAAGCAGCCTTTGCAGTTTGGGGTTCTGATCTGGCACAAATCCTAAGTCATATTAAAAGGCTTGTTAAAGAGTCAATTATGACTTTTAGGATTGCTACTTTTATTAGGTGGCATCAGAGTTTGTCTACTTCCTCACTGAAGTGTCAATTTGCATATGTATAGTGTATATGATCATTTACTGGATATCTGTAGGTGCAGAGTTGTAGGGGCAGCACGGTGGTCTTGCTGCGCTGGGGTCCTAGGTTCAAATCCCACCAAGAACAACATCTACAAGGAGTTTGAATCTTCTCCCTGTGTTTGCTTGGGTTTCCTCCCACACTCCAAAAACATACAGGTAGGGAATTTAGATTGTGATTCCTGATGCGGACAGGCATGATGGTGATGTCTGTAAAGTGGTGTGAAATTATTGGCGCTATATAAATAGATAAATATGTAGGTACTATCAGGGATATGGAGATGAATTGATTTAGTATTTTTTGGGGGGATGGTATAAAGTTTAAAATATAACTAGGATTTAGAGTAGCAGTGATAACACAAGTGGCGAGAACATTGGTAATTTCTGGGTAGGAGGTTAATTGACCGTAATGAAGTCGTAGAAGCCCACATTGAACCAAGTTCAATAAAGTTTAAAGGTGAATATTCATAGGCAAATTTCTGTCTGGAAAGAGCGCTGCTTCACCATATGACAAGTATCCGTTTAAGGCTATTTTCACATTGTGTAATATCACATATTCAGTGGTCTCATCGGGGCTTATGTCCAAACTCACTCTAAGGGCACGGATACACTCATCCGAGTTTGATGGACGAGACTTGGAACAGTCTGGAGCAGTGAACCTGAACGGCATCTCCCTCTCTGCACGGGGAATGCGATGCTGCACAGAAACACAAGCAGCTGTCGTTCCCCATCCGGACACGGAGACGCCGTTCAGGGTCACTTCTCCAGTCTCGTCTGTCAAACTCGGATGAGTGTGCGCGTGCTCTAAAACGAGATTCGGACACCCAGATGCAGTCTACTGTGTCAGGGTGTCCGCTTGCAGTAAATGTATACTTTGGAAAATGGTGCACGACAGAGCACACAGCGACTCCATCTGCACTATTAAAAGCAAAGGGCCCGATGGTGCATACATGTGAATCTCGTTTTAAGGGGGATTCGAACATAAACCCCGATGGGACCATTGAACATGTGGTAGAATGCAGAGTGAAAGTAGCCTAAGGTTTTTGTACCATGACTAATGCAAATCTTTTAAGGGAAGAATGATTGGTAGACCAGTCCCCGTACAGTTTGTATATTGTGGTTCCTCTTCTTTATGATGTTCTGCAGACAATGATGATTTTTAGACCTACATAATCCAATCAACCAACAAATGAGCCTTTTACTTGTTTGTTGGCTAATCTCTGTCATGATAACACAGGTCGTTGATTGGGAACAATTGTATCAAAACTGGGCCCCTAGATTATTATTTCCTGAGGGCTCAGTCTATGCTTGTAGGTAATAGATGGTGTAAGGAGGTTTTATAAGATGTAGGATATGGGTAGTATAGAGATGCATTTATAACTAAAATCTAGGAGATAAAAATCTCACTTTTCATCATCAAACCTAGATTAGTTGTAATCATGTCACCTGGAGAAATGAATTATTATATAAAATGCTTATTATACAGAAAGATTTTTCACGCATGAGGCACGCACTGCCCCAGGGCAACACAGACAGCACAGGGGCCCTGAGAAAGAACACGATATTGGCCCTTTGCTCTCCAAAATCTCATCATAGAGGGCCCCAATATGTATCTCTAAGCATTCCCTAGTAATTGTGAGCTATGAAATTCATCAGCTTCAAACCCATAATATGCAATCTGTTAGACAGTAGACAGTAGGTAGCATCTTTGAAGGTTACATTGTGTCCCCTCACCAATTGGGCCCCTGTGCAGTCGCATAGGTCACACATATGATAACTACAGGTCTAGCACTGCATTGCCACAGGGTTAATTATTAATATGACAGATGGTACATAATATACAATCTAGATATATACATCTCAGTAAAGGCACACATATTTACAGCATAGTTTCAAGCTATCCATAATATGTAGGGATCAGGACCAGGGCGAGGGGCAAAGAAAGGGAGATGTCAGTGGCCTAAGGTGTCATTAAAAAAATGACGGGGCAATTTATGAATGATTACTAGGGGGAGGCGAGAGGAGATTAAAAGAATACTAGTGTAGAGAGTTTCCATGCCAGAAACCAAGGACGCTCCAGCACTAAAATAGGGGCCAATGTGACTACTAGGATTGGTTTGCCACTGTCTTCCGACCAAGATATACCTTCTTTTTTAATAACTAACATATGCCTTTATGTACAATGTGAAAAAAAAAGATTTTACAGCTGTAGCAGGGCTGAGTTGTCAGATGTAGCAAAGTTAAAATTGTGATTTGACACAACCCAGGGAAAAAGAAATATCATTATGGGTTTTATACAGGGTAGCAATGAGAAACTAAATCTTGCTACATCTATGTCAACTCAGAAAGGTATAGCTGCTGAGCAGGAGAGTTCCCATGTAAATGATTTGGCTTGCCTAGTACTGATAATGAGTTCCTTGAAGATTTGGACTGGATAATGGCGGACATCCTGCTGTACATGGTTATGGTTATAGGCGATTCTTGTCGTACCATGTAAATGGATGCCCTCCATGATATCCTGATGATCCACCATGTCCATTTCTGTCTTCTGTGTTTTACATTGCTAATAAATACTAACAGGATGAAAATCTGCCACAGGAACTTCACACTCAAGAATCTGACGAGCCGACCATGTGGAAACTGTGAAAACAGGCTTGTGCCTCAGTGGCGCAGGTTTTGACAAATGTCCCAGTGATGGCTCGTTAGGGGGATTCGGTAATGGTGATTTTATGTACAGATTCACACAATTTTTCTGACTCAACATCATCTTTGTTGTGTTCTGAATTCTCCAATGTAATGTAACATCCCGAATCTCTTGGACAGTCACTTAGTTCACATTTGTTTGCAGCGGTGTCAGGGCTGAGCGTCTGTGGCACCGAGTCATTGCCAGCTTCTTGTTCACCTGTCACAACAAAAAAAGAAAGTCTTCTCAGTGACATGTCCTGAAACACAGCGGAAATACAGTATATTGCTACGGAGAGGACATTATCAATCTCTCTTATTTTTTATCTCCTTTGTGCTCTAATTCAATTCATGCTCAAGTGCCCATTGTACACACCTTTGGAGATGGGCAGGGGTCCCCTTGGGCGCTCTGGGTCCCAAGTGGGTCACTGACGAGGTGTGATGGCGTAAATACAATTTTTTTTGCAAAAAAGGTATATACCAAGTTCCCTGTGTTTTTTAACACCACTAGATTTTATTTATTTATTGCAATTATTTGGTTATAACATGATCATACTTTTTTTGTGGTTGTTTCATTCAATTTGGTGTTTAATGTGAACATGCTATGCAGGCATGTTCACACAAGTTTGCTCTGGCCCAGGTTTTTCTGTGTTTCTATTTGGTTACTTGTCTCCTGACAAGTTAGTCGGAGCCACATCCTTCCTTTACTGAGCAGAGCTGTTATAATTGCATCCCATTTCTGTGAGTCCATTTTAGGATCAAGGTCACACACAGTATCCTGTTTCTTATCAGGTCAGTTGGCACAGTAGCAGGTCATAGTACAGTTAGTGTAGGGACTGTCCCGAAATGGGTCACCTTGGTGAGGTGGGATGGCTTAAATACGTTTTTTGCAAAAAAAGTATGTATCAAGAACCCTGTGTATTTAACAGAACTAGTTTTTATTTATTTATTGCAAGATATTTGGTCATAACATGAACATACTTTTTTCTAGTTGTTTCATTAACACAATGTGTTTTTGGTGTGGAATTCGTACACAAAATTGCATGCAGAATATCTGCGATGTGGTACACTACTAGTTGCATAAATAAGAGTCCATCCATACAAATCTCATTTACATGTTGATAAAAATTCCTTCTCAGAAATTTACAAATTGTGCAATTGTGAGCAAGAATTGAAGCAGGGAGAAGCCAAGGGCAAGGAGAAGCCTGAGGCAGGGAGAAGCCTGAGGCAGGGAGAAGCCTGAGACAGGAAGAAGTCTGAGGGAGAGAGATGTCTGAGGGAGGGAGAAGTCTGAGAGAGGGAGAAGTCTGAGGGAGGGAGAAGTCTGAGGGAGGGAGAAGTCTGAGGCAGGGAGAAGTCTGAGGCAGGGAGAAGTCTGAGGCAGGGAGAAGTCTGAGGCAGGGAGAAGCCTGAGGCAGGGAGAAGCCTGAGAAGGGAGAAGCTGAGGGAGGGAGAAGCTGAGGGAGGGAGAAGTCTGAGGGAGGGAGAAGTCTGAGGCAGGGAGAAGTCTGAGGCAGGGAGAAGCCAGAGGACAGGGAGAAGCCTGAGACAGGGAGAAGCCTGGGGCAGGGAGAAGCCTGAGGCAGGGAGAAGCCTGAGGGAGGGAGAAGTCTGAGGCAGGGAGAAGTCTGAGGTAGGGAGAAGTCTGAGGCAGGGAGAAGTCTGAGGCAGGGAGAAGTTTGAGGCAGGGCGAAGTCTGAGGCAGGGAGAAGAAGCTACCTGATACCTGCCTTTTGCACAAGTGCGAGACACATAGAGCCCAATTCATGAAGACCAACAATGTTCACGTCAGTCATTAACGATGTGTGTACTGGAGGTAGACGCTCCTAATTCGATAAAGGTGTTCTCTGCATTTGGGGACAATTTTTTTTCTTACTTAACTACATAAAGCATGACTGTTATTTTAATTTTTATATCATAAATTAATAGTACACATGGAAATAAGCAACCTTGTAATATATCTGATCAGACAAATTTGCTTCTCACTCCTGGACCTCTTTCATTCTCAAAATACTCAATTCTAAAATCTGTCTTTAGTGAATACAGATTTTTATATAAGCGAGATAAGATGACAGTTTTTATAAGATTTTATCCAGAAAGAATGAGAGGCAGAATGAGGAGCTCTGCCTGTAGCTCATCTATCCTCCCAGACAGTCTAGGTAGAGAAAGAGCATAACTCTGATAAGATACGGTATATTGCAAAATGTCTTATTTTCATGTCTACTATTGATTTTAAAAATTAAAACAATAGTTATGCTTTAAATGCATGCATTTTGGGCTAAAAATCATTTTTGCAATTGGGTTTCATTGAACATATTGCACAGTTTGCCTCCCATAACTGCTATACTGAACTGTCTATTGCTGGCAGCAGAATAAGTTAAAGATAATGTGGCCAACCCTGTTATTTTGGGGACATGATTTTGTGGCACATACTATTATATCAGTATGATAGGTTCTCCTCCTGCTTTCTTCTACAGTATTATTGACAATCCCTTTCCATATAACAAATCCGGGAGCGCACGTCCCTGCATTACCCAGATGCCTATTGATTGTAATGGGCACAGATGATGTGACTGCACAGTAGAAGGCAAAAGCTAGGTATTGTCTATAAAACAGGAGATATAAGTCTATGGGCATGGATTATTTTTAATATGGGTTAACATGGTAGTGTAGAACTTTTTATTTAGTCCCCGTGGCGTTTTTTTTTACTGAAATGAGCATAAATTAAGATTATTTTCTTACCATTCCTGAGCCTAAATACCTTTATTACACTTTACAGAATGAATATCGAATATTTTCAGTTAGTTCTTACTCTAAAGTAAAAACCTCTTAAAATTGACATTTTTCAGCACCTATAATCCCATGAACCTTCCTAATGCTCCCAGCCTGTCCTTATATTAACTTTCCTGGGATTACGTGGAAACTCCTATGAAGCTCTGACCTATAAAGTCTAATCCTGTGTGTATTTTCAAAGTCAAGAGCCGCTTTGGATCCTGCTGAGAAGGAGCACCTGAAGATAATGGCGCGTGTGCAGGTTTTTAGGATTTGTAAGAATACATATTTGTGTGTGGTATTTTATCCTTTTTTCAGTCTTCACCAAATATTAAAACAGTGTAATCAAATGGAAAAACATCCAGTTCTGAATATATTGTACATATCAGATAAACAGTGCTGGAGTGGGGCTGTGTCATATTGACTATAGACCATAGATGTTTGGTACTTAGGTGGTAGCCAACCTTACCAACAATACAGCAAGGATAGCTAATTAACAGATCTATGTTCCATAGACTTCATTGTTAAAAAAAACAAATCCATTTCAAATCAATTTGTTCACAACGGACAAAAAAGTTGTGTTTGCACAACCTTTCTGCAATGGTTTGCTGCTTGACCATTCTAGTGGATGATGACTGGACATGTGACTTAGCCTAGACAAGTAATAAGATGTCGGCACATATATACATGAGTCTGGAAGGATATAAAGTCACTCGACTGACTATGGCCATCATTACATGACAGCTGTTGTGGAACTGTATTCATGACCCTCTTTTTCTTCTGTTTCCACCACTTTCTATTTCATTCCGGACAAAGGGGGCTGGCTCAGTTTGTTGGTTAAGCCAGCCAAATTCTGCAGCACAACTGATCCATAGACAGAGAAAGGGACTGGTTTAGATATTGAACTGAGCCAACCCACCCTCATCATCACGTCATAGACACAGCAGGTACTGGAGCAATGGAAAAGTCGAGATGATCAGAAATACTGAGGCAGGATCTAAGCAGACTTGATAATTCTTAAACAACATTAATATATTTATTTCCTGCTGGACAACCCTCTTTAATGTCTGCAAAAAATATTTATCTGTCATCCAAAAGATACTCTATCAGGCTGGAAACACACTATCCTACTTACATGCGAGTCTCTCGGACGAGACTCGGATCAGTGACCCTGAACGGCCTCTCAGGACGGGAGTTTGATGCTGCACAAAAACACAAGCAGCTGACACTCCCGTCCAGAGAGGGGAGGGCTGTTCAAGGTCACTGATCCGAGTCTCGTCCGAGAGACTCGCATGTAAGTATGATAGTGTGTTTCCACCCTCACTGTGTTTATCCTCATCTGTAAGGAGAAATACAACAAGGAGTAACTCACAGTCACAATCTTGTAAATTCTCGATGGCTATCAGTAGCCGCGTTCGTTCTTCAGGGTTTGAGATGTTGAGCTCGCACAGGTGACTATCCTTCAAGTCCTTCAGATCTTCCAGATTCTCATATCCATTCAATAGAAAGCTCGACATATAGTCCTGTGTATCAGAGCCACAAGGTTAAACAAAAAGGAAAAATAAATCAGCAAAAAATGTGTACATTTTTGAGCAGTGTGACTTGTGACAACACGGCCTGGTCCCTCTGAGATTTCTGGTGTGCTGGGATTTACAGGCGTTTGGCTAATTACAGTCCACCAGATTCACTATTATATACTCTGGAAAGTGGCTGAAATAATAGCAAAAATATATACAGGCTCATTGCTGGTGTAGACTTCTGTCCATAGTGCCCAGACTGGTCAGAAATCTGTCCAAATAATTAAGATCCTCTCAAACTTTTATCACAGACCAGGGTTGGAAGCATAAATCTGGATGGATGGCTCCGAATGTACTGTATACTAACTACAGTACACATATCAGCATTTTTCATAAAAAGATCTCATACACATTATAATGTAGACTATGGGGCTGTTCACATTCCACAAGGAATAATCACAGAATGCCCGTTTTGATCTAAATCATGGATCAAATGCACCTATACAAGTGTATGAGTCTCACTGATAGCATATAGATGGCATTGATGTGTAATCCTTGTGCTGTCCATGTTTAACATTGTAATGGATAGGAGAAGCTTTGCCATTTATTTATTTTTCCAGTAATGAAATCCCTGGCAATGCACTGATAGTAAAACAGACAACTGACTAAACAAGAATAACCAAGACCCTGATGAACGCCGGTCCGTGTTGTTGCATTGGAAAAAAAATCACTGACATGTAAATGGCACCTAAAGTCTAGATCAGAATTTGTTGTCTTGCCACCTCATATAGGCTGGGGTCAGACAAAAGTAGCTCCATGAAAGCTTAAAGAATTACTGTGCAGCTGTCATGGACAAGAAGGGAGCTGCCGGCCACTCCGTGTTTTACAATGCGAGAGTCGGTCCATGTATTATGGCAGTCTGACCTTGTTCTATTGCTGTGAAACATGAACAATGCTTGGATGGGAATACTCAGTTTGACCAACGGGTCTATTCACCCAGCTAAATCCCACCGATACGAAGCAGTAACCTCAGCTCAGGTGGGGTTTTCCGGTTTGAACACTATTTCATGGACAGAGAAACCAGCCTAAGTATTGTTCTGCTCTAAAGCATAAAAATTGGAAATCACAAGGTCGGGAATGGGTTATATTCTCCAGATCCCAGGATGTGTGCTGTCCTATTATACATAGGTGTCAGGATACCTTTCAGATTGTGGATAATATAAGAATTTATAACCTGTGTGCTGCATTTACTACCTGTAAATTGAATCTTTCCAGAAGCTCTTGCAATGTTTTTGGCCTCGGTCGTTTACTTCTCCTTCGCACGATTCTCTTTGGAGCTTCCTCTTCAGATATGATATCTACATATATAAATTTAAAATTCCCGACTTTGTTGTTCAGCATGCCGGTCCAGATGCCCATGGGGGTTTTATAGATGATATCTATGATGTCACCTTTCTAGAAAATAATAATGAAGAGTATTAAGCTGGATTACACACATACAGATTTTTAACCAATCAGACCAATCTTAGGGTAGGTGAACATAATGTTCTCTTCAGGCAAATTCTGTCTGGAACTCCTATGGAAAAGCTTAGAAAAACTCAAAGAATAAACATCTGATAAGAATGTCCAAACGACTCACTGTGCACATGCTCCATCCTTTATAAGTTTTTTAACCAATTCATATTATAAAAGCTGTAAAGCAGCTAAAAAAGTGACAGGTCCATTTTTCTTCTGCTTAGAAGTCGTCACTATGTTATATATTAAAATATATATGAAAAGGAGAAAGCTTACCCCTTAGAACCCACTTAGAATTACAGCCAGATCAGTTCTCATACTTTGCATTGATGAGGGGCAACACCCTGAAACACTGTGTCTGTAAATTGAGTTTTCGGTCTAGTTTAAATCATGTCATTTGACAAAGTTTTGACTTTTAGGATTACTATTACCAATAGATGGCATTAGAGATCAAGTCTCCTTCTTCTATAAACAGACAATTTGCATAGCAAGTAAATAATAATAGTACATATAAATAATATAGGGTACTTAGTTAACACTAATTTGATTAAAAAGGCATAACAGCCATCCCACCATGAGGTGTACCCATTGGGACGTCCTACCCTTTCTCTAGTACAAAAATTATTCAGGTTGAGGTGTCAGACTATATCAACGTGAATAAGGCAAAGCACTCCAAGATCCCAACTGAGGGCGCTTTCACATATGTGGTTTTTGTAATCTGGGGAGATCCGGCACTTTTTTTAAAACTGTAATGCAAGCTGGATCTAGTGTTTGCCCAATTTCCTTTGCATCTGGTTGTATCCAGTTGCTACCGGACCCAGCCGAAACTGTTTTCTTACCGAGCCCAAAAAACAGAACATGTAGCGTTTTTTGGGCTCAGTGAAAAAACACTTTCGACCAGATCCAGCATACTGCAGCATATTTTATAATGTGTGTCAATGGGTTTCGGATCTGGCTTTACTGGATAATTCCTGATCTGGTAAAACCAGATCCGTCATGGATCCAGTTTTACTGGATTATTCCTGATCCAATAAAACTGGATCCAGCATACCTACTGAGCATGCGCAGTAACATCACACATGTAAAGTTGAGGGTCCATACTGATCACCTGAATGAGGGACTTCATTGAAAAGTCCATGATTAAAGCTTTAGGCTACATTCACACACCGCGTTCTTGCGGCTTTTTTTTGGGCGGGCGTATTTTCTTGCGCTTTGCGGCTGCGCTTTTTAGCACCGGTAAAAAAACGTGGTGCATTCACACACCGCGTTTGTTTACGGACACATTTTTCTGATTGGTTTTGGCGGGTGTTTTAAACTCTCAGGTGAAGATGTCACATCACGATCAGCTGATGATGTCATGTGACACATCAGCTGATCACTACGGGCCAATCAGATCATTCATGTCCTTGCAGCGATCAGACATCTTCCCCTCAGGTCCCGGGACAGCCGGCGGAGAGGTGAGTATTTTATTTTTGTATTTTTAATACCTTTTGTTCACTTTTATTTCACTTTCGCAGTGCATGTAGATACACTGTGAAAGTGAACCTACAGCCCCGGCATGTCACACGGGGGAAGGAACACAGGATTCTTCCTCCCCCATGTGACATCACTTCTCCCTTGTGCCAGCGGTTATAGGCGCTGGAATAGAATGACAATTTTCAGCTCCTTATAATGGTGCCTATGGGAGAAAGCGCACGCACCTACACCAGGTGAAACACACACACCTTCCTAACTCCAGGCCAGAAGGGGAAGCTCTAAAACCCGAATTAAGGGCAGGTTCCCTATAAATTCTGGTCTGAGGGTGGGATAAGGCAGTTCAGTTCCTAGGAGGACTGTGGAAGACATTCTGCAGACTGGAGCGGTGTGAGGCCCGTCCCAGGAATCTGACTAGTCAGTGTGAGGGACCCATAGGTGAGGGTCTCAGGAAGTGGAGAAGCAGGTATAGGGAGTGGAGCCAGTGCCAGCCCGCCCCAGCACCGAGTATAAGAACGGACACCGGAGTCTGAGGTTGTGAGGGACTTTATGCCCAGCATCCAACACCAGAGGGCGGGTGATTCGAAGTCGCTCGCCCACCACAAGGCCAGGAGACACAGCAGCACCAAAGAGCTCAGGGGAACGCTGTGATAAGAGTGTAATGTAAAAAGGGCTCAAGCCACCTGTCATATGGGCCAGGGACGGAAATAGGGAGGAGAGGGTCGCAGCATAGCTTCAAGCAGCCAGAGACCACCGAGAGCAGCGCAGGAGGGAGGCCTCAGAACTCACCTGGTGTGGATAACCTCGACTTGCTTCCAGGCTCAGGACCTCCTAACACCGCTTGTGGTCAGTGCCATGGACAAACCTGCTACTTTCTTCAGTAAAGGTAAAGGAGACTGTCACCCCTGTGTCTGTTGGTTATTTCGTACACTAAGTCCTGCACCCCCAATGTACCTATCACCTCCATAAACTTTACGGTTACCCTGGGGACCGCTCTTCCGGTGGAAAGCCAAACCATCCCAGCTGCTCTCCCCATCATCCCCAGAGGTCCCGACTGCAGCAGCGGCTCTACTGGCCGCCTTCCACAGGTGGCGTCACGACACAAACTGTTTTATTTTGCTTTTCTTTTTCTTTTCATCCCATCTTCAAATTCCCTTTTTTACTAATTGCCCGACAAGGGGACCACGGACCGGGTCATGCCACCTTGACATCCCACAGCCCTGATGATGTTGAGAAGGCCCCGCTGGGGCGAGTCAAAACCACTGGTGGAGAAGCCACCACAAAGGACATCCAGAAAGACATCATAAAAGACACTTCAGGAAGACACCTCCCGCATCTTTTGCTTAAAAACCATGTGGATACACCATCATCTCCAGGATACTGTGTGTATATGAGTACATGGGATGGTAATAAGTGAACGAGTTTTTAATACGAATGCTTATTCACAATCCTGCAGATTTTGTATTATTGCAAATAAAGTAATGAACAGAAGAAAGCCAGATTATACTCTGTTCACAGTGGTGTCGCGTCATCCGTCATTACATAGTGGGACTTCTGTTGGGACCATTAGGTTGGAGGGGACTAAAAACAGAAATCTTTACTACACCCAATAGACGTAGTTGCTCTACAATTTGCACCATTCTCAGGATGCTGCAACAATTTATCTGACAGAAACTCGCTGGTCCTGTCCTTTTGAGGTTTTGCCAGGTGGAAAAGTTGCAAAATATTACACAAACAGGTACTCGCCATAATTTGAAACTTTTTTGTGAAATAATTGTTGCACAATTCCTGCCTAGTAATTCATACACCTAGTATGGAAAGATGATATTTCTGGCTGTAAACTTAAAGGGGTTGTCCACCTTATTATAACAGTTGCTCAATAGGTTCAGGGTGCTGGTAAAGCAGAAAAATATACTCTCCTACCAGACTCGTGATGCTGGTCTGTATTGCTGTAAGCATTCCCCATCGGACTTCTGACTTCCTGGCGAGATACTTCATGTGACTACTGCAGCCAATCAGAGATTCTTCCTGGTCAGAAAGAGAGGCTGCAGCCAATCAGCGCCCGCTGATTGTCTGCAACCATCACGTTATGCCTCATTCTTGTCGATCATAAGAGGAAGTCAGGAGTCATGAGGATGATGCCACCGGTGGAAGGGAGCAGCGGCTCCACTATGATAGGTGAGAGTTTTTTAAGTGACTGTTATAAAGTAGTGAACAACCCCCTTTTTGCCACTCCACTTCCGCTGACCACTGCCCACTTTTCTCCGCACTTTTCAGAAGCGATGAAAGTGTTATGTGCCATAATTTGCAACATTTTATTACCACAAATATTGCACAACTTAATTTATAACTTTTGTTATAATGTATTGTAAGAAGATACTCACACATTTAACAGTTTTTTCCATTTTTGTCTAGTGTGTTACCTTTATTTTCAGTGATTCTCCATCATACGGGCTGGGGGTAAGTCAGTATGGACTTTTGCTCGACCACAGAACGGACCAGTGTAAGGAGTGTCATCGTCAAGTCTAAAGCTGTCCCTGTTACTGGTCCCATCGGAGCAGCTGGTGACACCACCTAGAGGAAGGTTTGCAGTTATTTCTATGTTTTTGATTCTTTTTTGGCAGATTGTTATAGTAAGGATTTATCAACATGATAGTCCTCAGCTATTACAATTCATGAGCATTCCACTGCTTGCTGCCTGAATTGGTGCATACACAAACGTGGAAAGAGATGAGGAAATAATCAAATAGATAAATCACGCATCACTGCCTCGTTTATTGTGTAAATGCAAAAATATACTTTTGCTAACATAGTGCAAATGTGCAAAATGGGGGATTTTATTGACAGTATGTGATATAAAGTCATGTAAAAAATCGCTAATAACTTGCAGATATAAGGATGATCAGCAGGTTAATAGCCTTCTGGAGACTTGTGGCTACTGCACTGAGAATCCTGCTGCAGGGAGGAAATGATTTTGATTCCTCCCATTAGCCTCAAGCTGTCAGTCATAGGGTTTGGGCTGGTGCATGTTCAGTCACCATTCTGGGTATAATGAGTGGCAGCTGTAACTATGGCCACGGCATTGAATGACAGCGAGCTTGGCATTGCATCAGTACAGACCTGGTTGTGTGTCAGTGCTGGGCCGTGGTCACAGCCTCCACTCACTATACACAGCGCGGTGACTGAAGCTGCACTGGCCACACCCCTTTCACTGAAAGCCTAAAGGAATAAAGTCCTATTTCCTACTGGCAGCAGGGCTCACTACGCACAGAGCGTGACTAAACCGTGCTAGTCGCACCCCCGAGGGAGTAAAGTTAACATCTTTTTATATGACTGATTCCCTTTAAACTGTTCCCAGCACATTGTGACAATGAAGTGAAGAATACATGTACATTCCCCTCTTTCTCTTTAATTGTGAAAAGTCCTTTTTAATTTAAGTTATTGTAAAGCTGAGAGCCCAAAACACCCCTGTAATAAATACAACCTAAACATTTGGATGTGATTCCCTTCTTTATGTCCCACACTTTAATGGACACTTACTGGATGAACTCTGACCACTGTTGAGGCTATAAAGACTTTCCACAGATTCACTGGCTCTCAGAGTGACTTTTTCTACACCGAGTCCTCCTGTAGGGTCACTGTATCGGTAAGAAAACGTCCCTTCAACATCTTCACTCTAAATAAAAAGAAATACAGTGATAAGTAATAAAATGGAAGTTCACATTTTTATTTCTAGTCTTGTAACCTAGATGCCGTCTATAAATTTTAGAGGGTTAAATATGGTGTAGTAAAAAAACAAGGTATATCAATAAATCTTGTACACTGTGCGTCCAAGAAACAAGAAATATTCACAGGTATCCTCTTACTGGCCATAGGATAATACTACTTAAAAGGGTTTTCCACAATAAAGTTTATTTTAATCAATAGATCTTGAAATAATAATAAATTCCACAATTAGATGTGTTTAAAATTTGTTCCTGTGATGAGATAATCTTATATATGTGTCCCTGCTATGTACTGTGTAATGGATGTGTCTGACCATACAGGGACATGTCTGATCATACCACATCTCCTGTGCTGAGATAATCTTATATATGTGTCCCTGCTATGTACTATGTATGGATGTGTCTGACCGTACAGGGACATGGTCTGATCATACCACATCTCCTGTGCTGAGATAATCTTATATATGTGTGGACCCTGTGACCAGGTGGCCACATAGGGAACTGCAGCCAGGTAGAAGGTAGACAGTTTGTGCACCAAACACCCTCACAGCACACACACCCACAGGAGCACAGCACCCAACCCGGAGCCCGGGACTCTAGGCGGGCAAGGGGTGGTGGGGTTTAGAGGAAAGTGGGTGGGAAGGTCGGTCAGGTGGTAGACCAGAACAAAAGGAGGAACACTGGGAGGAGTTAGCCAGTAGGCCAGAGTGAGCCCGAGCAGACAAGACAAGAAAGTGACACTCCCCGGTGGGATAGGGCTCCCTGAAGACGCAGAATCCACAGCGACACAGATCCATGGAGAGAAAGCTCGTCCATAGCCTGTAGCCCACGGAGAAGTGAGGAAAGAGACCGGACCGATATCACCGGGTCTGAGGAGTACGGCAGCGTAGACTGGCTGCAGGAGGGAAAGGTTTCCCTGGAAGTATCTGGAAGTCACACGGTTGGAAAGAGCCGGTGATCCCTTGCAAGACAGTTACACCCAAGCTATGCTAAAACCAGAGTGTCAGCTCTGAGGGGGACTGCTGCTACACGCCGGCTCCCCAGACAAAGGGGCAGGGAACACAGATTCCAGATCCGTGTTCCTACTACAGGGTTGGAGGCTCAGCAGCATCCTGGAGGACCCGGCTTGCAACCTATTCACATAGGGGGGAAGTCACACAAAAGGGACTTGAGCTGCCGCCATAAAATCCGCTAGTGACCGCCGTGATATCCCCAGCAGTACCCCGGTCCGGTACTGAGTACCACGTCCCAGTGAGCTCCACATGTGTGTCCCTGCTATTAACTATGTAATGGACGTGTCTGACCATACAGAAACATGGTCTGATCATACCACATCATCTTTAACACTGAACCCAGGGTCACGGAGCCGGGTCTCGACCCCTGTGACTCCCCAGAAACACAGCAGCCCGGTTCAGAGTACCCCACGGCCCTGGGGTGCATCAGTTTTTGGCGTCACGAACAGGATATTGTGCCCGACGTATGCGGGTACTGTGTGCCATGAACTGTGTTGAACTGTGCGTTTTTGACTGTCGCCATTACTGCGCCACGAGGCGTGCAGGAAGCAGAAGGGGCGTGCCGTCATTGGCGGCACCCTGGAAAGAGCGAGAGAGAGACCCATACCATACTCTCATGTCATGCCACAGGAAGCAGGAGGCCGGAGCGAGACCCCCATCCCGTCTGAGGAGCTGGAGACTGATAACCTTACGGAAGCGCAGAGCCAGGCCAAGGTTCACTAAGGGGGAGAAAGATGTCAGACCCGGTGGAGAGTCCTGCGGCGGGTGTGACCGCAGAGCCAGCCGTAGCACCAGCCATAGCTCTGGTAATGCCATTGTCGATGCCCTATATACCAGGGCGGCCTGGTTACCGCGGTGCTTAGGGAACCCGCACACCCTGAGTGACTTCAGGGAGAGACTGTGGAGTCTGTTTGAAGTATGCTCCCTGACAAAGGCTGTGCAGTCCATCAGAGATTGTTGTTAGTAAGTTAAGTGAATATGTTGAAAATGTAAATATGTTTTGTTTAATGCAACTAATTAAACCAGTAACCATTAAGCGTATCATGCCTACAGGACTTACTGTATGAACTTTTGCATATTCTTGAACATTTATCTTTATCCATGGACAATGGACCACTGGACTTTGTGTGGTCAGGCCCTTATTGTATGGGCGATCGCTGTTGGCCCAAGAGAGTGGCCACCAGAGTGGCCAACAAGCAGGAAAAGAGACAAATCCTGGAGTTCAGCGCAAGGACTAAGCACCGTAGTGACTCAGTTTTTCCCATTGTGCTGGTTTTTGTAAGTTTTCATTTTTAAGACTCTGTACATTTTATCATGTTATGTTTTCTACTGTTATTTCTTGTGTTTTGCAAAAGGTTTCCTCAGTCCCGGAGTACTGAATTTCACTAGGGGGGAATGTAGTACCGCAGGTCCGTTTCTCAAGGTTGCATTGCCTCCCTTACAGGGGGTGATGTCATGCCTGGAAGCAAAAAGGGGGTCCCCTATTCAGGTGACACTGCATCCAACACTTTCCTGTCTCCAGACCAGAAGGGGGAGCTCTAGAACCCAACTTAAGGGGAGCTTCCCTATAAGTTCTTGCCTGGATGATGGGTTAGGCAGAAAAGCCAGGAAGAACAACAGAACAGTTATGGAGTGAGTCGGAGGAGAAAGGAGAGGAGAGCCTGGGGAGCAGAGCGGTGTCTAGCTCATCCCAGAGGTGTAAGAAACAAGAAACGGACACCGGAGTCCAAGGCTGTGCAGGATCTAATGACCCAGCAGCCAATACCGGAGGGTGGGGAATTCCAAGTTCCCCATCCACACCAAGTGCCAGGATGCAAAGCAGCGTTAAGAGCCCAGGAGTAGCCGCCGTGAAGTTGGGCTAATGAAGGACTCGAGCTGCTTGTCATACTGGCACAAGCAGGAGGGAGAGAGAGAGCGTGGCAGCTCAGCTTCATGCAGCAGCAGGGATCCACAAGAGAAAGCACAGAAGGGAGGCCTCCAACCCACCTGGCTAGGTGGATCTCCTGATTGCTGCCCGGCTGCCCGGGTTCACAGTAACATCTAAACCTGTGCCCCGGACTGTAACTGCAACGAACAAGTAAAGGTAAAGGAAACATTCATTGCTGTGGCCTCCAGTTATTTCTGCGCCTCCATCCTGCACCCTACACCTTGCAACATCCACTGGCCTGGAGATCCACTCCATCTGTGGGGAACCAATCCATCCCACCTGCCCGTTCACCGTCCCCAGAGGTTCTGCAGCAACGGTGGCTACCCATAGCCACAAACCACAGGTGGCGTCATGAATAATCTTTATAATTTTCCCCTAGAACTATTTAACACTGAACCTGGGATCACGGAGCCTGGCCTCGACCCCTGTGACTCCCCAGAAACACAGCAGCCCGGTTCAGAGTACCCCACGGCCATGGGGCACATCACTAGCATCACAGATAAATCTTAAATGCCACGTGACTTGTCAGACTATTGTGTACTTGGGTAAAACATCATCTACTGACATATCCCTTAAATCTTCTTGAACTGCATTTAGGGGCCCCCAGCCTCTGCTTCTTGGTCAGGGCCCAGACATCTCTGCTCAGCTGGATGCTGAATTTCATTGCTGTGTACAGAGTGGGCAAGAGCAGTGTAAATCCCAAAACATGAATTGAAGGAATATTGGTGCAGATAACTTGACTTTTATTTCTTGTTTAGATAGTTTTTACTGTTTTACTTTAAATGTTAATATAAATCAGTCCATTATAAAATCAAGACTATTAACAGACTCCATACCTCAGAAAGAGCTTTAATATACTTTTTCCCCATCTTCTTCCTCATGGTCAGTGATATGGCTTTCATCTTCTTACTTATACTTCCAGCGTTGTTTGACGCTTTGTCGCCATCTGAGACTCCTCCAGCTTCAAAAACTCCTTCCGTATCACCCATCTGTTTATAGGAAGAATACACGTCAAGTGTAGGCATGTCACCGGGATATCTAAATCTATGGAAAAACCTTTACTATTTTACATATCAGAAGAAAGGATGGACTAAGCGTGCAATAGAAATTCAGTCTTTATTTTTGACACTTAAAAACCTATATATATAAATAGACAAATACAAGAGACTCAAGGCAACAATGGAAAAACAGACAGTAGTTCAGATTTAAATAACAAAGGTGCTGTTATTTAGCTAGATATATTTATATGTGCTTTAATGAACGCAACAACAGATCAGCCGGCATGTGCAGGTAATGTTGCATGCTTAGCGCATGAGCTCACATCAAAGGGAGGGAGGAGACCTAGGGCGTGCTGTTATGTTGATATTAAAGGGAACCTGTCCCATTATAAGTAGCATATGAACCTGGACAGCAGTACAAGGCCAAGACAGGCAATGGAGAAGATGGAGGGATTTAAGCGGTTGTCCAATCTAAAATTATAAGTCTGTACACGCTCTATGTGTCTGCAGAGTTATCAATCTTCCCAGTGTCCGGACTGTGCACTGTGAAGATTCGCTGTTTCTATAGTGGGACCACAGTTATGCAGTATACATGTTCACGGCCACTGTGGCTGGAACCTCTGTCTAGTGGGCACAGCCTCGCTTAATACAAATGTAAGGAGCAAGGCTACACCCACTAGATGGCCATGCCCACTAGTCGGACACACATGCTCCGTACACTTGTATTGAGTGAGGCCACACCAACCAGATGGCCGCACCCACGAGTCCGAAGCGCCCGCTCCATACACTTGTATGGAGCAAGGCTGCACCCACTTGTCTTGTTTTGCTGGGAACATGCATACTGCATATTTGTGGTCTGTTCCCAGTTTACAAAACCACGAGTCCTCACTGCCTTCAGTGCTGGCGCTGGAAAGATTGACAAGTCTCCAATCACATAGAGTGACTGCAGAGGTGAATCCCCGAATGCTTCCAGGCTGACTGGACCCTTCTAAAACCTGGTGACCAGTGCCCCAGACTGCACCATCATCTGCCAAATAAAGGTAAAGAAAACTGCACCCTTCTGTGTCCTCTGAGTATTTCCTGCGCCCTTAGTCTTGCACCCCAACGACCATTACCATCAACCCAATAGACTATCACACCGTTCCTGGGGCCCTGCTCCACCTGGGGGGAGCGATGCCATCCCAGCTGCCGCACCATCTTCCCAGATGCCCAAACTAGCAGCGTCGACCATTCCTGGCCAAATACCACAAGGTGGCGTCACAAAAAGACTTCTAAATCCCCTGTAAATACTCCTTCACTGCATGGCCAGGGCCCCAGAGCTGGGCCACAGCCAATATGACCGCCCAAAGAACCAGCCAGCCCAGCTACTGAGTACTGCCCCTCCAGCCCTTGGCCGTTGCAGTGGCCCTTGAGGTCTGGAGTTCCACATCTCTGCACTAATGGATAACCTCTTATTTTGTTCTTGGTGAGTGAAAATAACTAAAAATAGAAGGGTTCCCTCCTTGTTCGGTGAGTCTCAGCTGTATCCCTTCCGATGAGCGCTGTAGCCAGTCAGCAACTGCAGTGCTCATGTCTTTCTCCTGCTCATATGAAATGTCAACTCTGCAGCTGAATAACGGCTGCAGTGTACAGCATGGAGGAGCGGCGCCGTTTTTGGGAGGACAGTATTGTTTTGTTTTTTTCTAATAAGGGGAATCTCTATAAGAAGGACCATGCACCAAGAAAAAAGTGGTGATTATATGCTCCTTAGTCTTGTACGTACCTTGAGTACTCAGGTAATTTTTTTTAGGTTTTTAGGTTATGCTTCTTTGGTGTTTAGCAAGGGGACATGATTAAAATTGTAAAAAATGCAACACAGCTTAAAGACATGCCCCTGAGGATCATGTCAGCCACGCCCCCCTTATAGACACAAAAAAAAAGCACTATGTAAAATCACCCATATCTTTAGATCGATATGGCAAATATGAGAAAAAGCAAAAAAAAAAAAGATGGAATATATTCAGGCCATTTAATATAACTGGCCACTTTTGACCTGGTGACAGGTCCTCTTTAAGACTGTATGACTAGAAGCTTTATTTTCCATTTAGATGCATTGCAGCAATAAATCAATGTGCATACCCTTTACTATTTGTTGTCAATGATAGTCAAAGGTGGGGCATCATGAGTGAACACAATCTCTTTTTCCACCTGGCTGTTTCCCTCATTAAAAAGCATTTAGCGCAGAGCCTTTTGTGTTTAATTGTTGCATCCCTACATGTTTTTGCAGTCATTACTGTGTTCAGGAGACAAAAATTCTCAAGAGAAGCCTCAAGGTCAGAGGAGTGAAAAAAACAGAGCACAGAAGCTCCCCACTGATCTTTTAGCATAGCAGAAGCCCTTTCATCTTCCTTTCCTTTCATACACTGCATAAACCCTGCTAACTAGACATTGCCATAAATAGATGAAATAACACAGCACGTTATCATTTCCAAAAATCATCCCGAGATCAGATGAATCATTATTAATACAGCACAGAGCAATGCAGTGAGGAGCGGGGACATACACAAACCTCATTTAAATCTTCTGGCTTGGAAATCGAGGGTTTCTTAAACCGATCAAAGGTCCCAAAACTGCTGGTGCGCTGCAAACAGAGAGGACGGGAATTAAAAAAAACTATTATAATGACATGGGGAGATAATAAAGACTGACTGCAGACCTCCGTCAGCTGAAACTGGACAGGACTCTAAAATTAATGACCTATGGATTGAGGATCATGAACATTGCAGAACTGCTTATATAGAACCTGTATGGTGGCATATGAGTGCAAGCAGTCAATGGCTGTAGAGGCAGAATATGGTATTCCTACTACACCTTTGCTTAAAAGATGGCACAATTTTTTTCCCTTTGTATACAGAAGTATAAACACTTGCACAATCAAGGAATCATGTAGGAAATAAGCCGGTGGCCAGACATTACTGGAACAAGGAGTGAAGTGAATGACCATCCAGAAACGGTGTATGTGGTGTGTCATCAAACCCCTTAACCAAGGCGACTACTACAGCCACAGCCACCACCATGGCTGCGCCTCCTACGACCGTGGTGGTCCCCGTCATTCCCTGAGTCGCCCTTGCCACTGGTTGGTGGGCGGCGAAGCTGATGACATTGGCGCCCCTGGGCCCAGCGGTGGGTGGGGTAATGCACCCACCACGCTACACATGCATCAATACACAAGGGTCCCAATATATCATTTGCATTTTTTTTTTTCTTCAATTGGTTGATTTCTTTTGCACCAAATTCTTCAAAATGGGGTTCATGAACTTTGCAAAAAGTAAAAAATGTTCTTTATTCTTGTCTCTCTGTTTTGTGCCTCTTTATAGGTAAAATTCCACTAAAATGTTGCAAAATTTACAGGAAAAAATTCTGGAGAACATAGTTACTGGAAAACATATTCGCAAAAAATCAGACTTGTTCAAATATACAGTTGTGGCCAAAAGTAGTGACACCCCCTGCAATTCTGTCAGATAATACTCAGTTTCTTCCTGAAAATGATTGCAATCACAAATTCTTTGGTATTATTATCTTCATTTAATTTGTCTTCAATGAAAAAACCAAAAGAGAATGAAGCAAAAAGCAAAACATTGATCATTTCACACAAAACTCCAAAAATGGGCCGGACAAAAGTATTGGACCCTCAGCCTAAACTTGGTTACACAACCTTTAGCCAAAATAACTGTGATCAACCGCTTCCGGTAACCATCAATGAGTTTCTTACAATGCTCTGCTGGAATTTCAGACCATTCTTCTTTGGCAAACTGCTCCAGGTCCCTGATATTTGAAGGGTGCCTTCTCCAAAATGCCATTTTTAGATCTCTCCACAGGTGTTCCTATGGGATTCAGGTCTGGACTCATTGCTGGCCACCTTAGAAGTCTCCAGTGCTTTCTCTCAAACCATTTTCTAATGCTTTTTTAAGTGTGTTTTGAGTCATTGTCCTGCTGGAAGACCCATGACCTCTGAGGGAGACCCAGCTTTCTCACACTGGGCCCTACATTATGCTGCAAAATTTGTTGGTAGTCTTCAGACTTCATAATGCCATGCACACAGTCAAGCAGTCCAGTGCCAGAGGCAGCAAAGCAACCCCAAAACATCAGGGAACCTCCCCATGTTTGACTGTAGGGACCTGTGTTCTTTTCTTTGAATGCCTCTTTTTTTCTCCTGTAAACTCTATGTTGATGCCTTTGCCCAAAAAGAGAGAACATTCTTCCAAAACGTTTTAGGCTTTCTCAGGTAAGTTTTGGCAAACTCCAGCCTGGCTTTTTTTTGTCTCGGGGTAAGAAGTGGGGTCTTCCTGGGTCTCCTACCATACTGTCCCTTTTCATTCAGACGCCGACGGATCAGTACGGGTTGACACTGTTGTACCCTCGGACTGCAGGGCAGCTTGAACTTGTTTGATGTTAGTAGAGGTTCTTTATCCACCATCCGCACAATCTTGCGTTGAAATCTCTTGTCAATTTTTCTTTTCCGTCCACATCTAGGGAAGTTAGCCACAGTGCCATGGGCTTTAAACTTCTTGATGACACTACGCACGGTAGACACAGGAACATTCAGGTCTTTGGAGATGGACTTGTAGCCTTGAGATTGCTCATGCTTCCTCACAATTTGGTTTCTCAAGTTCTCAGACAGTTCTTTGGTCTTCTTTCTTTTCTCCATGCTCAATGTGGTACACACAAGGACACAGGACAGATGTTGAGTCAACTTTAATCCATGTCAACTGGCTGCAAGTGTGATTTAGTTATTGCCAACACCTGTTAGGTGCCACAGGTAAGTTACAGGTGCTGTTAATTACACAAATTAGAGAAGCAGCACATGATTTTTCTAAGGGTGACAATACTTTTGTCCACCCCCTTTTTTATGTTTGGTGTGGAATTATATCCAATTTGGCTTTAGGATAATTCTTTTTGTGTTTTTTTCATTGAAGGCAAATTAAATGAAGTATAATACCAAAGAATTTGTGATTACAATCATTTTCAGGAAGAAGCTGAGTATTATCTGACAGAATGGCAGGGGTGTCAATACTTTTGGCCAACACTGTATCTGGAGAAAACTACACAGAAGAGAGAGAATAGGGAGGACAGGATAGTTTCCAGGCACCTGAAACTCTAAACATATAGAGCACAGCAGGAAGGCATTATCTCCAACTTGGTGGAGTGGACTCCAGACTGACTGGACCCAGATTCTTCCAGACTGACTGGACCCAGGACCTGGTGAGCAGTACCCTTGGACTTAACTTGTTACCAACTGCAAGTAAAGGTAAAAAACTGAATTCAACTGCCTTGTTTCCTTCTGCTGCACCTTTACATGTCTCACTACCACCATCATCTCCAATACAACCCCTCTCATCACCTACCACCTACTACACCCCAGGGGTCTGCCCTGGCTGAGGAGGGTACAACACCTATCCCCATGGGAGTACTTATATGCAGCACCGGCCATTCCTGGCTGGACACTTCAGCTGGCGTCACAAACTTTATAAAGTGTTATCCCCTGTAAATACCGCTTTTTATGTGCGGTTAAGGTCACAGCTGCTGGGCATTGCCACCATGAACATTGCACCCCTGGCCCAGCTAGCTGAGTCTCCCGGCCCTTGCGACCATCACTACCCTTCTCTGGAAAGCCTATGATATAAAAAAAAAGAACTGGGCATCTTGTGAGCTTTCCAGTTGACTTGCATTGAAAAGTACCTTGTCTTCGGAGTGGAAAGTGCAGTTCAGCATATCTGTGTGTGCTTCTGGATTCATCGTCATCTGCACTACAACACTACAATGAGGTCACTTCTTTTAGAAACCTGGAGTTGTTAAACGATGTTCAGAAATCTAAACATCTAAACGCGTGCAGAAACAAGTCATTTTTACATAGAAATGCTTATATTCATACTTTTCAGTGTTTTCTGATAGGGTTTTCAGGTACTTTCTGCCTGAGTTAGATGTTGTGTGCACATACCCCTAGTCTAGATTTCCCCTTTTAAAGGGAACCAACCACCTCAGATGATGTGTATAAGCTGTTAATACATGTCCCTGGACCCTATGTACACCATTGCAGCTATGTTTTTGCTAAGAATATTGATAACAGCAAACCGAAATAAACAGTTTATAAACTTACATGATTTAGTACTTGAGGGCGTCTCCCTCGGGCTTTAGTACGAGAGGGCTGTGTCTTATGCAGCCTGAGTGGCTTTCCTCCCCCTCCCTCTCTGTTTGCAGGACGTCACATTAGGGCGTGATATTATCTTGGTGTGGGCGGGCACGCAAGGCAGCTCCCGTCCGTGCACGTCTTCTCAGTGACGTCCTGCAAACAGAGAGGGAGGGGGAGGAAAGCCACTCAGGCTGCATAAGACACAGCCCTCTCGTACTAAAGCCCGAGGGAGACGCCCTCAAGTACTAAATCATGTAAGTTTATAAACTGTTTATTTCGGTTTGCTGTTATCAATATTCTTAGCAAAAACATAGCTGCAATGGTGTACATAGGGTCCAGGGACATGTATTAACAGCTTATACACGTCATCTGAGGTGGTTGGTTCCCTTTAAAGTTGCTAAAAAAAAAAATCTCTTGATAATTAACTGCTGAAATTGTAAAAAAAAAATGAACATGCGAAAAAACGTCAACTTTTTTTTTTTATTAAGTGCCATGTGTGGGATAGGAGAATAATAAAATAATATGGAAAATGTCAACCTTTTTTAGCCAAACTGAAACTGTTATGACATTTAAAACTTTGATACTTAGCAGAAAAATAGACCAAAACCCGACGTTATATGGGCCAGGGGCCAGGGTGAGTCAGTCATGTGAGCGCTTCCTTTTCAGATCTTCTTGATTTTCAAAACCTTATCGCATAAATGTTTTAGGAGATATGTAATGACCCTGCACTTCAATGCACATGATAATTCTCTCACAATAACATGTTTGTGCTCGAAAATTGCTTGGAGAATCAATAGATAACCAAATTATTGAGATCAGGTATTTTAGACGTATCCATGGCAAATGAGTGCATAAAATCAAGCACACAGCTATGTAACCTGTATACATAACCATTGGTCTTACTGAAGAGCTCGATGAGTTTGCAGCTGGGGTGTGGCGTCTGAAAGTTAAGGCCCCATTACACGCTACGATGTCCCAGCGATCCGAATAACGATCAGGATCGCTGGGACATCACTATCTGATCGGTGGTGAGCTGTCACACAGGCAGACTCACCAGCGATCAGGACCAACGAGAACACTGGTAACCAGGGTAAACAGGGGGTAACTAAGCAGAGCACTGCGTTTAGTTACCCAATGTTCACCCTAGTTACCATGTCCCAGCGTGTACTGTGGAGCGCTGGGAGATCGTTTATCGTTGGTCTCCCGCTGTCACACATGCCGATGCTGGCCACCCAGCGGGAGACCAACGATCAAAAAATGGTTCTGGCCACTTACTGATCGCTGGTCATTGGTACATGTCACACGCAGCAGCTTTGCTACGAGGTCGCTGCAATGTCACAAAACCGGTGACGTTGCAATGATATCGTTAGCGATATCGTTTCGTGTAACCCGGCCTTTATACCTATCCCAATGAACCAAATCTATAGAGGAGCTTACTAGACAAGGGTCTGCAAAAGTTAAATAAAACCAGAGAAGCAAAATCCAAGGCAACAGACTTCTTTACAAAAACTATAGTGATCTAGCACACGCCAAGGGTGTAGGAAGGAAGGCTGGTGCCTTGGATTTTGTTTCTCTGGATTGTTTGGCAACTAGATGGAGGGTTGCACCAAATAGCATGGACAGGGAAGAGGTGCATGGAAGACAACCTGCAAAAGTTAGATAAAACATTACAAAAACCATTTTAATGCAAAAAAATACATATATACATATATATATATATATATATATACATATATATATATATCTAAATATATATATATATATATATATATATATATATATATATATATATATATATATATATATATAAAACCGAGCTGCAGGAAAAAACTAAATGTCACCAGTCCTTTAACCTTCGTCTGGCTGAGTAGGTACAATTGTAACTATTCCGTTTTAAAATTGCAATAACTTTTTTTTTCGAAAAGCTGTAGAGGGCTGAAATTTCATGACATCTCTGCAGTTTTGGTCCAGAATATATTGGACAAATTTCAATAAAATATCTCCACCCCCTTCCGAGATAAGGGGTCCCTGTATGGTCAGACACATCCATTACACAGTACATAGCAGGGACACATGTATAAGATTATCTCAGCACAGGAGATCTGGTATGATCAGACCATGTCCCTGTACAGTCAGACACATCCATTACACAGTACATAGCAGTGACACATATATAAGATTATCTCAGCACAGGAGATGTGGTATGATCAGACCATGTCCCTGTACAGTCAGATACATCCATTACACAATACATAGCACGGACACATATATAAGATTCTCAGCACATGAGATGTGGTATGATCAGACCATGTCCCTGTATGGTCAGACATGGCCATTACACAGTACATAGCAGGGACACATATATAAGATTATCTCAGCACAGGAGATGTGGTATAATCAGACCATGTCCCTGTATGGTCAGACACATCCATTACACAGTACATAGCAGTGGACACATATATAAGATTATCTCAGCACAGGAGATGTGGTATGATCAGACCATGTCTCTGTACAGTCAGATACATCCATTACACAATACATAGCAGGGACACATATAAAGATTCTCAGCACATGAGATGTGGTATGATCAGACCATGTCCTGTATGGTCAGACATGGCCATTACACAGTACATAGCAGGGACACATATATAGATTATCTCAGCGCAAGAGATGTGGTATAATCAGACCATGTCCCTGTATGGTCAGACACATCCATTACACAGTACATAGCAGGGACACATATATAAGATTATCTCAGCACTGGAACATTTTTGTAAACGTATCTAATTGTTTAACTTATTATTATTCCAAGATCTATTGTTTAAAATGAACATTGTTTTTGGGAAAACCCCTTTAACTGTAGCATATGGAGATGCTATCATGCTCGCAGCTCCTATCTGGGCTGCTGCTGCAGCACCCCTTGGGAGCTTCAGACTGCGTAGTTTGTAGTTTCTGTAGTTTCAAAGGAAAGATAAACCTAATGGAATTCTTCAAGATATCGAAGAAGGACATGCGATAGGGGCAACAAACCCTGAAGGATCCTTGTGATATAAAACAAACTAATAAACAAAACTGCTTGCTAGACGTCCATCTAGAAGTGAAAACTGTATCATATCAACCTAGTGAGAAGGCCAGGAAAAGAGAAGTGAGTAATTTCACATGTGTGAAAATAAAGTTCTTCTCTTAAAGGGTTCCCACCCCTAGTGAGTTCTATACTCCAGGATCCCCATTCCTTGGTCACTCAAGTACTTTGTATTTTTTTTAAAGAACTCAACCCTTGGCTTTGATCCCAGAGTATCCAACGTGCCTACACCAAAACGCTTCCTCTTGGTGTGCACTAACACCTTAGTTCCACCAATACGATTTAAAACTGACCAGAGATATAAGTGAGTAGCATCCACCAATGTGTGAATATACAGCAGCTGTCGGCCGTACACTATAGCTGACATCCTGCTGCATCAGTCACAATCAGTGTTGGCACCCACGATGGGCATTTAACTCCTTAGATGCTGATGTTAATAATGGTTATGGCATTTATATAGTTAGCAGAATAAGGGGCTTCCCTCTTTAACCCAATCAGCACGCTGCGATCATGATTGTGTGGTCCTAATCATTGTCATGGCAATTTAAGGCCAAATAACCTTAAAGTCTGCCCTGTTGAGAAGTTAACAACATTTACAGTGGTGTTCAAAATAATAGCAGTCCCATATGACTAACCAGATTATTCATTGTTACCACATGTCAAATAATTTACCGGTTGGTCCAATAGATTCTTAGAAAATCAACAGACTCCACATTCATGATCTGCACGTTTTGGAATCTGTGTATTTGAATGATTAATTGAAAGGGGGTGTATTCAAATAATATCAGTGTGGAGTTCAATTAGTGAGGTCAATCATTCTGTAAAGAAACAGGCGTGAATCAGGTGGTGCATAGTGTGCGCTTATCCCGAGCGCACAGGGAAACGCTGCTTGCCGAAAACACGCACCTGCGCTTCTCTGCAAAAATCTAAGTATTTAGCGCAGAAGCGATAAATACTGAGAGCGCAGGTGTGTGGACAAGCCCTTTCTCTTACTATGGTGCTGGATATTTACCGCTCACAAGGGATCACAAACTAGTTTGCATATATCAAAATACTTGAAGAGGTCATGTTGCCTTACACTGAAGAGGAAATGTCCTTGAAATGGGTGTTTCAACAGGACAATGACACTAAACAACACCAGTGAACAAGCAAAATCTTGGTTCCAGTCCAAGAAAATTGAGGTTATGGAGTGGCTAGCCCAATCTTCAGACCTCAGTCCGATAGAACACTTGTGGGTTGACATCGAAATGCCATTTCTGAGGCAAAGCCAACAAATCCAAATACGTTGTGGTATGTAGTCAAAGCATCCTGGGCTGAAATAACACTTGACAGGTGCCAGAAGTTTGTTGACTTCATGCAACATAGATGTGAAGCAGTTCTAAAAAACTGTGGTTGTACAACTAAATATTAGGTTAGTGATTCACAGGAATGCTGAATCCTAAAAAAAAGAAAAGAGTACATGTGGCGCCCCTATGGGAAGGCGCCACAGGGAGGCTCTGCACCCCAAACAAAAGGTGTATTGCCTCCGTAGCCATGGAACGGGGTTTCATGCAGAGTCTGTCCTAAGCACCCATACAATAGCCCACTTTAGCATAGGGATGGTATATTCAGTAGGTCCAAGGGGTGGAGCTTAGAGTAGAGCGGGAGACTTGAGTGACAGTTGAGCTAGTTTTAGTCAGACAGTGCTGGGAAGGCAGCCAGAGAGGACGTGCCTGACAGCGGTCATGACAGGAGGGCACCTCTTTGGAGAGAGGTGACCCAGAAACCGGAGGGGACAAACCAGGACCGGTTGGAGCCGGCTGGGGAGTCCGGGGTCGACACCGGCATACCGGAGCCGAGGCAGTCAAAGGTCTATCCCTGACTGTGAACCAACAATCTGTGGGACCGACAGAAGGAGCCATAGCGCCACAGACTGTACCTCTTCCTCAGTTCCAAAAAGGTCCAGGACATATTAAGGAAAGGACCGAATTCCGGTGGCGGGAGGATTTGCTCATTGTCACTCCTGTCCGTACCGGTAAGGAAACGACCGTACCTAATAGTAACAGACCAGGGGACTGGCAAAGGAGCTCTTCAGGGTGGTGAATGAGAGTAAAGAGGAACCCAGACCCTGAAAGTTGTGAGAGGGAACCACCGACAGACTCTGCTAAGTTACCTCAAATCTGTAGCTACGTGTCCGGTAAACCAGACTGTACTGTGTACCTGGAGACAGTAAAGAACTTCTTGAGCTGATCTGGTGTCTGTCCTCATTTTCTCTGCCGCCCGGGGGGCTCCTACAGCATCAAAAAGGTGAGGACTACTACTCACCTCATTCTGCCCCTGCTGCCCTGAGGTAAAGCTCCACCTGTGAGGAGCTGTACTACTCTGAGCTGCACCTCCATCACCTCAGCGACCGGCTGCAGCGCTGATAACCAAGTTACCAGGTACCACAGGTGGCGTCACATTACTGTTTTCCCCATCCATCACCATCACCCTCGCCACCATCCCCGCCATTGAGGGTCCAGGGCACGGAAACGGGAACCGACCATCCATGATCCCCCATCAAAATGACCATCTGTCCCGGTATCCGAGTACCCCTACTCTGTCGACCGACTCATACATATTTTGAGTTTGCAAAGACAAATGCAGACACTGCTATTTTTTTGTACAGCCCAGTGTTCATTTTTTGTTATTTTCTGTAAAGTAGTTAAAATGTATATACATTTTTATTCATGTTTTGATTTAGAAAACAGTGTGCACTGTCACCAATGCTGGAAATAAAATCAATTAGAGATGGTTTTGGGCTTATCTCATGTTTTTGAACACCCTGCTAATATTTTGATTACAACTGACAGTGGTAAATATAATGTTTCTTTCCTATCGTGCCACTATACATTAATTCCAGAAAAGCAGCTGAAGGGTTAATATACTACCTGACAGCTGTTGTGGATATGTTATTTGTAAAATTGTATCACTATTGGGGCTTTTGCAATATATTGGTTCCCTAAATTAATTTCAAAATAGATCCCACAAAAAGCAAGTTCGGTAAATTTGTAAATAGTTGCTACAATTTTAAGCCTTCTAAGGCCGTCTTCACACCATGGTTTTCTGCTGTCAGGTTCTGTCCGGGGTTTTGCAGGATGCACCAGACAGAAGCTGACAACACCGGACGAGCAGAAACTCAGGGCATATCTGATCCTGTTTTTTGTAGGATTCATTTCTTCTCGTTGCTGCTGCTGTCTGCGTGTGCAGGGGAGCTCTCCATGGTGCTGAACGTTCAGCGGTGGCTCAGAAATGCTGCTGCTGTCCATGGTGCTAAATGAGCACGGCAGCATCTCAGAGCCAGCGCTGTTCTGTAAATGGCATCCGGAAAACAATCCGATTTTTTGCCGGATCCGGTGCAATCCGGCGCCCATAGACTCCCATTTTATGGGTGCCGGATCGCTCCGGATCTGGGAGGATCCTGTTTTGTTAGTTTTTTGCACCAGACACAAAAAATGATGCTGGCTCTGATGTTGTGTCCGGTGCAAAAAATGAATAAAACTGGATCAGGGAGAAAAACACAAAACCTGATGGCAAAATAGGACCAATCCGGCACCGTAGGGGTACATGGTGGCAAAACCAGATCAGGTTCTGTTCGGTTCAAACCGGAGAGAACCTGATAGCACAAAACCATGGTGTGAAGCCGGCCTAACATCCTGAAAAATAAAAGAACATTTTCTAGATGGAGCTGGTGTAAAGCAGACATCAGGGACAGCCCAGATAGTGGCTAGCCGGGCTGAGTAGTGATCACCCACTCTGATCCTTGTGTAGTGGTAGTCTAGGGACTCCCTACACCCAACGAGACATCACCTACTACTGTCCTCTGATTTCTTAGTCTTCTATCTTGCTTTTGCTTTAAGTCTTTGGACCTCATGCACCATAATTGTCTCTTAATCAAGCCTACGTGACTTCATTGATTAGCTCATTGCACCTTAGTCCATGTTGCTGGTTCTTATTTTAACCTTTGGGTCAATCCGTCATCCCTACTTTGCTAAGAACGCAGTTAATCTAGAGAAGGGAGTCCTGTACACAGTTTTGCTACCCAGTAAAAAGGTGATGGCACCCAGCACTGCTGCTCTCCCATTCCAATGGTGAATCGGAGAGCATGTCGCCTTTCTCCACAGACGGCAAAATGATTATTTCTGGCAGTTTTCAGTCTGTTGCTAAGGACTGACTACACTAAATATGTGTGAAAGTTTTTGTTTGTTCAACCTTAGCGATGTATGACTACAGTCCTATAAAAATAGACATGCCACAATGACATTTTAGCACCCTTCCCTCCCCTGGTTTCATTTCTGTACTTTGAGATTTTGAGAGACATTAGGGCCCTTTCACATCAGCGGTAATTTGAAATCGCGGCAGATGCGGTGAAAAAAACGCATCTGCCGCGATGGCCGCATAGCCGCCGCATAACTGCTGCACTTGCGGCGCGGTTGCGGTAATCGCCATAGTAAGTATACGGGGACTTGCGGCAGGTGCGGCAAGTGCGGTTTTGCACTTGCGGCAGGTGCGGCCGTGAAAAAAAAACGCGGCTGACCGCGTTTTTTTTTTTGCGGCCGCACCTGCCGCAAGTGCAAAAACCGCACTTGCCGCACCTGCCGCAAGTCGCCCTATACTTACTATGGCAATTACCGCAACCGCGCCGCAAGTGCAGCAGTTATGCGGCGGCTATGCGGCAATCGCGGCAGATGCGTTTTTTTCACCGCATCTGCCGCGATTTCAAATTACCGCTGATGTGAAAGGGCCCTAAGACAGTATAGTATGTTCCTTATAAACAACATAAAGAAGTAAACATGGGACAATATAAAAAAGTTATTACTTGTAGATGTTTTTTTTGTCATGGACTGCAATATTTAAGACCAAGATTACCGGTGTCTGTTCCACAAAGCACTACCCGATAGAGCATGGGCATAGGTATATGTATAGGCAAAAATACTGGAACACATGTAGTTAGCCTAAACTTAAAGGCATAGGTGGTGTATTTGGACTCTCATTCTTTTGGATATTTCTTGGTTTATTTTGGCAAGTATTTTTCCCCCTAAAAATTGCACATAATTTTAATAAGGTTATCACTTTTAATATGTTATTATACCATAAGATTGCAGAGGTCTAAAATAACAAAGAGCTGTTAATTACCTTCTCTGGGTCCAGCACTGAATTCTGCCACTGTCCTGACCATTGTTGATTGACTGCAGTGGTTATGAGTGCTGCAGCCAATCAACATACCGGAGCAGCAGTGGAGAGGCAGCGCTGGACCCAGAGCTGGCAAATTAAAGCTTGATTTGTTATTCTAGACCAAGGTGGGGGAACCTCAGGTCCGAGGGCCGAATGCGGCCCTCGATGACTTTTTTGCGGCCCCCGGGCAGATTCCTGGGGACCGCTGTGCTCAGGTTGGCAGAAGCATTTTGCCGACTGTCTGCCCTTTAAATCCAGCTCTCCAGATCTCTATGCCCCAGCCTCAGCCTCCCCAGTCAGGTATATGCTCCCAGCCTCTCCTGTGATGTCTAGGGCTCTAGCAAACCTGGAAAAGCAGTTGAGAAGCAACATGACCAATATCACTGATGACAAAGAGAAGAAGCTCCAGTCACCACAGTGGGGGTGAGTTGATTGTTTAAACAAATATAGCGGGTCATTTTCAAGTTGATAATTTTGTACAGCCTCCGAAGGATTGTAGAAATTTCCAAATGGCCCTCAGCAGAAAAATGGTTCCCTGCCCCTCTTCTAGACCATTGAAAACCTATGATACAATATGATTTTAAAAATGAAGACCCCTTTAATACATTTATTTACAGAACATGGACTCAATGTGGACAGATCTAAAGGTACCGTCACACGCGGCAATATTGCTTGTAATTTCACTGGCAATTTGCTGGTTGCAGTGAAATCATGGACACATTGTTACATTTGTACACTGCAAAAAAAAGAACAATGTGTCCATGATTTCACTGCAACCAGCAAATTGCCAGTGAAATTACAAGCAATATTGCCGTGTGTGACGGTACTTTAAGACACAAAATGTTAATTCATCAGCCCACTTTTTCCTTTAAGGATGGATGTCCATGAGCTGCGTTCCGCCTTTACGCCTTTCAGTGTACACGTAGCACTAGACAGCCAGCTTTCCTTCTTTTGGATGAAGGCTAATGTACATGCCTTTCTCCAAGGGAGTATTACTCAACCTATGATTCTCCCTTTGCCATCTTGTGTTTCTCAACTAGAAACTTCTCACTTTACATTTCTGCCAATTTCGCTCTCTCAGCCAAACAGTACCCTTATCTGCACTGATAAGGAGCAACAACCCAACAGCCGTTTGCAGATAAACATCTTTTCTTTCTGGAGAAAACTCTGGTGTGGCAAAATGTCCTAAAGCTTTTCTCAAGGTTTGCTATAGGGTTAACATTGACTTAAGGCCCTGTAACACATAACGACTGCTCCAGCGATCCCGACAGCAATAACGACCTTCCGGGATCGCTGGAGTGTCGTTACCTGGTCACTGGGGAGCTGTCAAACAGGCAGATCTCCCCAGAGATCAGGGCCATGGGAGCCACCTCCCACATCGCTGAAGGCGATGTCAGCGTCCTCCCTGCTTAGCACTGCCTGTAAGCAGGGAGGACGCTGGTAACTGTGATAAACAGCGGGTATCCAGGCAGCGCGCGCTGCCTGGATACCCGGTGTTTATCATAGTTACCAGCGTCCTCCCTGCTTACAGGCAGCGCTAAGCAGGGAGGATGCTGGTAACCATGGTAAACACTGGGTATCTAGGCAGCGGTAACCATGGTTACCAGCCAGTGAGGTCACTGATGGCTGGTTTCTCGCTGTCACATGCAGCGATGCGTGCTGACCAGTGGGAAACCAATGATCAAAAAATGACCCAGAACACTCTGCAGCGATCAGCGACCTCACAGCAGGGGCCTGATCGCTGCTAAGTGTCACACAGAACGACATGGCTGGAGAGATCGTTGTAATGTCACAGTTACAACGATCTCTCTAACGATATCGTTATGTGTGACTGGGCATTTAGGCTGGCTTCACACCTGCAGTTCCTTCCGCAGCGTCCTGTCTCGTTCCTAGTGCGGACGAGAGTGTGTGATTTGTACACATGCATCTTCATGCATACAAATCATACATTGCAGTGAATGGGTGCGCACAGGGTGCGTATGCCAATCTGCACCAGGGCACAGGCACCCGCGTCCCCATGTTAAACATAGGGACTTGCTGTGCCTGCGCTCAGCTTGCGGTTCCCCTCCGCAGGATGCTGCGGAGAGAACTGCAAGTGTGAAGCCAGCCTTATAGTGTGGCTCCTCCTATAGGTGGCACTAAAGAGCCAACTTCCAGCCCTCTTGAAGGGATCATATTTCCATATAGAGCAGAGGTTTTATCAAAGTGTTCCTTAACCCTGGTACTAAATTCCCCCCATATGTAATTCTTAGGAATCTGACAATGTAAAAATCACCTTTACAATTCTAAGAAAGTCCTGAAAATCTGACCTTTTGGGAAAATTAAAGACACACTATCCTATAAAACAATTAGTCTTTTGCTACGAACCTATTTGCTCTGCATCTTCTGCAATATAACATGATTCCTGCCTTTGACTTGATGGACAGTGTTACAAGTTCCCTATATTGGAAAGGAAATGATAACCTCTCATTGCACTACACTCCAGGCACACGTGGTTGGCACTTACTTCACTGTGTAGTTCTTGGCATAGATCAGGGGTCTCAAACTCGCGGCCCGAGGGCCGCATGCGGCCCCTGGGGCTTCACTATGCGGCCCGCGGCACCTTGGACAACATAATGATGCATCGCCCCAGTGCAGGGGGCTGCTGTAGTCCCCGCTGTGTGATGACTTCTGTCCGCAGCACTAACAAGCTCTGCCACTCAGCAAGATAAATGCAAACTGCCAGCCAATGAGAGGCCCGCAGCTAACGGCAGAATATGACGCCACCTGCAGGCCTCTGGCTGGCAGATTGCATTGATCTTGATGAGCAACAGAGCTTGTCTGAGTGGCGGCTGGTGGAAGTCATAGCACAGCGGAGGCCGGAAGTCAGTACAGCGGGGACTGCGGCGGCCCCCTGCACTGGAGTGATACATCATTAAAGTGAGAAAAGTGTGAGTGTGTGTGAGAAGTTGTGTGTGTGAGGGTGAGTGTGTGAGTGAGGATGTGTGTATAAGAAAGTGTGTGCGAGTTTCAGTGTGTGTATGAGTGTGAGTGTAAGAGTGTGTATGAGGATGTGTGAGAGTGTTGTGTGTGGGGGGGTTTGTGAGTAAGTTTGTGTGTGAGTATGATAGAGTGTGTATTTGAGTGTGTAAAAAGAAGGTAAATCAGGATGGGGGGCATCACTATAAAAGTAGATCAGGATGGGGGACATCACTATAAAAGTAGATCAGGATGGGGGACATCACTATAAAAGGGGATCAAGATGGGAGACATCACTACTAAAGGGGAATGGGGTGGGGGCTTTCACTAGAAAAGGAGATCAGGAAGGGGGACATCACTAGAAAAGGGGATCAAGATGGGGGACATCACTACAAAAGGAGATCAGTATGGGGACATCACTACAAAAGGGGACCATGATCGATGAGGGACATCACTAGAAAAAGGGATCAGGATGGGGGACATCACTACAAAAGGGGACCATGATCGATGAGGGACATCACTAGAAAAAGGAATCAGGATGGGGGACATCACTAGAAAAAGGAATCAGGATAGGGATCATCACTAGAAAAGGGGATCAGAATGGGGGACATCAGTAGAAAAGGACATTACTACAGGATGGGGACATTACTACAAGAAAGGGATCAGAATTTGTACTTGACTACATTGAGCAAAAAATTCTGGTATTACTAAAAATATCACTTCATCCTACAAGGGATGCGGCCCCCTGCTGTAAATGTTTTTCTATGTGCGGCCCACCAACCCAGCCGAGTTTGAGACCCCTGGCATAGATCATTCATTGTGAATTTCCTTAATTGATGCAATTTGTTTTCTCACTTATCTAACGCTATTAATATTAATTACACAACACTTTGCAGATGTGTTCATCACTGTCCCCATTGGGGTTCACAATCTAAATTGCCTGTCATTGGAGTGTGGGAGAAAACCAAAGAGCCCGGAGGAAAACCGGGCAAACAAGGGGAGAACATAGAAACTCCTTGCAGATGTTTTCCCACCACTGAGCCACCATTTAGGGCTAACCACTAAGCCACTGTACAGTGCTAACCCCTGAGCCACCGTACAGTGCTAATCCCTTAGCCACCGTACAGTGCTAACCCCTGAGCCACCATACAGTGCTATTCCCTGAGCCACTGTACAGAGCTAACCACTGAGCCACCGTACAGAGCTACCCACTCAGCCACAGTACAGTGCTAACCCCTGAGCCACCATACAGTGCTAATCTCTGAGCCACTGTACAGAGCTAACCACTGAGCTACTGTACAGTATGAACCCTTGAGCCACTATAAAGGGCTAACTCCTGAGCCACCATTTAGGGCTAACCACTAAGCCACTGTACAGAGCTAACCACTGAGCCACCGTACAATGCTAACCACTGAGCCACCATACAGTGCTAATCCCTGAGCCACCATACAATGCTAACCCCTGAGCCACCGTACAATGCTAACCCCTGAGCCACTGTACAGAGCTAACCACTAAGCCACTGTACAGAGCTAACCACTGAGCCACCGTACAATTCTAACCCCTGAGCCACTGTACAATGCTAACCCCTGAGCCACCGTACAATGCTAACCCCTGAGCCACCGTACAATGCTAACCCCTGAGCCACTGTACAGAGCTAACCACTAAGCCACCGTACAATGCTAACCACTGAGCCAGCGTACAATGCTAACCCCTGAACCACTGTACAATGCTAACCACTGAGCCACCGTACAATGCTAACCACTGAGCCACCATACAGTGCTAATCCCTGAGCCACTGTACAGTGCTAACCACTGAGCCACCGTACAGTGCTAACCACTGAGCCACTGTACAGTGCTAACCACTGAGCCACTGTACAGTGCTAACCACTGAGCCACATACAGTGCTAACCACTGAGCCACCGTATACAGTGCTAACCACTGAGCCACCTATACAGTGCTAACCACTGAGCCACCATAACAGTGCTAACCACTGAGCCACCATACAGTGCTAACCACTGAGCCACCATACAGTGCTAACCACTGAGCCCCATACAGTGCTAACCACTGAGCCACCATACAGTGCTAACCACTCCTGAGCCACCATACAGTGCTAACCACTGAGCCACCATACAGTGCTAACCACTGAGCCACCATACAGTGCTAACCACTGAGCCACCATACAGTGCTAACCACTGAGCCACCATACAGTGCTAACCACTGAGCCACCATATACAGTGCTAACCACTGAGCCACCATATACAGTGCTAACCACTGAGCCACCATACAGTGCTAACCACTGAGCCACCATATACAGTGCTAACCACTGAGCCACCATACAGTGCTAACCACTGAGCCACCATATACAGTGCTAACCACTGAGCCACCATACAGTGCTAACCACTGAGCCACCATATACAGTGCTAACCACTGAGCCACCATTACAGTGCTAACCACTGAGCCACCGTATACAGTGCTAACCACTGAGCACCATATACAGTGCTAACCACTGAGCCACCATATACAGTGCTAACCACTGAGCCACCCACCATACTTACAGTGCTAACCACTGAGCCACCATATACAGTGCTAACCACTAGCCAACACAACCATATACAGTGCTAACCACTGAGCCACCATATACAGTGCTAACCACTGAGCCACCATACAGTGCTAACCACTGAGCCTACCATAACAGTGCTAACCACTGAGCCTCCATACAGTGCTAACCACTGAGCCACCATACAGTGTAACTAGAACAGCTAACACTGAGCCACCATACAGTGCTAACCACTGAGCCACCATACAGTGCTAACCACTGAGCCACCATATACAGTGCTAACCACTGAGCCACCATATACAGTGCTAACCACTGAGCCACCATTACAGTGCTAACCACTGAGCCACCATATACAGTGCTAACCACTGAGCCACCATACAGTGCTAACCACTGAGCCACCATATACAGTGCTAACCACTGAGCCACCATACAGTGCTAACCATTGAGCCACCATATACAGTGCTAACCACTGAGCCACCATATACAGTGCTAACCACTGAGCCACCGATACAGTGCTAACCACTGAGCCACCATATACAGTGCTAACCACTGAGCCACCATATACAGTGCTAACCACTGAGCCACCATTACAGTGCTAACCACTGAGCCACCATATACAGTGCTAACCACTCTGCCACCATATACGTGCTAACCACTGAGCCACCTATATAGTGCTAACCACTGAGCCACCATATAGTGCTAACCACTGAGCCACTGTACAGTGCTAACCACTGAGCCAACGTATACAGTGCTAACCACTGAGCCACCATATACAGTGCTAACCACTGAGCACCATATACAGTGCTAACCACTGAGCCACCGTACAATGCTAACCACTGAGCCACCTATATACAATGCTAACCACTGAGCCACCATACAGTGCTAACCACTGAGCCACCGTGTTGCCCTTTAAATATATATGTATATTTTTGCTATGCACAACCTAAGAAAAACCTTCTTCTTTTTATTTGTAAAGATGCCATGTTGCCCAGTCCCCCAGACCTGGAGGGGCAGCCTGTCTGAGTGCCAGTAATGCTTCTGGATGACACAGACTGATGCAGAAGGGGCTAATCTTCACTCATTATCTTTAGCACTGTCACTTCCATCTCTATTCCTGCTTCCCTCTAAAAAGACAGAAGTGGCTTTTGATGTGTCAGCAAGCTATCATACTTGGCAAACATCTCAAGACACTGGGTAGAAAAAAAAGAAAGCGATTGGTGTGCCTGTTGTGGGAATGGAATCTCCGCACCCCCTTATTGTGTAGCACACTCTGTTCTGAGGATCAGAAGACAGCACACTTCTCCATAGCAGAGGTCTTGAACAAAGTAAAATGGCCACCACCAGATTAGTGTATTTGATGTATCACTTTGATTCATCTAGTTAATGATCAGAGCAGAACACAGCCCTTGGCGCTGTTTTGTTTCTGCCAGCCTCCCTCCAGCTACGTCCTGCCATTAATTCACTGGCATGTGCCAACTCAGCATATCAAGGTCACTCTTGTCTTTCAAGGGGAACCTTTGGAGACATAATAAAACTGACAGAAAGTTCTTTTTTTTTTGCATGCTTTATGTTTTCTGAGTTCAACAGTAGCAGTTAATATCTGGAAGCTTGTAGACTTTGTGATCCTGATGCTTCAAGTATTTTTTTTTTATATACATTTTTGGAAGATTCATTTTTTTAAGATAAAAAAGTGACAGATTTATGCACTGGCACGAGGAAATATGTAATCTGTAATAAGTTGCAAGTACAAGATGTCTTTTTCCAAAACAGCACAATGCTGCCCTTGCAGATTGAGGTTATTAGGTTGTTTGCTTGGATAGTTTGTTTTTTATTCATTGCCGGGTATTGAGTACAATGCAGACTATACATTAAAACTGCTTCAATGTAGTTATGTAATAGGGCACCATTGACTTTCTGCCAGGGTGGTAAATAGTATCACAATGGGGTTCATCATAGGAAATGATAGAGCATGTCCTTCTAAAAGGCGTTCTGCCATGAATTGCATTTATCATCTATTCACAAGATAGGTGATACATGAATATTTGGGGATGGGAGTTGGACTACGGAGATCCACACCAAATCAGGGTCTTCTCTGTGTGAATGGAGCAGTAATGCATACGTGATCACTGCTCCATTCATTCCTATGGACCCTTAAGGGTACCGTCACACGGGGCGACGGTTGCGGCGATGTTGCAGGCGATGCGCGGGAGCGCGCATCCAACATCGCCGGGGAGATGTCACACGAGCAACTTACCGGCGATGTCGCCGGCTAGTTGCCGCGGCTATCGCTCGCTGGGTTGCCCAGCAACCCAGCGAGCGGTAACTCGCAATGTTGGAGATAGGCGGTGTCGCCCGCAACATTGCAGGTTGCCGCGTTACACAGGGCGATCAGGCATGATCGCCTCAGCAACATCGCCAGGTTTCCCAACATTGTTGGGAAACCTGGCGATGTTGCTCAGGCGATTCATCGCCTGATTATCGTCCTGTCACACGCGGCAATTCGCCGGCGATGTCGCCACAATTAGGCCACGCCCCTGTGTTCCCGGCAACATCGCCGGCGATATCTCCCCGTGTGACGATACCCTAAAAGTAATTAGAGCTATGGCCATACATGAACACTACTGCCCGATTCATACAGGTGACATGGGATCCTTGGTCTCAGGGATGCTAGAGGTCAAAGTAGTTGCAGCATAATGATCATGCATTTATCACTTATTCTGAGGATAGGTGATAATGCTGTTTGTGGGACGACCTCTTTAAAAGGTTATCACCCCCCCAAAAAGCAAATTATATCCCAAGCATAAAATAGGTTATAAAATGCCAATAGAAAGGGGGTCAACATTTACAACATGCAATAATCTTTACATTGGGGTTCTGCAGCTCCGCCTCGATAGGGCAAAGGTTTGTGTTTCGGCTCACCTGGTGAGGTGGATCCTCTAAAACCAATGTACAGGTGGGTGCATGGGCCAAGGTCAGTGCACAGGAATGGAGGCCACAAGCAGAAAGGAGACCAGGAAACAGGTAGAAGAAGCACTGGAAGCTGCAGGAAGACAGAGACTGGGAAGCAAGTATAGAAGCACTGTAGGCCACAGGCAGATAGGAAATAGGAAGCAGGTAGTAGAAGCACTGGAGGCCACAGGCAGATAGGAGACTAGGAAGCAGGTAGTAGAAGCACAGTAGGCCACAGGCAGATAGGAGATAGGAAGCAGGTAGTAGAAGCACTGGAGGCCACAGGCAGATAGGAGACTAGGAAGCAGGTAGTAGAAGCATGGAGGCCACAGGCAGATAGGAACTAGGAAGCAGGTAGTAGAAGCACTGGAGCCACAGGCAGATAGGAGATAGGAAGCAGGTAGTAGAAGCACTGGAGGCCACAGGCAGATAGGAGACTAGGAAGCAGGTACTAGAAGTGTAGGAGGCTGCAGGCAGACAGGACAGAGGAAAAATAAATGTCTTAATAAGTGTGTGTCTTGGTGAGCCTTATATAGTCCCATGCACATGATCACTGGGCCACCCGCAAAGCCCGACATGGAGCACAACAGACTTCAATGGACCACGGCGAGGGGATCAAAGCCCGGATCCAGGACAGGTGTGTAACAGTTTGTATGCTCCGCTTTTCTCCTTTCAAAGTCTATGGGGCTTCTGGAAATAGTTGAACGCTGAACTTGCAGTCCCATAGACCCTGAATGGAGCAAAGGCTGAGCATGTGCACTTTTGCTCAATTAAAAAAGTGGCTGCAGTGCCCGTTTTTGGATTCAGATTGCTGGTCAGACATCATCAATCAGCAAGTTATCCTCTATTTAATGAATAAGGAGCATCTTGTTTTTTGGGAATAACCCTTTAAACTTACATTTTTTATTGCACATCCAACAAAAAAATCCCGAGTGACAAGTAATTAACTTCAAAGTCAACTTTAATCCAACCATTGTCCGAAACCCTCACTATTACCAGACTACATGGGGATTATTTGTAGTCTGTTACCATGACAACCCCGAGGCCCCAGTACACTGAACAATAGAAGGGTTTACGTTTTGGTTTTTGTGGTTGACCGATCCTTTAAGGTTTGATTGCTTGGTAGCACAAGAGTATAATGTGAAAATGGTAGCATTACCAATGATTTACATGACTGTCTATATCGTTATATCATATGATGTCCTGCACCAGGACAGACACATTATCCTCATACCATTGCCAATAAAGTATTACAAATGTGCGAAATAGTCATCATAATGCTGAAATTTGCCGCCTTTCCACACAGCATTGACAGATATCATGATATCTCTGCTTCTGCTGTGTCGGCAGTGTTTCCCAACTCCAGTCCCAAGGCACACCAACAGGTCATGTTTTCAGGATTTCCTTAGGATTGCATAGCTGATAATTTAATCACTTGCACAGGGGATAATTCCATCATCTGTCTAATGATAAGGAAATCCTGAAAACATGACCAGTTGGTGTGCCTTGAGGACTGGAGTTGGGAAACACTGGTGTACGGTATATAATGCTCATGTGGTCACTATATAGTTGTGTCTTATGATATAACAAAACATATCTATACTGTGATATCTCAACAGTACGGACAAATGGTATACACCCAATATTATATTATTATTATACAGGGCCACTGTCAGGGCATGATTACTCGTATTGCTGTATGGGGCCCAGCCATCTGGGTACCAGGGTAATTATTTACTGCTTTATTAAAGAGGACCTGACACCCCCCTGCTGCATTGTAAATTAAATGCACCACTGAATGTGGCATGTCTGCTGCATTCAGGGAAGGTTTCCCCCATGTTTCTAGCCCCCCCCTTAAGCTTTAAAAAAGACATTAGAAAACTTACAGATAAATAGTCTAATGGGTGGGATCTTATTAAGAGGTCTTCACGGCTGGCACAGTTCTCCAGCCTCCTTGTGTATTCCGCCCCCTTCTATGTCTCTGCGCCACCTCCTGTTCTGCTGGCTCTGCCCTCCTCCTCTCTTGCTCTCTGTCAGTCAACCTGCCGCACAGAACTTGTTCAGAGCGGCTGCAAAGCATTTGGCCTGACGTCAGCACCAGATTCCCGCCCTGCTCTCTGAATAAAGCAAAAACAGTGGGAATCTAGCGTTGACGTCAGGCCAAATGCTTTGCTGCCGCTCTGAACAAGTTCTGTGCGGCAGGTTGAGTGACAGAGAGCAGGAGAAGAGGAGGGCAGAGCCAGAAGAACAGGAGGCAGTGCAGAGACATAGAAGGGGGCGGAATACACAAGGAGGAGGCTGGAGGACTGTGTCAACAGCCAGGACCTCTTAATCAGATCCCACCCTTTAGACTACTTAACTGTATGTTTTCTAATGTCTTTTTTAAAGCATACAGGAAGGCTAGAAACATGGGGGAGCCCTTCCCTGAATGCAGTAGACATGCTGCATTCATTGCTGCATTTAGTTTGCAATGCAGCAGGGGGGTGACAGGTCCTTTTTAAGCCCAGGCTGCCAGGCCCCACTCCACCTCCAGGCCTTGCCCCCCAATCTCTTCAACTGGCCCCACTCCACCCCCAGGCCTTGCCCCCAATCTCTTCAACTGGCCCCACTCCTGTGAGTCACCGTCGCCGAAGCAGAGGAGGCTGACCAAGACTGATATCTGTAGTGACATCAGACTCAGTAAAGTTTGTACTGCACATACACTTAATAGGCTGCCATTTGCAATACAAACAGGAAGCCACTGCAGAGCGCATGGCACCAGTAGAATTTGAAATTCGGTGCTACTGCCCATGTCTAGGGAGTATGATGCCTGTCTTGTCTGTCTATCTTCCGGTTACTGTTCATGGCTCCTACACAGCACTATACTGTATATGCAGGTCCACACTATATCATGTATTACAATGTGTCTGTATATACTGCATGTATATAGCATGGATATTTGTGTACAATATAGTGTTCTGCATACATGATATACAGCCAGTAGTCTATTCTGTATACAGTCATTAGCAGTTTATTGTGCTGCATACAGCCAGCAGCAGTCTATTGCATATTCAGCCAGCAGCAGTCTATTGGGCTGCATACAGCGAGCAGCTGTCTATTATGGTGTATAAAGCCAGCAGTAGTCTATTGTGGGACATACACACAGTAGCAGTCTACTGTGGTGAATACAGCCATCAGCAGTCTATTCTGGTGCATACAGCCAGCAACTGTCTATTGTGCTGCATACAGTTAGCAGCAGTCTATTGTGCTGAATACAGCCAGCAGCAGTCTATTGTGGGACATAAAGCCAGCAGCAGTCTGTTGTGGTGCATACAGCCATCAGAAGTCTATTGTGGTGCATACAGCCAGCACCTGTCTATTGTGCTGCATACAGTCAGCAGCAGTCTATTGTGCTGAATACAGCTAGCAGCAGTCTATTGTGGCACATAAAACCAACAGCAGTTTATTGTGGAGCATAAAGCCAGCAGCAGTGTATTGTGGCGCATATAGCTAACAGCAGTCTATTGTGGTGCATACAACCAGCAGCAATCTATTGTGGTGCATACATCATGCAGCAGTCTATTGTGGTGCATACAGCTAGTAGAAGTCTATTGTGCTGCATACAGTCAGTAGCAGTCTATTGTGGCACATACAGACAACAGCAGTCTATTGGGGCGGATACAGCCAGCAGAAATCTATTGTTGCGCATACAGCTAGCAACAGTCTATTATGGCACATACAGCCAGGAGCAGTCTTTTGTGGCACATATAGCCAGCAGCAGTCTATTGTGGAGCATATAGCCAGCAGCAGTCTATTATGGCGCATATAGCCAGCAGCATTCCATTGTGGCGCATACAACCAGCAGCAGTTTATTGTGGTGCATAAAGCCATCAGTAGTCTATTGTGGCGCACACAGCGATCAGCAGTCTATTCTGGTGCATACAGCCAGCAGCAATCTATTGTGGTGCATACAGCCAGCAACAGTCTATTGGATTTTGAGCAAAACAATTCAGATGCAGTTTAAGTTCAGACTTTCAGCTTTAATTCAGTGGGTTGAACAAAATGATTGCATAAAAATGTAAGGAACTACAGCATTTTTTAAGCTCAACTCCTTCATTTCAGGGGCTTAAAAGTGATTGGACAAATTAAAACATATGTTAATTTCTAATACTTGGTTGAAAACTCTTTGTTGACAATGACGGCCCGAAGTCTTGAACTCCTGGACATCACCAGACACTGTTTCCTCCTTTGTAATGCTCTGCCAGGCCTTTTCAGTTGCTGTTCGTTTGTGGACCTTGAAGTTTAGTCTTTAACACGTGAAATGCGGCTCTATTGGGTTGGGATCAGGTGACTGACTTGGTCATTCAAAAATATTCCACTTCTTTTCTTTAATAAACTCTTGGGTTGCGTTAGCTTTATGTTTTGGATCATTGTCCATCTGTGTTATGAAATGCCGACCACTGGCTGCATTTGGCAGGATTTGAGCACAGTGTCTCTAAAAACCCCAGAATTCATCCTTCTGTCCTGTGTCACATCATCAATAAAAACTAGGAACCCAGTGCCTCTGGCAGCCATGCATCCCGAACCCATCACACTCCTCCGCCATGTTTAACAGATGATGTGGTATGCTTAGGATCATGAACTAAACCCTGCCTTCACCATACTTTTTTTTCTTTCCAACATTCTGGTAGAGGTTGATCTTGGATTCATTTGTCCAAAGAATGTTCTTTCAGAACTGTGCTGTGTTTTAAGATTTTTTCTTTTAGCAAAGTCCAACCTAGCCTTCTTAAGACCGGATTACAGGTAGCGATGTCCCAGCGATCCCAACCAACGATCTGACCTGGCCAGGATTGCTGGAACATCACTGTGTGGTCGCTGGTGAGATGCCACACAAGCAGATCTCCTCAGTGACCCGTGTAACAACCTCGACATCGTGGAAAAGAATATAAACTATTCTTTTCCATGATGTTGAGGTCCCGCTACTGTATTCACGAGAACACTGGTAACCAGGGTACACATCGGGTTACCTGTGTTTTAGATGAAGCAAACCTGAGTTTTAGTTGCAGCCGAGCTGAGTTTTAGACATAGCAGGGCTGAGTTTTAAACATAGCCGAGCTGAGTTTTAGACATAGCCGAGTTGAGTTTTAGACATAGCCGAGTTGAGTTTTAGACATAGCGAGTGTTTAAGACATAGCCGAGTTGAGTTTTAGACATAGCCGGTTGAGTTAGTATGTAGTTTTAGACATAGCAGGTGAGTTTTAGACACGAGCTGAGTTTTAGAGCATAGCAGAGCTCATTTTTAGACCAGCCGAGCTGAGTTTTAGACGCAGCAGAGCTCATTTTTTTTCAGGCAGCAACGTAAGCAGAGTTTTAGATAAAGCAGAGCTGAGTTTATGGGAAGGTTCAGGGCTGACGGTTTTAGATGTTCAGAGGCAGATTTTAGATGAGCAGAGCTGAGTGTTAGATGCAGCAGAAGCAGATTTTAGATGCAGAGAGCCGAGTTTAGATGCAGCAGAGCTGAATTTTAGATTGCAGCAGAGCTGAGTTTTAGATGCAGCAGAGCACTTTTAGATGTAGAAGAGCTGACTTTAGATGCAGCAGAGCCGAGTTTTAGATGCAGCAGAGCCGAGTTTTAGATGCAGCAGAGCTGAGTTTTAGATGCAGAAGAGCTGACTTTTAGATATAGCAGAGCTGAGTTTAAGATGCAGCAGAACTATTTTAGATGCAGCAGAGCTGATTTTAGATGTAGCAGAGCTGATTTTAGATATAGCAGAGCTTGATGTTAAGATGCAGCAGAGCCAGTTTTAGATGCAGCAGAGCTGAACTTTTAGATTAGCAGAGCTGACTTTTAGATATGCAGGGGACAATTTAGATGCAGCAGAGCTGACTTTTAGATGCAGCAGAGCTGAATTTTAGATATAGCAGAGTTAGTTTAAGATGCAGCAGAGACTAATTTTAGTATAGCAGCAGCTGATTTAAGATGCAGCAAGAGCCAATTTTAGATGCAGCAGAGTTGACTTTAGATGCAGCAGAGCTGATTTTAGATATAGCAGAGCTGAGTTTAGATGCAGCAGAGCAATTTTAGATGTAGAAGAGCCTGAGCTTTAGATGCCGACGAGTTTAGATCACAAGCATTTTGATGCAGCAAGCTGACTTAGATGCAGAAGACCTGACTTTTAGATGCAGCAGAGCCTAGTTTTAGATGCAGCAGAGCTGAGTTTTAGATGCAGCAGAGCTGAGTTTTAGATGTAGCAGAGCTGAATTTTAGATATAGCAGAGCTGAGTTTAAGATGCAGCAGAACCAATTTTAGATGCAGCAGAGCTGACTTTTAGATGCGTCAGAGCTGACTTTTAGATACAGCAGAGTTGACTGTTAGATGCAGCAGAGCCACGTTTTAGATGCAGCAGAGCTGAATTTTAGATATAGCAGAGCTCAGTTTAAGATGCAGGAGAACCAATTTTAGATGCTGCAGAGCTGACTTTTAGATGCAGCAGAACCAATTTTAGATGTAGCAGAGTTGACTGTTAGATGCAGCAGAGCTGCTTTAGATGCAACAGAGTCATTTTTTCAGATTTAACATAGCTTATTTTGCAATCAAGTGCAGTTTGTGATATAATATTACATTTTTTTTCATTTTTTACGTTGATAATATAAAAAATCTGAAATGCTGCACATATAAATAATACTTCTTTAGTTATATTCGCTGTAAATAATGCATTAAACTGAAATGTTTCTCGAATAAAAGAAAAATAGAATTAGTTTAGGAAAAGCAGGAAAAAAAAAAACGTGTGTGAACATATCCTTACAAATCCAGCAGCGCTGGGTATGCTATTTTGTATACCACTTGTTTCTTTTACATAGGACTCTGGCTTAATTTTCTATTAAAATACTAAGGAATTGTCAGCAATAAATTACTTGACAAATTCATCTCTGCTACATCTATGAGATAGTGCTACTGATACATCTCAATGTATTAGAATATCATCAAAAATCAAAGTAATATTGCTATGTTTCAGGGCATATCTGGGAGCCCTGAAACACGACTAATAAATCAATATTATATTCACCCTTTGAGGTCTCATGGAATACAGCAGCGTGGGTTTTAACCCTTCATCCTCCCTACTTTAATTTTCTGAGATAATGACCTTTGGGTTTTCATTGTCTGTAAGTCATAATCATCAACATTAACAGAAATAAACACCTGAAATAGATCCCTCTGTGTGTAATGACTATATAATATATACATTTCACTTTATGTATTGAATTACTGAAATCAATTATCTTTTTGATGATCTTCTAATTCATTGAGATGCTCCTGTATCTATAGACCTAGAACATATGTACAATTTCCAGTGCATCGTATGTACATGGTTTTACCTTGGGCTTTTGCGTTTTCTCCTTCTCCGAGACATTGGAGGGTTTTCTTTTTAGCATTGTGTAAGGTTCCAGCTCCGCAGACCCCAGTGACTGTGAGATTGAGAAGCCGTCCGTTACCTCAGGCTTCCTGAAGTCAGAGGATATGACACCACAGCGGCCGCGCTGCACAAGCTGATGTTTTGCAACGTCTCTCATCTTTCCTGTCACCATGATCTGCCGATCATCAAAGTTATCATATTTCAATGTAATCATCGAGATTCTTGCCACAAGATACAATACTGATGGGCGATTGTGGTTATTGCCCGATGAGGGTGGTTTAATGTCAACGCAGTATGCCGTGGAGGAGGAGAATTATTAAGAGATAGGCATCAGAATTAAGGTGGAAAAATGTGCCATCTTTGGGTGCAGAAACTTGTGATATACATCTTTTCAATTTCCTGCTCTTCTCAACAATTAAAAACAAGACAGTGTTAAAGGGAACGTGCTCTCAAAAAATGCTAATAAATGGCTTATATGGGGTTAATCTGCAGGCCTTCCGTTGCCATGAGGCTGAAAGCCCCGCTGCCAAGAGGAAATTAACTTCATTCCTCCTGCCAGCCAGAGGCTTTCAGTCGTAGAGGTGCAGCCAGAGGCTTTTGTGGCGCCCTGCAACGAGTGCGTCACAAGAGGGTATTGCAGCCACAAATGCAGCCGCAATATCCTCTGACTCAGCAATGATCCGGTTAACATAGAGATCCAACCCAACATGCAACACCTAGAACAGGGGACCAATCATAGGTCCTGGGGGGTGGAGTGTTAGGGTAGTGTAGTAGAACACACAATAATCTAGAAAAAAGAAGGATCTAGAACCTGACGAGAGCAGACTAGAACTTGGAGAGGAGCGGGGGCTCCGCACCCCGTGCGGGCCCCTGGGCCGTCACCGGTCGGGTGTCAGCACCTGAGGCCTTAACCACCGGGATTGGGCATTATCTACACGGGTTCCCAAAAGACTCCCGTGCCCACAACTCACAGCCGGTTCACTGGTACCGAAGCTGGCAGCAGTTCACCTCTGCTACGCGAACCAGAAGAGTGGAGGATCAGCCTTACAGGAGCACCCCACCACCAGCCAGTTTCCAGTCGTCTAACCAGCGGTGTACCCACTGAGGGACCCAAGGCTCCCCAAAGCATCCAGAACGTACAGCATGGATAGGGCATTGAAGCAGCCTCCCCGTACCCGACCTGGTATTCCTGGGCGACGCTGGCAAGAAACTAAGTAGGTAGAATGGAGGAACACTGCGGATCTCTAAGGGACACCATCACTGCTGAGTCCACCTGGTCTACTACTCAACCACTGTATGCCATGTACTGCCTACTGGTTACAGTAAAGACCCGTTATAGAGACTTTCTGTGTCTGTGCCTCCTTATGAACTGGCCGTCCGCACAACAAGGTAACCGCAGCTGCCGCACAACATCTTGAGCAGCTCCAGCCTCCGGGGATCACCGCTCAGCCTGTGGGGAGCGTAACATCTTGCTGCTATCCATCCCCCGGGGGCTCCGCAGCGTCGGTAGCCCTTACCGAATCTTCTCATAGGTGGCGTCACGAATAAATTAAAACCCCTTTAATCTGTTCCACCAAGACGTCTTCACTTTTGATCTGCACTACACCGGGCCCCACTACCGGCAGGAGCGGTCCACCCATGACAAGGAGGAAGGAAGCATCGCCTGTATCAACCGGAGTCAGCCGGCCGCGGTGAGTCAGAAAATGGCGTCACGAACAGGATACGAGCAGGCCCGTTACCCAACGGGTATAATGTGCTTAAACTGGACTTTATTGTCTACAATTTGGACTTTGTTCGTCCCTAAAAGAACTTTCCCGCCTTTTCACCATTGGGTCAAGATGGCGCCCAAGATGGCGTTCCCGCCACAAGAAGCCGCCACGTGCAAGCCCAGGAGCGAGTCGACCCCCCCCTCATCGTGGGAGGGCTAAAGACAAAAGGCGCCAAACTCTTTGTCCGCCCTGATTGCTCGAATCAACCATGGGGGCGGACCCCAAAGACTTTTCCCACGATTGGACTACAAAAGCCCAGAGGAAATGGGAGTGTCAGAGACAGAGAAAAGACTTCTTCACCAGCTCTACCAGAACGTCTTACCGGTTGAACGGGTGTGGTTTCCCTCCAAGAAGAGAATGGCCAGCACGAGACTCCAAGACCTAATGCGGGAGGTCGAGGCGGAGGCCAGAGCAGCCATAGGCCAACCGGGTCCGGATCCTGCCCTTACCATAGACGGCAGCCCCGACTTCTGGCTAGAGGCTCTACAAGACCTCCGGGTGCGACTACTTGAGACAGTGGAATGGACGGTTCGCAGCTGGAGCGCGACCCTAGGCAGAAGACTCCATTATGCGATGCAGCAGAGCCGACCGGGTACAGCTTCTCCAAGCCCAGACGACATCGCCAGTTTTTCAACAGCCTCACCGTCGCCCACCACTTGTCCTGCTTCGTCACTGGAGCCCATAGACTGTGTTATTCCAGTGAGGACCACAGCTCGACCCGTTCCAGCGGACGAAACCGCAGCCGACCCCGTTCCAGAGCCGGAGCTTCCAATATGCTCCCACGAAGAAGCTGACATCTACCTGGTTCCACCTGCGGAACCCGCGACTAGTTTCCACACTACTGAGACTGTCGCCCGTTTCTCCCCTGAACCGGAGGCCTCCTCTGCAAATACAGAGGCCTACCTGGTGACCGGGATTGAAACACCACTTCCCGCTGCTACAGAAGAAGAGGCAGGCAGCCTGGAAGTCCTGCACAACGACCCCGAGGAGAACTTTGCAGCACAGCCACCCACCGATCCAGAGGATTCCATCCCATCGTCTTCGTCAGCCGAGCAGCCCGACGTTGTCATCGAAGGAGAGGTCGAGGAGGATGACGAGGAGACCTACAGTCCAGCTGAGGATCTCTACACCGGGTTCGCCTGGGGAGACACAAGGAACCCTTCTGCCGGGCGATCAGCTCGGGTGCACTGGTCGGGTGCCGCCGCAACAGTGTCTTCTCCGGTTCCGTTGAACCGGGCTCCACTCCAGACTGCCCACCAAGCTCGAGCGGTTCAACAACCAGCACGCCGTAGTGACTTTATCCACACGCCACATCACTCCGACGAAGAGGTACGTCGTATCCGGAGAGACGAGTGGCACACTCGACTGCAAGCCAACATGCAGGCTCGTGCCGAGGCCCGCCGCCAATCTCCATTGCCTGAACAATTCCGTTAAAACCGGGTGCTGCTATCCATCCCCCGGGGGCTCCGCAGCGTCGGTAGCCCTTACCGAATCTTCTTATAGGTGGCGTCACGAATAAATTAAAACCCCTTTAATCTGTTCCACCAAGACGTCTTCACTTTTGATCTGCACTACACCGGGCCCCACTACCGGCAGGCGCGGTCCACCCGTGACAAGGAGGAAGGAAGCATCGCCTGTATCAACCGGAGTCAGCTGGCCGCGGTGAGTCACTTTCAGTTGTAGAGGTGCAGCCAGAGGCTTTCAGTTGTAGAGGTGCAGCCAGAGGCTTTCAGTCGTGCAGGTGCAGTCGAAGGCTTTCAGTCGTAGAGGTGCAGCCGGAGGCTTTCAGTCATAGAGTTGCAGCCGGAGGCTTTCAGTCATAGAGGTGCAGTCGAAGGCTTGCAGTCATAGGGGTGCAGCTGGCACAATTTTAATTCCCGCTCAGTGCATAGTGAATGGCAGCTGTAACCGCACTCCTGCACTGACTGACAGCTGGGTCAGTAGTGATGCAATGCTAAGCTGGCTGTCAGTCAGTGACGGGAGCGATGTAGCAGCTACCGCTCACTATGCTGCTCAGAGCAGTGACTGAAACCGGGCCGGCCGAGACTCTATGACTGAAAGTCTGCGGCTTCCAGGAGGAATATAGATGATTTCCTCCCGGCAGTGGGGCTCTAAGTGTGACGGCATCAGAACACTCTGAATCTGAAGAATAACTCCATATCTGCAGGTTAATAGTGTTTCCTTACTTGACAGTTTCCCCTCACATAGGAGATGTGGCGCCCCACTACGTAGGTGCCACAAAAGGGGTACTGCACCCAGAAAAGCGGTGTAGTCACCCCACTGCAATTGGAACAATGGTCATTAGGTGGAACCCTAGAGTTAGCACCCACACACTAGAGTAGTAGGTGGGAGGGACCCCGGGAGGGAGTATTGTAACCTCTAGGGGGAACCAGTGAGTTGAGTTGAAGAAGCAGTCAGAGAGAGCCGAGAGATGGAGTAAGAGCTGGAGCTAGAAGGGTCTCCTTGGCTGAGGGGCCCTGAACAGAACAGATCCCAGAAACAGAGAGAAGAAACAAAGGCTTAGAAGTGAGCCATTTAACAGAGGGAAAATGGGTACCGGAGCCCGTAACTGTGAGTTCCTACACGGCTCACAGAGAATCCGAAGAACGGGGATATTATAGATACAGCCCCAGTCTCCTGAGCGAGTCAAGAAGAAAGGGAGCCAGAAAGCCAGGAATAGCAGGACGCTGCTTAAAGCTTAAAAGAAGGTCGTCCTGGAGACTGCACAGGAGGGAGAGAAAAAGGAAGAAACGCAGTAGGAGGTCTGATAGTCTCTAGGAATCAGACTTCACCGCCACTGGGAGGCAAAAGGACAAAAAAGAGAAAGAAAGGAACATAAGGAGGGATCCATCTACGGCCAGACATTCCAATTGCAGCATCCGGAGCATTTGCTGTTATAACATCTATTGAACTGCTGAACTGTATGACTTTGGTGAAGTTTGTCAGTAAAGCTACCCGGTGAAGTGAAGTCCTGACTCGGCTGCATTTTTTCAATATAAAACTGTTTGCTTTACAGCATTACTGCCCCGGTGGTTCAGTCTCGCATGCAGGGACCAATCCATCCAAGCCGCAATTCCAGCAACCACCGGAGGACTGTGGCGGCGCTGGTGAGCATCACCAGACCCAGCAGGTGGCGTCACGAAGACAAAACTTGCATATACTTTATTTCATTATTCCATTCATTGACTACCAGGGCCACGGCCTCGGGCAGGCCAGCTGTGACATCCCTGATCGAGCCCAAGAGCTGAGTACCCTGCCCTGGGGGTGAGTCAGAAGCATGGGACCTCTCACTACCCTACTGATTTACGATAATTTACTCCAGAAATTGGCATAATCTACAATACATGTCAGTCTTAGGGATGGGCGAATCTACTCGCTAGGACTCGTTACTCGGCGAGTAGTAAGGGACTCGCAGGACTCGGTACTCTGCGAGTTTCCCAGTGATTACTCGCACAGTAAACGAGTCCAATGCAAATCAATATCAATCCTAGTTTTGTCAGAGACGCTGACAAAACTAGGATTGCCTTTGTCTTGCATTGGACTCGCTACTGTGCCAGTGATAGCAGGGAAACTCGCAGAGTAAGAGCTGTCTGCTCTGTGCAGCTCCACGGTACTAGAGCCCGCCTGCTGCCTGATGTAGCAGAGCTGCGATTGTTCTCAGTCTGCTTATCCCTGTGCATAGACATCTATATCTATGCACAGGGGATGTAGCAGAGAGGACATCGCGTTTTGGACTACGTCGGACGGAAGAGGATTTTTTTTATTAAAGATGGAGTCCCTAATTTTTTTTTATTTCTAATAAAAAATTTTCTCTGTGTTGTGTTTTTTTAACCCTATATTGGAGATTCTTAGTGGCTGGGTCAAACGTGGCCTGACATTAAGAATCTCGGGCTTAATACCAGCTTGTATAACAAAGCGGGTATTAACCCCTTTATTACCCAGCGTGCCACCGCCACCAGGGCCGCTGGAAGAGCGGGGTTCAGCGCCAGAGGATGGCGCTTCAATGAACGCGCCATCTTCTGGGGCGGCTGCGGGCTGCAATTTGCAGCAGGGGGTGCCCAGAAAGCTTGGGCATCCCTGCGCTGCGGATTCCAGCCCCCAGCTGCTTAGCTGTACCTGGCTAGACATAGAAATTGCGCGGAGCCCCAAGCATTTTTTTTAAATTATTTTATGAAATTCATGATATAATAAAAAAAAAAAGGGCTCCCCTATATTCTTGTGTCCGGCCAGGTACAAATAGGCACCTGGGGGTGGGGGCAGCCCGTCGCTGCCTGCTGGATCCGGCTGGTTCCAGAAATACGGCGAAGCCCACGTGAAATTTTTTTCTGACAAATCCATAAAACAATGTAAATAAAAGGGACTGCATCTTTATTAACCCCTGGACCATGGGCGAGGGGTTAATAAAGATGCAGTCCCTTTTTTAGGATTGTTTTATTGATTTTTCAGAAAAAAAATTACATGGTCTTCACCGTATTTCTGGAACCAGCCGGATCCAGCAGGCAGCGACGAGCTGCCCCCAACCCCCAGGTGCCTATTTGCACCTGGCCAGACACAAGAATATAGGGGAGCCCTTTTTTTTTATTATTTCATGAATTTCATGAAATAATAAAAAAAAAATGCGTGGGGCTCCGCGCAATTTCTATGTCTAGCCAGGTACAGCTAAGCAGCTGGGGGCTGGAATCCGCAGCGCAGGGAGGCCCAAGCTTTCTGGGCACCCCCCGCTGCAAATTGCAGCCCGCAGCCGCCCCAGAAGATGGCGCGTTCATTGAAGCGCCTTCTTCTGGCGCTGAACCCCGCTCTTCCAGCGGCCCTGGTGGTGGTGGCACGCTGGGTAATAAAGAGGTTAGGGCCTGCTTTGCATTATCAGCTGGCCCTAAGCCCAAAATTTATGGCGATCACGCCAATATTAGACATGACCGCCATGAATTTCTATTAAATTGTTTTAAAAAAAACGCAACACAGAGAAAATTTTTTATTAGAAATAAAAAAAAAAGCCATTAGGGACTCCATCTTTAATTGAAAAAATCTTCTTCCGTCCGACGCAGTCCAAAACGCGATGTCCTCTCTGCTACATCCCCTGTGCATAGATATAGATGTCTATGCACAGGGATGAGCAGACTGAGAACAATCTCAGCTCTGCTACATCAGGCAGCAGGCGGGCTCTAGGACCCTGGAGCTGCGGCAGCCTGCACACAGAGCAGAGAGCCTGACTCTTATCTGTGCGAGTTTCCCAGCGATTACTTGCACAGTAAACGAGTCCAATGCAAATCAATGGCAAAACTAGGATTGCTGCAGGCTGAAGCTTCCGAGACACATCTGTGATTTGTAAATCGCACACTACTCGCTATTACTCGCTTCCCCATTCATTAACATTGGACTCGCTAGACTCGCAACGAGTAGCGAGTCCCGGGCTCGGACTCACTAGAGTCAAGCGATTCCGAGTAATTTAGGATTCGCCCATCACTAGTCAGTCTATAACTGGTGTAGATTTGACTTTGTTTTGTTATTTTTTTAATTCACCCTTTTAGGAACTATTCCCTTGAGAAACTGTAGCTTTTCTTAGTCTGTTTTGTTCTTAGTTTTTCGAATTTTTATTTTTCTGTTTAATATAATGTATCAATCTTCTTCCACTAGATACTGGTAAATAATATAAAAAAAAAAGTGTAAATTTGTCCATACAAAGGTGCAGTGGCATAACGTTCAAGGTCGCAGGGGTCGCGGCTGTGACGGGGCCCGGACCTATAAGGGGCCCATGTCGCCAGCCACCCCCTGCGCACGCCGATCCCAATGCCAGGCGCCCGCTTCACATGGATGTGTGTCCCCGAGGACGCACATTCATGTCACTGAGCGGCAGCACATGCCGCTATGGTGCCCGTGTGTCAGGGAGAGGAGGGAGAAGAGAGGAGGGTGGGGAGGGAGGACCCTCCTGCTTCCTGCTGCTCCCGCCCCTCACTTCTTTCATTATGTGTTCCACTGTGTGGAATGCATACAGCAGTCTGGTGCCGCCTCCTGAGTTTTCTCTTCAGCAAGGAGACCAGAGCAGCGGGGGAACGGGGAGACGTGAGAACAGATTTTTTTTTTTAGTAAGTGAGTGCTCAGTGGCCAGAGGATTAATGGGGAAGGAGATGATGCATTATACTATAAAAGAGTTACGAGGCTGCACCATATAGAGAGGCTATGAGGCTGCATATATGAGGCTACACCATATAGAGAGGCTACAAGGCTGCATGTATAACGCTGCACTATATGGAGAGCTATGAGGCTGCATATATGAGGCTGCACCATATAGAGAGGCCATGAGGCTGCATATATAATGCACTATATAGAAAGATCTAAGGCTGTACTATATGGAGAACTATGAGGCTGCATATATAAGGCTGCACTATAGAGGCTGCACTACATGGAGAACTGAGCCTGCATTATACTGTATAGAGGGCTGTGAGGCTGCATTATACTATATGGAGGGCTGTGAGGCTGCATTATACTATATGTAAGACTATGAGGCTACCATATGTAGGATAATGGGGGGTGCATTATAATAATTGGATGACTATTGGGGCTATCTTATGAATGGGGAACTACAGGATGCATTATAATCCATGAGGTCTATGGTGGTATATTGTAATATATGGAGGAATATGGGGATGCATTATAATAATTGGAGGACTATCGTGGCAGGAGGAAGACCATATAAACCATGATGTGGGACATATATTCCATGATAAGGGCCATATTCCAGGAGGAGGACCATATATAGCAGGATGGGAGACATATAAAAGGATAAGGGCCATATTCTAGTAGGGTGACAATATATAGCAGTATGAGGGACATTAATACATGATGAAGGGGGAGAGGGGTCAATTTGTGAGTCTTTATAGAACTTTAGAACGTTACACAAGGCCCATACATTCGATCAACGTGTGCACGTGGGGGCGAGGGGGGGCAGGTCTGAATTTCGCACCAGACTCTAGTTACGCCACTGCAAAGGTGTCTGCTCTTTCTAACATGTTTCTTCCACAGTATAATCCTTTATGATATATGTTGATTAGATTAGGCTACTTTCACATCAGCGATTTTCTCCATTCGCAGCAGATCTGGCAGTTTTGTCACATCAGCCACGTAACGGATCCCCATTCACTCCCTATGGGACTTGCTGTCATGTGCGACACTTATGGTTTTGTCCACGATCCGGTCAATCCGGCTTTTGCGGTGATGAAAAAAAAATGCTGCTAGTAGAGGTTTTTTTGACTCGCCGCAAGTTTCTGATTGCGGAAAAACTGTAAGTACCACACTGACCGCAAGTCCCATAGGGAATGAATGGGGCTTGCCGCAAGTGATCTGTTACGGGGCAGATGCAATGAAACTGCCAGATCTGCTGCGAATGGAGACAATCGCTGATGTGAAAGTAGCCTTACTTGAGGCTTTGTCATTCTAAGAATCAAAGAATTTGCAGAATTTCACGTCTAGTATGAAAACTATTGTTATTTATTGGCCATTAAGTGCAGAATATTAATGGCTAATTGATATTGTGCAAGGAGGGAGCACACGGACCACCATATACAGAAAAACAATATAGTAGTATTCTAGAATAGTATTATATGCTGGGTGCTCGATACTTGTAACGAGAAGTTGGATGCTCAGATGAACGAGACACAAGTACCCAAGTATAATGAAAGTCAATGAGGAACACGAGCATTTATCCCGAAGAGTTGGGTACTTGAGTCGTACCCATCGAGCATCCAACTGCTCATTAGCGAGTACCGAGCATCCGAGCATGGTAATGCTGACTCATCACTAATCACCAGACGTTCTAATGAGCAACATTTTATAAGAATAAAAAAATAAATTCTAAGTCAAAAATACTGAAATTAATTTCTTCTGCTTTCTGCTGATGCCGGAATAAATAGTTTATTTCAGCTTTTATGTAAATGATCTCTCCAGAGATGTAAAAAAACTATATTTTCCCCACATATAAAATACAATAGAGGGAAAACAAATTTGAAAAAGCAAAAATAAAATGTAGAAAAGTAAATGACTCTCAGTAATGTTCACATCAAAGCCAAAAGAAGGAGATTATTTTCTTTCATGTCTGAAAATGTTCTCATTTCATGCATGATATGCGTGCACTCCGCCGTCGCTTTAATGCGCCTCTTCCCAAACCTGTGGGTATCTACTCATCTCCAGCATCCTCACTAAATCTTTCATTTACAGACACCTTAATGCCCTCTGTCTGTGGATGGTATCTCACACAGAGGACTTGTCATTATTGGTAATCTCTCCAGGGGATTTATACATAGGAGTCCATACAAACCCTACAAAGTAAACTTTTTTGTTTTTACACTTACATTTTAATAAAAAAATAAATAAAGTAGCAAATTATGGCTTGCAGTCATTGAATATGAAGCTTCAATATTTCGGCCCTGTTCACTCTACAGCGGCCACACTCGGATATCTGATGACAAGCAATAGATGCTGTTTATTTCTGATTCCACTTTAGGAACATTAGGCAGTTCACACTGTAATTAAAGGGAACCTGACAGGTTTCCTGTGCCCCAGAACCACCAGCAGCTGTGTCCATCGATCTATATATCCTGCCTACCAGCAGCTGTGTCCATCGATCTATATATTCTGCCTACCAGTCCCTTTATTACACTGGGCACAAACAGATCTCAGAAAAACTATTTCTAAAGTCCATTCTTGATATGCAAATAAACCATTTCACTACCCTGTTTTCCCTAAAATAAGACGGGAATGGGATATTGGGGCTGCATGAGAATATTGGGGCTTGGAGGGGATGATGGAAAAATAAGACATCCCCTGAAATAAAACATAGTGTATTTTTTGGAGCAAAAAGTTATATGAGAGTGTCTTATTTAAGAGGAAACAGGTTAGTCGACAGGGCATAAGTTTCCCCAGACAGTTGTCCCACTTCACGTTATCATGCCCCTGTGTGAGTGATAACATGCTTTACAAGAAGCAGCGTCATCTGCAGTGCCCTAAAGATCTCGCGCATGCGTGCCACTTTGTTTCCTCACAGCATTGAGCCCCTGAAGCCAGGTGTTCACGTCCCGGCTTAAGAGAGGTGCACTCCACATGAATGGAAGTGCAGAAGATGGCTGTTATTCGGCTCTTCTGTGAACCCGAGCCGTCTTCTGCACTTATGGTCATGCGCAGACAGCTGTTTTTTGGCTTTTTGTGTACATGAGCCGTTTTCTGCACTTCTGGTCATGCGCAGATGGCTGTTCTTCGGCTCTTCTGTGTATGTGAGCCGTCTTCTGCACTTCTGATCATGCGCAGATGGCAGTCCTTCGGCTCTTCTGTGTACGTGAGCCGTCTTCTGCACATCTGGTCATGCGCAGACAGCTGTTTTTTGTGTACGTGAGCCGCCTTCTGCCTTTCCAGTCTTGCGCTGATGGCTGTTCTTTGGCTTGTTTGTGTGAATCGTCTTGTGCTCTTCCGTCCATGCGCAGAGTACTGCTCTGGAGCTGGGATGTGTACACCCTTCTTCGGATGTGATGTGAAGGAACAAAGCGGCACACATGCACAAGATCGGAACGGCGATGATGCCGACTGCTGTAAATCATGTTGTCATGCCCACAGGGGCATGATAACATGCTAAGTGGGCCATCTAGTTTGGGGATTCTAGCACCCCATTCATAATCGATTAGTCAAATGGTTCTTCTGCATATCATAAATGGACTGTAGAAATATGTTTTCTAATGATCTGTTTACATGTGCAATGTAACAACGGTTCTGTTAGACAAGGAATTCACTCAGGTAGACACAACTGCTGGTGGTTCTGGGGGCACAGGGTATCTGTTAATTTCCCTTTAATTTATGATAACAGGTTTTTTTGGGTGGGGAGGGGGCTGTAACCCCAATATATATGGGTTTAGAGTGTGGCAAACTAGATAATTGCCCAAGACTTTTAACCACTAGGACATACAATAAGGATGTAACCCCAAAGGCAACAAAAATCTTTAGTTTTACTGCTTTAACCCCTTCACCCCCGGGCCTATTTTGACCCTAATGACCAGGCCATTTTTGTCAATTCTGACCAGTGTCCCTTTATGGGGTAATATCTCTGGAACGCTTCATTGGATCCGAGCGATTCTGAGATTGTTTTTTCGTGACATATTGGGCTTCATGTTAGTATTAAATTTAGGTCGATAATTTTTGCGATTATTGGTGAAAAAATTAAAAATTTGGCAAAATTTTTGAAAATTTTGCAATTTTCAAATTATGAATTTTTATTCTGCTAAACCAGAGAGGTATGTGCCACAAAATAGTTAATAAATAATATTTCCCACATGTCTACTTTACATCAGCACAATTTTGGGAAAAAAAAAATTTTTTGTTTGGACGTTATAAGGGTTCAAAGTTCATCAGCAATTTTTCATTTTTCCAGCAAAATTTACAAAACCATTTTTTTTTGTGACCACATCACATTTGAAGTCCCTTTGAGGGGTTTACATGACAGAAAACACCCAAAAGTGACACCATTTCAAAAACTGCACCCCTCAAGCTACTCAAAACTACATTCAAGTAGATTATTAACCCTTCAGGTGCTTCACGGGAACTAAAGCAAAGTGGAAGGAAAAAATGGTAATTTTAATTTTTCCAACAAAAATGTTCTTTTAGCCTCAATTCTTTCATTTTCACATGGGCAACAGGATAAAATGGATCCTAAAAATTGTTGGGCAATTTCTCCTGAGTACATCGATATCTCATATGTGGTCATAAACCACTGTTTGGGCACACGGCAGGGCTCAGAAGGGAGGGAGGGCAATTTGACTTTTGGAGCTAATTTTCCGTTCAAAAAGTCAAATGGCGCTCCTTCCCTTCTGAGCCCTGCTGTGTGCCCAAACAGTGGTTTATGACCACATATGAGGTATCGGTGTACTCAGGAGAAATTGCCCAACAATTTTTAGCATCCATTTTATCCTGTTCCCCATGTGAAAATGAAAAAGTTTAGGCTAAAAGAAAATTTTTGTAGAAAAAAAAGTACTTTTTCATTTTTACGGATGAATTTGTGAAGCACCTGGGGGTTCAAAATGCTCACCACCCATCTAGATAAATTCCCTGGGGGGTCTAGTTTCCAAAATGGGGTCACTTGTGGGGGAGCTCCAATGTGTAGGCACACAGGGGCTCTCCAAACGCGACATGGTGTCCGCTAACAATTTGAGCTGATTTTTCAGTCAAATTGTTAGCAGACACCATGTTGCATTTGGAGAGCCCCTGTGTGCCTAAACATTGGAGCTCCCCACAAGTGACCCCATTTTGGAAACTAGACCCCCCAGGGAACTTATCTAGATGGGTGGTGAGCATTTTGAATACCCCAGTGCTTCACAAATTAATCTTTTATAATGAAAAAAAAAAAATTTTGTAGAAAAAAAAAGTACTTTTTCATTTTTACGGATGAATTTGTGAAGCACCTGGGGGTTCAAAATGCTCACCACCCATCTAGATAAATTCCCTGGGGGTCTAATTTCCAAAATGGGGTCACTTGTGGGGGAGCTCCAATGTGTAGGCACACAGGGGCTCTCCAAACGCGACATGGTGTCCGCTAACAATTTGAGCTGATTTTTCAGTCAAATTGTTAGCGGACACTATGTTGCATTTGGAGAGCCCCTGTGTGCCTACACATTGGAGCTCCCCCACAAGTGACCCCATTTTGGAAACTAGACCCCCCAGGGAACTTATCTAGATGGGTGGTGAGCATTTTGAATACCCCAGTGCTTCACAAATTAATCTGTAAAAATGAAAAAACAAAATTTTTGTAGAAAAAAAAGTACTTTTTCATTTTTACGGATGAATTTGTGAAGCACCTGGGGTTCAAAATGCTCACCACCCATCTAGATAAATTCCCTGGGGGGTCTAATTTCCAAAATGGGGTCACTTGTGGGGGAGCTCCAATGTGTAGGCACACAGGGGCTCTCCAAACGCGACATGGTGTCCGCTAACAATTTGAGCTGATTTTTCAGTCAAATTGTTAGCGGACACCATGTTGCATTTGGAGAGCCCCTGTGTGCCTAAACATTGGAGCTCCCCCACAAGTGACCCCATTTTGGAAACTAGACCCCCCAGGGAACTTATGTAGATGGGTGGTGAGCATTTTGAATACCCTAGTGCTTCACAAATTAATCTGTAAAAATGAAAAAAGAAAATGTTTATGGAAAAAAAAGTACTTTTTCATTTTTACGGATGAATTTGTGAAGCACCTGGGGGTTCAAAATGCTCACCACACATCTATATAAGTTCCCTGGGGGCTCTAGTTTCCAAAATGGGGTCACTTGTGAGGGAGCTCCAATGTTTAGGCACACAGGGGCTCTCCAAACGCGACATAGTGTCCGCTAACAATTTGACTGAAAAATTAGCTCCAATTGTTAGCGGACACCATGTCGCGTTTGGAGAGCCCCTGTGTGCCTAAACATTGTAGCTCCCCCACAAGTGACCCCATTTTGGAAACTAGACCCCCCAGGGAACTGAGCTAGATGGGTGGTGAGCATTTTGAACACCCCGGAGCTTCACAAAATAATCTGTAAAAATAAAAAAAGAATTTTTTTGTGGAAAAAAAGTACTTATTCAATTTTACAGATGAATTTGTGAAGCACCTGGGGGTTCAAAATGTTCACAACTAATCTAGATACGTTCCCTGGGAGGTCTAGTTTCCAAAATGGGGTCACTTGTGGGGGAGCTCCAATGTTTAGGCACACAGGGGCTCTCCATACGCGACATGGTGTCCGCTAACTATTGGAATTGTTAGCGGACACCATGTCGCGTATGGAGAGCCCATGTGTACCCAAACATTTGAGCTACCCCACAAGTGACCTCATTTTGGAAACTAGACCCCCCAAGGTATGTATCTAGATGCATAGTGAGCACTTTGAACACCCAGGTGCTTCACAAATTGATCCGTAAGAAGGAAAAAATACATTTGTTTTCACACAAATTTTCTTTTTTCATTTTACGGATCAATTTGTGAAGCACCTGGGGGTTCAAAGTGCTCACTATGCATCTAGATATGTTCCTTGGGGGGTCTAGTTTCCAAAATGGGGTCACTTGTAGGGGAGCTCCAATGTTTAGGCACACAGGGGCTCTCCATACGCGACATGGTGTCCGCTAACTATTGGAATCATTAGCGGACACCATGTCGTGTATGGAGAGCCCCTGTGTGCCCAAACATTAAAGCTCCCCCACAAATGACCCCATTTTGGAAACTAGACCCCCAAGGAATGCATCTAGATGCATAGTGAGCACTTTGATCCCCCAGGTGCTTCACAAATTGATCCGTAAGAAGGAAAAAGTACATTTGTTTTCACACAAATTTTCTTTTTTCATTTTTACGGATCAATTTGTGAAGCACCTGGGGGTTCAAAGTGCTCACTATGCATCTAGATATGTTCCTTGGGGGGTCTAGTTTCCAAAATGGGGTCACTTGTAGGGGAGCTCCAATGTTTAGGCACACAGGGGCTCTCCATACGCGACATTGTGTCCGCTAACTATTGGAATCATTAGCGGACACCATGTCGTGTATGGAGAGCCCCTGTGTGCCCAAACATTGGAGCTCCCCCACAAATGACCCCATTTTGGAAACTAGACCCCCCAAGGAATGCATCTAGATGCATAGTGAGCACTTTGATCCCCCAGGTGCTTCACAAATTGATCCGTAAGAAGGAAAAAGTACATTTTTTTCACACAAATTTTCTTTTTTCATTTTTACGGATCAATTTGTGAAGCACCTGGGGGTTCAAAGTGTTCACTATGCATCTAAATACAGCGAAGCCCTTTTTTTTTTTCTAGGACTAATTTTAGAAAAAAAATGGCGTAGGGCTCCGCCATATTTTTGGTCCAGCCAGGTACAACTTGGCAGCTACGGACTGCCAGCAACCCCCAGCTGCCTCATTGTACCTGGCTGGCAACCAAACATACAGCAAAGCCCATTTTTATTTTTTTTCTAGGACTAATTCTAGAAAAAAAATGGCGTGGGGCTCCGCCATATTTTTGGTCCAGCCAGGTACAACTTGGCAGCTACGGATTGCCACCAACCCCCAGCTGCCTTGTTGTACCTGGCTGGCCACCAAAAATACAGCAAAGCCCTTTTTTTTCTTCTAGAACTAATTTTAGAAAAAAAATGGCGTAGGGCTCCGCCAAATTTTTGGTCCAGCCAGGTACAACTAGGCAGCTGGGGGCTGGAATCCACAGCATGGAGAGGCCCAAGCGTTCTGGGCCCCCCATGCTGCGAATTGCAGCCCGCAGCCGCCCCAGAAAATGGCGCATTCATTGAAGCGCCATTTTCTGGCGCTGTACCCAGACTCTTCCAGTTGCCCTGGTGCCGGTGGCAAACTGGGTAATAAAGGGCTTAATGCCAGCTTTTTATTGTCAGCTGGCACTAAGCCCGAGATTCATAATATAGGGCCAATGTTAGACCCGCCATTAGGAATCTCTGGTAAATAGTCAGAAAATACACACAGAGAAAATTCTTTTTATTTGAAAAAAAAACACAAACAAAATTCGGACTCCATCTTTATTATAAAGATCCGACGTAGTCCACAACGAAGGTCCCACGACGCTCGATCGCCTATGACGTAGTCCACAACGAAGGTCCCATGACGCACGATCGCCTCCGACGTAGTCCACAACGAAGGTCCCACGACGCTCGATCGCCTCTGGTCAATCCAGAGACTGCAGCAAGGGATGAAGTGTCCTCTTCTTACAGTCTCTGGGGTCAGAGTTATGGTGCACTGTATGACAATGATCTGTCATACAGTGCACCATGACTATGATCCCAGAGACTACAACAAGAGGACACTTGATCCCTTGTTGCACCCATCCATCCACCTATGCACCCATCATCCACGCACGCACACGTCTATGCACACACACATCTATGCACGCACACGTCCACACACATGTCCACACACGCACACGTCTACGCACACATCCATCTATGCACACATCCACGCACGCACACGTCTATGCACACACACATCTATGCACGCACACGTCCACACACATGTCCACACACGCACACGTCTACGCACGCACACGTCTACGCACACTCACGTCCACGCACGCTCATGTACGCTCACGTCCACGCATGCACCCCCTATCCATTCACCCACCATCAATTCATTCATTCATTCATACATACATACATACATAGATACATACACATACATACATACATACACATACATAGATACAAACATACACATACATACATACATACATACACACATACATACACATACATACATACATAGATACATACACATACATACATACATAGATATACATACATACACATACATGCATGCATGCATACATACACATGCATGCATACATAGACATGCATGCATACATACACATGCATGCATACACACACATGCATGCATACACACACATGCATGCATACACACACATGCATGCATACATGCACATGCATGCATACATACACATGCATACACACACATGCATGCATACACACACATGCATGCATACACACATGCATGCATACACACACATGCATGCATACACACATGCATGCATACACACACATGCATGCATACACACACATGCATGCATACACACACATGCATGCATACATACACATGCATGCATACATACACATACATGCATACATACACATACATACTTACCTCCCTCGTTCCACCGATGAGCAGGAGGAGGCCGGGAGAGGAGGCGGGGCCACAGACCGGCGGGCCGGGCAGAGAAGGAGGAGCTGCAGCAGCGGCGGCGGCGGCAGCAGCGGCGGGTGCACGGAAGTGTGCAGCCCGCCGCAGCAGGTGAGGGGGGGCCAGGCACAGGGCCCGGAGGTGGGGCAGCCTGGGGGGGAGCAGTGGAGCAGGGGACCAGGCAGTGTTGCTGGCGGGCGCACGCGGGTGCAGCCCGCCGGCACATACATTGTAATAGAGGGGGGCGGGGGTTGGGGGGGACGGCGGGGGGGCCCTGGACAGTCCTGGAGCTGGAGGGGGGTGAGGAGGTGGCACTTGCCGATCCGCCCTCCAGATCTGATTGGAGAGCTCCAATCAGATCTGGAGGGGTGAATCCCTGTGATTCCCTCCGATCGGCAGTTTCACTTTTAAACTGCCGATCGGAGGGGTCCTGGGCACGGGGGGGTTAATCCACCCCCTGTGGGGTCATCTACAGGTTGTCACAGAGCAGCAGCATCTGTGACACCTGAGCGACCCCACTCACAGGAGCTGCAGCAGCTCAAATCTGCCAGGACGTTGTGCAACGTCCTGTGTCGGGAACGGGCAGAAACACAGGACGTTGCACAACGTCCTATGTCGGGAAGGGGTTAAAGGGAATCTGTCAGAAGGTTTTTGCTGTGTAACCTGAGGGCAGCATGAGAAAGAGGCTGAGACCCCGATTTCAGCAATGTGTCACTTATTATACTGTGTACCGTGGTTTCAAAACAATGAGTGTTTTATCAGCAGACCAATAACACTGCCCGGACTACTCCTCACATGATCCTTGTCCAACCATGCTCCCTGCTTACTGTCTATTCACAATGTGCACAGAAAGCTTTAGTTTGGGCAGGGTAAGCTTTCTGAGCTCTGCTACATCTAAAAACTGTGCGAAAACTGCTGCACCCAGTAAGCTAAGTGATACATCATTGGAATCAGGGTATCTTTTCCTACATTATGCTGCTCTCAGATGAGGTAGCAAAAACCTGGTGACTGTTTTCCTTTTACCTTTTCACTAACTTAGACCACCAAAAATATTGAAATTATGAAAAAAAAACATAATGTAACCATTCTTTTACACAAACCTGTATTCACACAATGCATTGCTATCCTCATCCCCAACAGGTTACAATTACTTCTGTTGCACATAACAGTCTAATATGTGTAATACCTCTCATAATTCCCTATAACTTGCTATTCTTTCTTTTTTGAGTTGCCATTTCCTTCTTATCAGCATTCTGCCATCTCTATAGGTGCAGGAACTTCATTTCACTGACTTCCCAGCATGCATTGCTTTTGTAATGAGATGCCAACCCTGAAATGAAAGCCTATTTTCATGTTTTTCATGTTGTGGCTGCATACAATTTCACAGACAGCAGAGTAGGAGCTGGGAGATCTATAATCCATCTCGACTATGGTGCTGGAGATGGATTACGTTTGACAACAGGCAGTGCACAGGAGGGAGACACCTAGTGGTTGGCACTTTGTAATGATTTTGCAGAGGTAAGGCTGGTTTCACACTACGAATTTGTGAATGTAACCCTATGGGGATCGGACCGAATCGGATGTGCACTAAATGGCATCCGAATCGCGTCCGATCAGATTTTGTCCGATTTCTTTCCGGTGCAAAAATCGGAGACTGCTCCGATTTTTGCATCTGAATCAAAAATCGGATATAATCGGATCTGACAGATCGGATGGCAATTATGCCAAATCCGATACGATTCCTTTAACATGGGGTCCTATGGAGCAGGGTCCGAGGAAACATCTGATGTCTCCTCGGACCCGATTTTAGTGTACTGAGCATGCTCAGTACACTAAACCTATTGTAAGCCGCCTAATTTAACTTCCGCAATGTATACACATACATTGTGGAAGTGAAATATAACTAAAATCAAGTGTTTAAAATAAAAAAATCTTTATTCCCACCTTCCAGCGCTACCCCGGCGTCTCCATCTGCTGCTGTTCGGTAACAGGACCTGTGATGATGTCACAACCCAATCAGCTGATCGGGTCACATGAGCGGTTACCGCAGTAACCGCTCCTGTGACCCGATGACGCTTCTGACATCATCGTAGGTCCTGTACACCCGATCGGGAGCTCTATGGAGACACCGGCGGAGCGCTGGCAGGTGAGAATGAAGATTTGTTATGTTGGAATGACAGGAGAATAGGACAGGAGAGGGGAGAACAGGGGAAAAACAGGGGGACAGTAGGGGGAGAACAGGGGGCGAACAGGGGGACAACAGGGGGACAACAGGGGAAGAACAGGGGAAGAACAGGGGAAGAACAGGGAAGAACAGGGGAAGAACAGGGGGACAGCAGGGCAAAACAGGGGGACAGCAAGATGACAGGAGACAGAGAGGAGGGGGAGCTAGGTGACAGGAGACCAAACATCCTGCAAAATTTCAGAATCGGATGCCTATTTGGCATCCGATTGCAGGGATCAGTTTGGATCCGATGCTGTCCGATTTTCATCGGACAGCATCGGATTTAACAAAATCGTAGTGTGAAACCAGCCTAAGACAACATAATTTGTAAATTGCTGATTGTCTACTTATCAGATGATCTTTCAAATTGCCAAGTTATCAGAAAGTCCAGTGACCATTTGAACCTTTTCATTAAAATATTTACAACTGGGGATGTTAAAAACAGGAAGGAAATGATGCACAAGGCATATTAGAAAATTGCATGTCTTCATGTTATACAATAAAGCAGGAAAATTCCTTATTAAGTAATAGCTATAAAAACACAAATCAAAAGCAGTGGTAGATTTATTTGTGCCAGCATTATTGTCCCGTGCAGATGATATTAATCGATTGGGCCAGATTAGCAGACACAAGAGGTGAATAACTAATCTTGACAGCAAAGTGTCTGTGCTTAGGCTCGTGTATTGAGAGTTGATTCAGTCTTTCTTGAAAGACAAACCAGCAAGACATTTACTTCTAATATAAAGACAGCATGGGTAAGAGGGACAAACAAGGGAGGCAGATCCAACAAAAGAACTCCAATTTGTCCCCAGAGAGGGACCCCACTTCATCAGCCCCAAAGACTATAATAGCTTTCTCCAGAAAAAGAGCCTTCTCAGGTCAGCATAGAATAAACCTTAGCTGGCATAGGAGAGAATAAATAGTGAGTTTATATAACGAACGGGAGTGTCAGTTTCTGAGATTACAACTTCATGTTAATCACAGCAGGATAGAAAAGAAACCTCAACCCCTTCAGCACCAGATGGAAATAAATAAGCTCCTACTCTGGATATCTGACAAGCGGGCACTAAAGAGGATCTGCAATCAATTGAATGCTGTGACCTTCTGATCCCAGAGGTCTCATCAGGGCATGACACACTTGTGACTCAAATCCTTGAATAACCAGTCCCTAATATGCCTCTTGCCAAAATGATATTTATTAATCCTGTATGATACTGTCAGATCCCTTCTGGCCGAGTTTGCCGTTGCAGAGATAAACAAGATAAAAAAATAACACCCGGTTGTCAATTTTTTTTATTTATCTCCTGGTGGAGTAACAGAGGAACGGAACAATGCCCAATATTATCAAAAGGTGCAACAGAATTGTTATTTTATAGAAAATACAATTTACTAAACAGAGCCGAAACGTCCTCTTTAAAAGTGAAGGTGACAGATAAACTTAAGATAAAGAAAGCTTTTTCCTTTATTTTTCTTCTCAAGGATAAATTAATATATACAAATCTTACAAACCCTCAACAAAGTAACAATGAGAAATATTGATTTTCTGGTAGAAAAACATAAATGGAAACATCAAAACTGTTCTAACCAAACAGCAGAAAACAGAAGCTCTGGAGTGAGCGCACATATTTCCTCCTGCTTCAGTGGTTCATAGAGAAGTTCCCGGCTCGCACGTGCCTGGCATGAATCATCTCTCAGAAAAGGCCTCATGTATCTCACTGAGCCCCGAGAAGCTACCAAGCAATTTCCATATTCTACATAAACAGCATATTATTATAATAATAATGGATGCGGGTTACTTTTTTGAGATAGGGCACAGATTAGCGTGTGGATGATATTACTGATCCAAGATCCAGAAATGATTAATTTCTTAGTAAATCTTAAAGGAGGTCTGTCACCTCAAAGTGACAGTATGAACTTAGCACATTATATAGTCCCTACAAAATCACACTTCACAAGTTTAAATTTCTACCTCTGCTTGTAGAGATTGATGTTTAATGAAATATGTTAATTTGGGTCCTCGGTGCACCCTTGGTATGGCCAAGAGGCGCAGTGCACTGTTCAGTTGACTGGTTTTCAATGACCCGCCTGCATCATTGGTGATTGACAGGAGCCCAAACTGTCTGCAATGAAAGTTGGGGGAAGTCAATGCTGTCAATGACCAGAGAGGAAGGTGGGTCATGCAAAACCAGTCAATAGAGCAGCGCACCGAGGGCCCAAATTAGTATATTTGGTTAAGTTTCCATTTTTTCAGACCAGAGACAGCAAAAAGAAAACCTAAACACTCCAAAAATTATGTCAGCCAAGCCCGCTGATATTGTCTGAATCTATCAGCAGTCAATTTGCAGGGGTGGGCTAGGCTGGGGGGAAGAAGAACATATGCTCCCAAAGCCAGTCCCCCAGCAGCTGTTTGAGACCACCCGGCCACCAGAGGCATTGCAGCCTTAAATGTAACAGCTTGGTTACACCACAATGTATAGGACGTGCCTACGCAGCAAGCTCTGCATGGCCACATCCTATCACACAGTGTACCTGTTCATCCAGGACCTGTGTGGTGCTCAATGACACCTCTGCCTCCCTCTTTCTCGGTTGACTCTCTAGGCTGATGATAAGACTCAAATTGCATCCAGTAGATGGCGTAGAGTGAGGGAGATGTGTTACTGTGTGGTGACAGGTGTCAGGGTATTCATTATAGTGCACAGTAGGGTCTGGGTGGGGGCTATATATAAGGGTCTGCAAATATGTATATAATGAGGTGATGATTGTATGTTGCCATATATATTATGAGGGGCTGGATCATCTGCTACACTTTTCACTCTGTGCTTATGTGTATATATAGTGTATGTGTGTGTGTTTAGGAGGGGGCTATTAGACCAAGGACATTGGTGAGGTTTATTTCAGGGGCTTGGCTACTAACTGCTCTCCTGAGCATTCACTGATCGTCTTTTCTGCTCAGTACGAGCTCCTTTGTCACTGTTTTATAATTTTTACAATTCAGTGACAGTGCACCTCCTCAGCGGCTCTAATGAAAAGTGACTTGCTGGCAAGAGGTCGCAATGCAGAGCAGGGAGAGCAGAGAACAGCCCAACCCGTGAAACAGAAATCATTAATGGCAGGATGGTGACATCTATTTCAAGGACAGGGCTGCTTTCTGCTCACCATGTTGTATTTTTACAATTCACTCTGACAGTGCGCTCTCTTGCAGGCACGTCACTTCTCCTTAGAGCCAGTGACGGAGTGCACTGTCATTGCAAAGTAAAAGTAGTATTGTACAGTGACAAAGGAGCTCATCACTGTTGAGTGCATCTTCTGTCCCCCAGTAACATCCTCCTTGTGTATCCCAGCATGCACTAGGTATTCTCAAATTAAATATCTTTGGAACAGGAATTACAGTAGAAAGGGAATGGTAGGGAATGTTTAATTAAAGTATTAGAGCTAAAGATATACATTAAAGATGGAATTCAAATTTGGTTTTGGACCACCCTTTGAATCTGAGAGGCCCTCATGCTCCTTCCATGAAGCAGGGGACATCCCTATAAAAGGGGTTGTGCCTAGTTTGCAAGTTATATCCTATCCGTCAGATATGGAATAACTTCTAGATTGCTGGAAGCACCACTAGTCCCAAGAACGCTGAGCTTCCAACTGCTCCTAGAAAAATGCTCGCGTTCCCATTGACTTACACCATGTTCCAAATTATTATGCAAATGTTATTTTTCTCTGATTTTCCTAAATGGTCGGTGCAAATGACAGTTAGTGTAATAATAGTAATCACCCATTAGAGTATACATTAAATTTTATTGACGAAACCTCCCAATGATAACAGTATACCGTATATACTCGTGTATAAGGCAAGTTTTTCAGCCCAAAATTTGGGCTGAAAAGTCCCCCCCTCGGCTTATACACGAGTCACTACGGTAGACTGCGTGGTGGGGGCTGAGGAGGCGGGGGGAGGCTGCTGCATGAGCGGCCCCGTCACGTGGGGCCGCTCATTATATATGCACTGCTTCCCCCTGTCAATCAGCGGCAGGGGGAAGCAGTGCATATGGCCCCCCAAAAGCTGGCACTGTCCCCCCTTGTAAGGGCCCCCCCCCGCTGCTTATACATTACCATCCCGGTGTTCTGATCGGCGCCGCTCCTCGGTGCTTCTTCTTCATCCTCCCGTCCTCGCTGGCTGCATCCGGGATCTCCGGCCGTCGCATATGACGTCATCGCGCGACGGCCGGAGATCCCAGATGCAGCCAGGGAGAACGGGAGGATGAAGAAGAAGCACCGAGGAGCGGCGCCGATCAGAACACCGGGATGGTAATGTATAAGCAGCGGGGGGGAGCCCTTACAAGGGGGGACAGTGCCAGCTTTTGGGGGCTGTTGGTACCCCCAGGGAGCTGCTGGGTACCCCCTGGGGGCTGTTGGTACCCCCAGGGGGCTGTTGGTACCCCCAGGGGGCTGTTGGTACCCCCAGGGTGCTGCTGGGTACCCCCTTGGGGCTGCTGGGTTTCCCCTGGGGGCTGTTGGTACCCCCAGGGGCTGCTGGGTACCCCCTGGGGGCTGCTGGGTACCCCCAGGGGACCGCTGGGTACCCCCTGGGGGCCGCTGTGTAACCCCTGGGGGCTGCTGTATAACCCCTGGGGGCTGCTGTATATACTGCTGAGGCCTGTATACCACTGGGGCTGCTGTATATACCACTGGGGCTGCTGTATATACCACTGGGGCTGCTGTATATACTGGTGGGGTCTGTATATACCACTGGGGAGGCTGCTGTATACCACTGGGGTTGCTGTATATACTACTGGGGCCTGTATATGCCACTGGGGAGGCTGCTGTATACTACCATTGGGGGGCCTGTATACCACACTGCTGGGGGCTGTACACCTGTGCTGGGGTCCACCCTCGGCTTATACACGAGTCAATAGGTTTTCCCAGGTTTTGGGGGCAAAAGTAGGGGGGTCGGCTTATACACGGGTCGGCTTATACACGAGTATATACGGTAATCTTCAAAATTAAAAAAAACTCTAAATGCACTGTTCCAAATTATTACGCACAGTAGAGTTTCTAAACATTTGATATATTTTAAAGAACTGAAAATGCTCATTTGTTGAATTTGCAGCATTAGGAGTTCACATTCACTGAAATAAAAAGCTATTTAACTCCAACACATCCTAACAGGCCAAGTTACATGGTAACATAGGAACCCTTCTTTGATATCACCTTCAAAATTCTTGCATCCATTGAACTTGTGAGTTTCTGGAGAGTTTCTGCTTGTATTTCTTTGCATGATGTCAGAGTAGCCTCCCAGAGCTGCTGTTTCGATGTGAACTGCATCCCACCCTCATAGATCCTTTGCTTGATTATACTCCAAAGGTTCTCTATAGGGTTGAGGTCAGGGGAAGATGGTGGCCACACCATGAGTTTATCTCCTTTTATGCCAATAGCAGCCAATGACACAGGTATTCTTTGCAGCATGAGATGGTGCATTGTCATGCATGAAGATGATTTTGCTCCTGAGGGCATGTTTTTGCTTTTTGTACCATGGAAGAAAGTTCTCAGTCAGAAACTCTATATACTTTGCAAAGGTCATTTTCACACCTTCAGGAACCTTAAAGGCGCCTACCAGCTGTTTCCCAATGATTCCGGCCCAAAACATGAGTCCTCCACCTCATTGCTGACGTCGCAGCCTTGTTGGGACATGGCGGCCATCCACCAACTATCCACTACTCCATCCATCTGGACCATCCAGGGTTGCTCGGCACTCATCAGTAAGCAAGACTGTTTGAAAATTAGTCTTCATGTATGTCTGGGCCCATTGCAACTGTTTCTGCTTGTGAGCACTGTTTAGGGGTGGCCAAATAGTATGTTTATGCACCACAGCAAGTGTTTGAAGGATCCTACACCTTGAGGTTTGAGGGACTCCAGAGGCACCAGCAGCTTCAAATATCTGTTTGCTGGTTTGTAAGGCCTTTTATGCAGTTGCTCTCTAAATCCAATGAAGTTGCAGGCAGAAACCTTCCTCATTCTGCCTTTATCTGCATGAACACATCTGTGCTGAGAATCAGCCACAAATCTCTTCACAGTACGATGATCATGTTTACGTTTTTGTGCAATATCTAATGTTTTCATCCCTTGTCCAAGTCCTTGCACTATTTGTTGCTTTTCAGCAGCAGAGAGATCCTTGTTTTTTCCCATGTTACTTGAAAACTGTGGCCTGCTTAATACGGTGGAACACCCAGTTTTCCTTTTATTGGGCTCACCTGCCAAACTAATTATCACAGGTATATGAGATTGATTTCAGTGATCCAAAGAACCCTGAGACACAATACCATCAATGGGTTTAATTAAAAAAGAAAAAAACCCTATGACACTGAAAACCAATTTCTCATAATAATTTGGAACATGGTGTACATAATATTCGGGTGCTGGAGTCGTGCCCATTCAAGCAGATAAATGCTCATTACGGATAGCGAGCACCCAAGCATAGTAGTGCTTGCTGATCACTATAGGCCATCAATATCTGAATCCTAAGTAACCCTTATAAGGCAGCATAATTTGCGCACTCTTTGCTTGTATTACGTTAGCTTCGTATGACTGTGTGGAATTATTTGGAATGACCTTGGTATTAAAACTGTAAAATCTATTTAAAAGGATCCTCAGTCTGGAAACTGTAAAGTGAATATACATTTCTCACATCTTGCCCCCTATCTAGCCCACTCCATTTGCTTCCTGCTTCATCTTCTGATCAGATTGACAGTTTCATTCCTCGTAAAAGCCTTGATGTGGGAACTCTATACCACATCTCACACCTTATCCATGTAGTGGGATAGGAAAGGCAGAGGAGGTGTGGTTTAGTCTTCCCTATTCCAATGCATCGGCCATCTTGGAAGCAGCGGAAACTTAATGCTGATCTGACCAGTGAAGGCAACAGGTGCAAATAGAAGGCACCAGGTAGGGTGACAAGACATGAGAAATTCATAGTCACTTATCAGTCACTGGGTGGCATATCTCTTTAAACCCCTTTAATTTACTTCCCAGCCAACCACTAGCTAGTCACCTGATTACTTATCAAATAATGACTCATATTTCCTCTGACCTTGCAAAAAATATCCCTATGCCATAATGACGTCATTGATAATATTGGAGTTTATGAAATCAGTAAACCAGTGTCTATGGAAACAGAAAGTATCAAGAAGTATCGGAGGGTTTCTCAGCAGCCGTGGTGTCGTTGGCCACATTTCCTGTCACCGAGAGCTTATCGCTATCGTAAAGGAAATTTATCTTGTTCTCCCCTCGATAGTCATTTCTCTCATAGAATTGGAGGCTTCTCAGTATTTCAGAACACAGACCAGATCATGTAAAAGTATAAAACATTCCATTATCCATTCTAAATATATGAAGGAATTATTCTGCATGGCATTATAAAGAATATTTGAGTTTTAAGAAATATCCTAATATATTTCTTTAAAAACTTATGATACCCCTTACTTTTTTAACTTTCAGTGCTTTTTTGTATTATTTTTGAGTACATTTTGCTTAAAGGGAATGACTGGTGAAAAAAGGTTTGTGTTTTTTTAAGTGTAGAAAGGTGAAAACAATGTAATTGACTAATATACTTAAATTAAATTGAAGGTGTATTTTGATTGAAATAAGTTAACATCTATCTGTGGGATGGGTGATAACTCTAGATCAGGACAAGTCCAATCTCTGGAAACATCCAGGACTTGTGGGACTGCCAGCAATTTCCAATATGGGCACTTCTATCCCCGTTAGAATGGGGCGGCAGTTCACATGCTCAACCGGCACGCCATTCATTCTCTAAGGGATTGCAGGAGTAAGTGCAGCACTTTTGCAGAAACTATATAGAATGAATAGACTAGAAACATGCAAAGAGTCCCTGTACAAGAATAGTTCACAGGCCCCTTTGCAGTCCTATCATCAAATACACAATTTCACCTAAGTTGGATGAGGAAATGGTCCCCCTAACCTTTCGGGCCATTGTGCGACTGCACAGCTTGCACCAATGTTATGCCGCCCATGCCAGTACCTCCTATTCTGGTTTGAGTTGTACAGAAGAGTGTGCTTCCCATGTGGGAACGTAACCTATGCTGTTTTAAGGGGACTCGCTCACTTACACATTTCAGGAAAGCCAGTCCCCTTGAATCTGCATCAGGTGTGACTGAGTCTAACAGCTGATCATGGATGCAGGACGTATATACCTGGATGGGGGACATATACACCAGGAAGGACTCCAGGGTGCAGGATATAAATACTAGGATGGTGGACATATATACCAGGAAGGGGCCCAGGATGATGGACATATATAACAGAAAGGGGCCAAGGATGGAGGACATATATACCAGGATGGGGGACATATATACCAGCAAAGAGCCTAGGATGGAGGCGATATATTATAAGTAGGGACCCAGGATGGAGGACATATATACAAGGATGAGAGACATATATACCAGGAAGGACCCCAGAATGCAGGACATATATAACAGGATAGAGGACATATATATTATGAAGCGGCCCAGGATGGTTGACATTACTACAAGATGGCGACATTTCTTAATAATGGGGGGCGATAAGTATGATTTTACAGGATTCAGCGTGTTTGTGCTTCAGCCCATGTGAGTTGGCACCACACTGCCTCTACACTCCTGACTTCCACTCCATCCTCCTATGGTCTCTCTCTCCAACTCCTTACTTCTACTACAGTGCCCCGTCCCCCTTCTTGAACCTAGGTTGTTCCTCAGGGTCCACCCACCATCCCTGGGGCCTATGGTTTGTGTGTGTTTGTTTGTGTGTTTTGGCTCAACTGCACCATCCCAGAACCTGGAGAGCAGAGGCACAACACTCCCTAATCGCAGTACTTCTGGTGGCGGCCTACCCAGTGGGATGCAACAATTGCTGAATACAATACAGGCAATCAGATACTCGCAGGTTGCAGTCCCTAACGTTGGTTTCACATTTGCGTTCATGGCGCATGCGTCTGAACGCATGTGCATGGACATATGCACGTTGGCAAACAAGCTCTGGCATACGCAGCATGGATTCACTTGCAACGTAAGGAGAAAAAAAAGTTGATAGAAATGTATTGGAGTGATTGTCATGCCATAGAATACCATTATAATGGTCGGGAAGAGAAAGAAGAGGAGGAAGAAGAGGAAAAGGAAGAAGAAGAAGAGGAGGAAGAAGAGGAGGAAGAAGAAGAGGAGGAAAAAGAAGAGGAAGAGCAGGAAGAAGAGGAGGAGGAGGAAGAGGAAGAAGAGGAGGAGGAAGAAGAAGAGGAGGAAGAAGAGGAGGAGGAAGAGAAGAAGACACAGCATTTGGCTGCGGTGGTATCTGGATGGCAGTGCAGCTCCAGTGACCTTCATACATTGTTTGTGCACTTCAGGATGCTTGCATAGGAAGCAAGCATCGTCAGACACACAAAAAATGCAACAAGTTGTGTTTACACAGCACTTTGAAAAAACACATGCAAGCGCAGCCAAATGTGGGTACCATGCCTCCCCATGTTAAACATAGGATAATGCGTGCATTTGGCTACATCGCAAACGCAAGTGTGAAACCGGCCTAAGGATACTAACAGGTAAAGTTAAGGTATATATAATTTCATACACCCCTATTTTCTTGGTTAAAACTAAAAAATATGTTGTTCCTGCATCTAGAATTGTTCGTTCTATTAACATATAAAATTCATTAAGGCGATTGGTAAGAGTATTATGAGAATAAAAAAATCAAAAACCACAATTGCAGTTTTCTAATCGCAGCAATAATGCTAAAAAAGGCAACAGGAAGCGATCGAAGTATGAAATGTATCACAAATTGGATCAATAAAAACACCAGCTTCCAAGGAAAAAAATGAGCCTTCACACAGTTCTATTGATGGTAGTATTAAAAAGTTAAGGGTCTTAGAAAATAGCGGCACAAAACAATTTATTTTTTATTTTTATTTTTATTTATCAAAATTCTGATTTTATTTTTTTAAGCCAATAAAATATTTTTTAAAAGCTATACATATTCAGTATCTCTGCAATCGTACTGACCTTGATAATCATGTTTCTAACTCCTTTTCAGTGTACAGCAAATGCTGTAAAAATAACAAAAAACAAGGGCAGTTGCCTTTTTTTTACCATTTCACAGCACTAGGAATTTGTTTGGCCTTTTCACTTACTCTTTAAGGTAATACAAATGGAGTCAACTACATATTATCTCGCAAAAAACAAGCTGTCATATGTCTGTCAGTGCAAGAATAAAAAACATTGTCACTTTTTATCAAGTTAGAGGAAAATATGAAAATGCAAAAATGAAAATTGGCTTGTGGCAAGCCCCATGCACTGTCTATGGGGCTTGCGGTAAGTGTGCGGCAAGTGCGGTTCTGGCGGTTGCGGCAGGTGCGGCCGCGAAAAAAAAACACGGACAGCGGCGTTTTTTTTGTAGTCGCAACTGCCGGAACTGCACTTGCCGCACACTTACCGCAAGCCCCATAGACAATGCATGGGGCTTGCCACAAGCGCACAGCAAGTGCGGCTGTTAGGCGGCAGATGCGGTAAATCTGCCGCATCTGCCTCATTTTGGCGAAAACGCCAATGTGAAAGGGGCCTTAATGAGGTATTTGCTAATATTATTATTACTAGATGGGAGCTTGATGCTATCGCATTGAGAGGCAGGTGACAGAACGATGGGGCAGGCTCTGTGGCACTGGGGGCGGCTGCTGTCTCTCCCCAATGTGCTCTTCCCCCTGTCCGCTCTCTCTCTCCCCCTGTGTTGTCTTCTCCTCTCTGTACTCTCTCCTTTGATCTGCCTCCCCCCGTGTGCTGTCTCTCTCCTCACATGCACTGTTCCCCTCTGTGCTATCTTCTCTCCTCATGTGCTCTCTCCATTTATCTGTCTTTCCCCAGTTTTCTCTCCTCACCTGTATGCGGTCTCTCTCCCCTCTGTGCTCTCTCCTTTGAGCTGTCTCCCACCTTTGTGCTTCCTCTACCCCCTGTGCACTCGCATACTGTGCTCTTTTTCTGCCCCCGTGTGCTCTCTCTGCCCTGTGTACTCTTTGCCCACTGTGTACTTTCTTTACCCCCTGTGTACTCTCTCTGCCCCATGCCACCACCATCATTGTATACCCAAGTGTCCAAGATGGCGCCGGCATGATTAACTGCACAAGCATAATGGGAGCGTGCAGGCGCAGTTATTCAGGTGCCGGCATCTTTGGACATCCAGGTGTCCAAAAATGGTGGCGGCCTGAGAAACTGCACCTGCACTCGCCGGGTGCATGCAGGCACAGTTATTCATTCGGCGGTGTGCATGGTGGTGATGTCCAGCGAAGGCTGCAGGGCGACGTGTGCGGTGGTGGGTTCCTGGTCGGTTTTGGGTGTCGTAAGTAATGAGCCAGTACCACCAGCGGGCGCCATATTTGCACACCCATCACTTGCGCGTGTTGGGCGGACAACCGGACGGAAGTGGATGACAGACGGGACTTTGCATTTATGTAAGTAGATTATTATTGCACCTGCTACATAATGGGATAAGATCTTGCAGTTACCTCTTTAAATTGTATCTGCCATGTGTTTGCACATGCAGACATCTTATTCACATTGTATTGTAATAATATACTTCCAAGCTCACTTTTCATACAGTTTTGGGCCATCAGCAAAGACTAACACTTTACTCTAAATGTCTTCAACCAGATCATTAATAAAGAGAATAAAAATAATTGGTCTTTGGACATATCCTTGTGGCCCCCATTTCTCCCAGTGCAGATCCTTGTGGCCCCCATTTCTCCCAGTACAGATTCTTGTGGCCCCCATTTCTCCCAGTGCAGATCCTTGTGGCCCCCATTTCTCCCAGTACAGATTCTTGTGGCCCCCATTTCTCCCAGTGCAGATCCTTGTGGCCCCCATTTCTCCCAGTACAGATTCTTGTGGCCCCCATTTCTCCCAGTGCAGATCCTTGTGGCCCCCATTTCTCCCAGTGCAGATCCATGTGGCCCCCATTTCTCCCAGTACAGATTCTTGTGGCCCCCATTTCTCCCAGTGCAGATCCTTGTGGCCCCCATTTCTCCCAGTGCAGATCCTTGTGGCCCACATTTCTCCCAGTACAGATTCTTGTGGCCCCCATTTCTCCCAGTGCAGATCCTTGTGGCCCCCATTTCTCCCAGTACAGATTCTTGTGGCCCCCATTTCTCCCAGTGCAGATCCTTGTGGCCCCCATTTCTCCCAGTGCAGATCCATGTGGCCCCCATTTCCCCCAGTACAGATTCTTGTGGCCCCCATTTCTCCCAGTGCAGATCCTTGTGGCCCCCATTTCTCCCAGTGCAGATCCTTGTGGCCCACATTTCTCCCAGTACAGATTCTTGTGGCCCCCATTTCTCCCAGTGCAGATCCTTGTGGCCCCCATTTCTCCCAGTACAGATTCTTGTGGCCCCCATTTCTCCCAGTGCAGATCCTTGTGGCCCCCATTTCTCCCAGTGCAGATCCATGTGGCCCCCATTTCTCCCAGTGCAGATCCTTGTTGCCCACATTTCTCCCAGTGCAGATCCTTGCGGCCCCCATTTCTCCCAGTACAGATTCTTGTGGCCCCCATTTCTCCCAGTGCAGATCCTTGTGGCCCCCATTTCTCCCAGTACAGATTCTTGTGGCCCCCATTTCTCCCAGTGCAGATCCTTGTGGCCCCCATTTCTCCCAGTGCCGATCCATGTGGCCCCCATTTCTCCCAGTGCAGATCCTTGTTGCCCACATTTCTCCCAGTGCAGATCCTTGTGGCCCACATTTCTCCCAGTGCAGATCCTTGTGGCCCCTATTTCTCCCAGTGCAGATCCTTGTGGCCCCCATTTCTCCCAGTGCAGATCCTTGTGGCCACCACTGCTGACTTTTTACCACTTACAGAATATACCATTTACAATGGTCTGTTTTTTATTCATCTGATTATAGTGTCCCTTATTCCTGTTTTCTGGACTTTCAGTACAAGGCCGTTGTGTGATACAGAATTAAATTCCTTTGTAATGTCCACATACAGTATATCACATCAGTGACATGGCCAATATCCAGAAACCCAACTTCTGGTTAGACATGACTTATCTTTCATGAATTCATGCTGGTTGTCAGTTATCATATTATTCTCTGTAATGTATTTTTGCAGGTCATTTCTTATAAAGCGCTCAAAAACTTTGCACATCGCTGATATCAAACTTACCGTACGTTAGTGTCCTGGAGCCACCGTCTTATCTCTCATTAATAAACAAAAACCGTTACAAGCCCTCATATGGTGTCGACAAAAAAATTTTAAAAAATATATTTTTCTTGGAAGAAGAAGAAACAATTAAAGGGCAAAAATGAAAAATCTCCAGAGGCGATAACATTGGGGTAGAGGTTCTCCTGCTTCAGGATACTTACCATTCTAACTTGATTTGTGCAAAAAACATAGTTCAAAGATTAAGAATCTGGAGATAAGATGATGATGGGGGGAGACTGCATGGTAATCTCAGTCTAACACTGGACACTTATCACTGCTAAACATCAAAAATCACACAAAGTTGTGTGTGTTGTACAGTTTACTTACATTTCTAAATGGATTTTCTCACATACTTTGCCCATTTAGGGGTAACACAACCAATAATATTATATACCAGTGTCTGTTTTGTGTTATACAAATCTGCAGAAATAAGAAACACTTCCCCATCCCGGGATAAAAACTATAGACTGAATTTCAAGGTATCTTACATTACGTACCTCCAAATGATAATCTACAAGAGGTTTATCAAACACAAGAATAGAAATTTGTGTAGGAACAGCACAAATCGCTGACAGGTCAAGGGATGTCTATTTCCCTTTACTTGATCAATTCTGCCCAACTGTCATCGGTGTCTCTGCCCTAGGAAGATCATTGATTAGTCAGGGACCTGAAGGTTGCACTGTATAATGAATCAGGTCCATAACTTGTATTTAAATGTATATAATTTCTTTTGGTGCAGGGATTAAGGGCCCTTTCCTCTGGTTGCTCTTTGCAGCCTAAGCTCAGGTGCAGCCTTTTGGTGATCACTCCTCTCCCCTATAAAGAAAGAGTCACATGTCTGTTCAGCCGATGCCAGTGATAGAATAATTTTCTTTGCTAACCACTGTGAAACGAGCCTGTCTGGAGTCGCTGCTATTGTAGTGTCCTGGAGTTTGTCCTTTTGTTCCTATTTTCCCCTGTCTATCTTTCTTTTCCTGAGCTGTATTATAGTAGAGGTGTGTCTAATGCACTTGCCCACCTTCTCACTAGCCAGTGTGAGAGTGTGGGCTTAGGGCCCCTTTACACACTGAGACTTTCCAGCGATCTGACCTGGCCGGGATCTGGTGAGCAAACAGGCAGACTCACCAGCGACAGCCAGCAGCGACATCGCTGGTAACCAGGGTAAACACCGGGTAACTAAGCAGTGCACGCTGCTTAGTTACCCGGTGTTTGCACTGGTTACCAGTGACCAGTGTCTAATGTGTGGCGCTGGGTGCTGGCTGTGAGGTCGCTTGTCGTTGGTCTCTCGCTGTCACACGCAGCGATGCGTGCTGACCAGTGGGAGACCAAGGACCAAAAAATGGTCCTGAACGATGTGCAGCGATCAGCGACCTCACAGCAGGGGCCAGTTTGCTGGTGCGTGTCACACACTGCAACATCGCTGGAGAGGTCGCTGTTACGTTTCAAAACCTGTGACATTTTAGCGACATCGTTAGCGATGTTGCAGTGTGTGAAGTACCCCTGAGACACATAAGAGAAACTGGGGAAAGGACCCATATAGGGACGTTAGGGAGCACAGATTCCAGTCTCAGATGAGTGTCAACAGGTGTCCCCTTCTCCCACTTCCTGTAGCCCTCCTTCTATTTCATTCCCATTTTCTCCTCTGCGTTACGTCGCATACTAGGTGTCCGTACACCGGTTAGGAGCCGCATGCTGACAACTATTTTTCTTGTGTCTTTTTAGAATGACTTTTGTAAAAATTTCTGGTTTGTGTTCTAGATGTTTATGAAAAAGGAGCTGATGATACATTAGAACATTTTGCTTCCAACTCAATATTAATTTTTTTTATTTTTCTTTCTTTTCTTATTTTTTTAGAAAATTCTAGTCTTTTTGTTTCACAAATTTTTCCTTGGTCCTTTCTAGCTGTGAAACTTGTAATACGATGGTCCTGAATCATCAGTGTTTTAAAGTCACTTTTCACTTTTATCTTATTGTTTTCACTGATGCTTTCATGCCAAATTCATCAATATGGCACATGGATATATGATTTTAGTGCAGAGCCCAAAATTGTCTTTTTTTCTATCTTTAACTCGTTTGGTGACTTTCTAGTGGGAAAAATTGCACATTTTGCCAAAAATACTGGCACACATTATATCACTCCAGGAGGTGGACTGGAGCAGAGTTGTGACAAGTTTTGTGACTAATTTAAAGAGTCGTATTTCATGAATCTGTCTAAAACATCTGTAAAAGACACATTTGTGTAAAAATCATATAACTAACTAAAGCACAAAAGATAACGCAAATTAATGAATTTGTTTGATATCAAAAAGTCACTAACTGAAATATATTCACACAAAAAAAACCTGGCAAAAATGCAAAGGTGAGTTGGGGCCATGTTCTTAAAAGGAATCTGCCAGTAGATGTTTGCCATGTAATCTGAAAGCAGCATAATGAAGGGGAAGAGGCACTGATTCCAGTGATGTGTCACTTAGTGGGCTGTGTGCTGCTTTCAATAAAATCAATGTTTTATCAGCAGGACATTATCAATACAGGACTAAATCAGTTAACCTGTTCTGTGTAGCCCCATCTCTATGACTGGTTACCGTATCTGCTTTTTGACTTTGCACAGTTTACACAAAAAGCTTCCAGTCAGTGGTGCGGGCGGGGTTATATACAGCTCAGCTGCTACGAGATCTACAGGAGAAAATGGGGATTGTATCAAAATTATAGTCTGTGATACATCGCTTAAATCAGGGTCACAGCCCCCTATACCATTCTCATCTCAGATTACATAGCAAAAACCTGCTGACAGATTTCCTTTAAAGACAAAGACTTTTCTCATCTACAGCTTGGTACCATTAGGATCCTGGAAGAAGGGTTAAAAATCAAACTGGGAGATGACTTACCCAAGCAAATGGAAGATCTGAGTCAGTGAAGGAATACGGGAGTTGGCCTTGGTGGTTACAACAGATGCATTTTTCCCATTCTTGTATGTGTGATGTTGAGAAAATCAAAGGATCAAAGTGATCAGGGAAGGATTTCCAGTCAGTGAAGAAGTAGGAATAGTTCTCTGGACACGGGACCATACTTTTTGGAGGATTCCATTGGAGCTGGATAGTCTTGTCTAAGGAAGTGCCATTCGGCTTTGTATATTGTTCTGCTTCTTGTTGTTTTATGACAGTTTTCTTCTCTTGGGATTTTGTTAGCTTCATGCAAGTTACTAATGTCTCCTCTTCTTCCTCTTGAATGTCCGGAGTAGGAGCTGTGAAGGGAACATCGTGTGATTAGACATCTAGAATTCGCATTAGAGCAAAAATAAAACACTAACGTTGGATTTCTTTGAATGTTGTCATTTTTGGAAATTTTGCAGTTGAGGTTGTGATGAACCCGCAATGCTGGGGACTCAGACACTGGGCCAGGGTGTGAAGTTGGTATCAGAGTGGCGGTACCCAGTGCTGTGTTGTGCTCCAGCACACGGGAGTCGGCACCACACCGCCGCTACACTCCACTCCTTTCTCGATAGTACTCTCTTCTCCAACTCTTTTTTGACTAACTTCCCTGTCCCCCTTTTGGAGCCTGGGTCCTCCCTCTGGGTCCACCCACCATCCCAGGGGCCTATGGGTTGTGTGTTTGTGTGTTGTGTTTGGCTCAACTGCACCATCCCGGCACCTGGAGAGAACACTCCTAATCGCAGGAGTGCAGTACCTCTGGTGGCGGCCTACCCGGTGGGGCGCCACACATGAAAAATGATTTCTGTATGATTTTCTCAAATTTTGTATGATCTCTGCTTCCTGTTTAAACCAATCAAATCAATCCTAGTCAGTACACAATCAGAGCTGAGTCTCATAATAAACCATGAAATTGTCGCATGAGGCTCCTAATGAAAACCTGCAAGTAGAAGCAGCAACATCTGCAAGGAGTTTGTATGTTCTCCCGTGTTTGTGTGGGTTTCCTCCTCTGGTTCTGCAGTTTCCTTCCATCTCCAAGAACTGATAAGGAATTTAGATTGTGAGCTCCAATGGGGGCAGTGAAGATGATGAAGTCTGTAAAGCGTTGGGGACTATAATGGCGCTATATAAGTGAGTAAATAAACTAAACATTGATGCATAAATGATACTGACAAATGATTGATGTCTTATAATACAAAAATATGAATTATCATATTTATTTGCTAAAACCAGACTATCCCTTTAATTGTTATAATAAGTTATTTAAAAAAAAAAAATAAATAAAAATAAAATGGGAGAGTATATAAAAGAAATCCAAGACGTGTAACTGCAGCCCATGGAGAAAGGCTCCAATGATTTACACTGATGATTAAAGTGTGTATAAAGTGACAACAAATTTTCATACAAAAAGATTACATTTAAAAAACTAGGATATGAACCACTTAAAAAGCACTAAACTGAAGAGTCACACAAAATTAGAAAACATTCTCATCAATCCTTCCCTTAAGTGTCTGGTTACTTGGACCTATTACGTTTTATGCTCCATTTAAGAATGAAGAGAATATTTAAAGACATGTTGCTTGGCTACTCCCCCTTCTCACTTCCTGTGACTAGCTCTAAGATGCAAATTGTTACTACAGTGAGGAAGTAGACGAACATTAGTGCCACCTATTGAAGGTAGCAGTCCCAAGAGTCAATTATGACTTTTAGGATTGCTACCTTCAATAGGTGGCACTAATGTTCATCTACTTCCTCACTGAAGTGACAATTTGCATATTTCCCAGTGGAGCATTGCAGCTAAAAGGCTCCTAATGCCAGCAGGCAGATTGGTCTTCATAAGGAAAATAGGTATTCCCTTAGCATGTAAAATATAACTTTCTGCAGCAGGAGCCTCCTCCCACTGTCTTATGCAGTGCCATAAACGGATTATGAAAAAATAATAATATTAATTCATATATAGAGTGCTATACCACAGCACTTTACATACATTATCATCATTGTCCCTACTGGGGCTCATAATCTAAATTCCCTACCAGTATGTCTTTGGAGTGTGGGTGGAAACCATGCAAAGATGGGAAGAACATACAAACTCCTTCCAGATGTTACTTCAGTGGGATTTGACCCCAGGACCCCAGCACTGCAAGACAAGAACGCTAACCATATAAGTATATAAGATACTTTAATTATATCTTATTGGAGAAATCTACTTCTTTCTCCTTCTGCACTGATCTTTCATTATCAAAGTTGTCAATTCACAGGTAAAGACTGTCTTCAGTGAGTATAGATTGTCCTGTTACTGATGGAGGAGAGGACAGTTGGTGCTTATACATTTCTATGGAACTTGTAGCAGAATATCTGTGTGTGTCTCTAGCAGGGCTGGCTTAGCACTCGGTGCACCTGGCCAAGGTAGGGGGTACATTTACCGTCTGTGAGCAGAAGCAAAGAGGGGAACCCACTCGCAGGCAGCTGTCCTCTCTCTCTCCTGTTCTTCACTGACATATGTGATCGGTACAGAGCAGAAGGGAAAGCTTACTGGAGCTATATGGAGTCTGCAGGAGCCTTGCAACTGAAGGACCTTCAAGTCATGTGACTGATCACATGCCTGAAATCAAAGTCCTGTTAGGTCTTGCAGCTGCTCAACTGCTGCAGCCTCTCTGCAGCTCCAACTAGCTCCTCTCTTGCTCTGCACCGATCAAGAACTCTGCAGCGCCCCATTCCCTCTATGTGCCTGTATGTCCAGTATTACTGTGCAGTGCATATGGGAAGAGCGGAGAAGATCATTTAAAGGCATTCTATTTACAATATCTCTGGAAGCTGGATCACTTTTTTCTTTCCATTATATTGATGTACTCAGGACACTGATCCGCACATGCCAGAGGAGGCAGTGGGTGAGCTGAATCTATTTTTCCTACATATTACCGATCAAGAACTGCAACATGTGGTAATGTATAGTGTGTGTAAGCAAATTTGTCTGTTGCAGAGCTGTGTGTATCTGTATGTGCATGTATTATTATTATTATTATTATTATTATTTATATAGCGCAATTATATTTTATGGCGCTTTACATGTTAAAAAGGGCAGACTAAGACAAGTAACATAGTAACAATACAAGTAACAATAAATGTTGACAATTCAGTTTACAGAAACAAGAGGGGAGAAATCCTGTCCACAAAGGCTCACAGTGTTCATGTAGCAGAGCTGTGTCTATTGGTTTGTGCATGTAGTGTAACAGAGCTGCATTTGTCTAGATGTGGGTAGTGTGCATGTACTGTAGTAGAGCTGGGTGTGTGGTGTGACTATAGAAGAGCTGTGTGTGTCTATGTGTTCATGCAGCAGAGCTGTGTTTGTCTATATGTTTATGTAGCAGACCTGTGTGTGTGTCTATATGTTCATGTAGTGTGAATGTAGCAGAGCTGTGTATGTCGTACTTTTTTTGCATGTGGACAAAAATTCTATGGTAAGAAAAGGAAAGGAAATCTTTGACAGTACTGTCGGATATAGTGAATAGTTAAAGGTTAGATCTGCTTATATGTGATGAGATCCTTACACTGTAGCAGAGAGTTTCTCACATCATCATTGGCCTTCTTATTTCGGACAATCTTCTGTAATCTTTTTAATGTACCCATTGACTCGGATTTGCTGTCATCCATCTCCTGCAGAAAAAAAACAAGCAATGTAAGGACACTGTATAACTATGGAATATTCTGCACTCATCATAATTACTAATGTAAAATACTTACTAACAATCAATGTATGCACATACCCTTAACCTTTCATGACCTATGATGTACATATATGTCATAGTTTGCGCCCCTTACTTTGATGTGGGCTCAAGCACTGAACCTTTCCTGGTACATGTCTGATGACCTGATCAGCTGACATGTGCCTCTACAAGAGCAGAGATCCGCCCGGTGCTGTTAGCTAGTTAAATCGCGTGCCTTTCACCACTTCCATCAGCGGCCCAATGATGTGATCTTGTGGTGCCAATAGCTTGTCATGACAGCTGTGGGTCAGCTGATGAGTTGTGTAATTACGAACGCTCAGCCAGGTTCACAGGAGATGAATCATTTGTGCTGTGCAGAGCCGTGCTGATGTACAGCACAAGTGATCGCATAGTAAAATCTTCAAGTCCCCTAAGGTGATTAGTAAAAACAATAAAAAATAAAATAAATAAAAACAAAAAACACAAAGTTCAAATTATGGTACTTCCTTTGCCATGAAAATAAAAAAAAGAGACAAAAATGCATATTTAGTATCGCCATATCGATGAAACCTATAATCAAATTATAAAATAAATTAATCTGATTGGAATAGGGCATCAATAAGAATAAAATCTAAATGCAGAGTTAATCTTATTTGATCATTGCAACATTGCAATAAAATGCAATACACAATCAAAACATTGTGTCAAACAAAAAACTGTATAAGTAAAAATGTCAGCTCAAGCCACAAAAAATAAGCCATCACACAGCCCCAGATCACGAAATATGAGGGCACTACGGGTCTCGGATAATGGTGGCAAAAGTGCAATTCTGGTTTTTCGGGACTTTTCTTTACCACTTACATAAAAAAAAATATATACATGTTTGGTATCTATGAACTGTTACTGAGCTGGGGAATCATACTGCCAGGTCAGTATTTCTATATAGTGAACATGGTAAATAAAAAATAACAAAAAGAATTATGGAACTGCATGTTTTTTGCAATTTCACCGCATTTAGAATTTTTTTCCTTGTTTTTCAGCACAATATGGGGCAGAATGAATTGTGTCACCCAAAAGTACAACTCGTCCCGCAATAAACAAGCCCTCATATCATATGTCTATACTGATGGGACAATAAAAAAGTTATGGCTCTTGGAAGAAGGGGAGGAAAAAGAAAAATAGGGACAATGCTAAAGGGGCGAAAGGGTTTTTTCTGGCTAAAGCTAATTTTTGGCAAACGGTATAACTTGCCATATCCTAACTGTGTGTACTATACCCACTGTTGGGATTCAGTTCCACTTGCCAAGTCGAGTAGTCATCATGTGGACTCCCTTTAATTACAGTTGTGCCCCTTTCACATCAGCATTTTTTTAATCTGCGGCAGATCCGGCAGATTTACCGCATCTGCTGCGTAACGGCTGCACTTGCGGCACACTTGCGGCAAGCCCCATTCATTCTCTATGGGACTTGTGGCAGGTGCGGTAAGCGCGGTTTGCCAGATCCGGCACTTGCGGCGCGTGAAAAAAAAAACAGCTACGTACTAAATGTTTTTTGACCTGCCCAAACTGCCGCAAGTGCCTGATCACGACGAAAACTTCATTTGCCGCACCTGACTGCAATTCCCATAGAGAATGAATGGGGCTTGCCGCAAGTGTGCCGCAAGTGCAGCCGTTACGCGGTAGATGTGGTAAATCAGCAAAATTGCAGATATGAAAGGGGCCTAATATTTGCACTAAATGATGCAGCTTTACATTTATTCAGTAAAATTTAGTAGGTGGAAATAGATTTCAGCCTGATATAGAGAACAAGATTGAGCAATGGATGTTGTCTGTTACCTAAAATGCCCTCAGTGGCCCATTAGTGACCAAACTATATGTTTCCATTCTGACATGTGTCGCTTTATGTGGTAACAACTCTGCATTGTTGCATTGTTTCAGCATTTGCCAACGATTTTGACATTTGTCTTTTTTATGACACATTCTACTTGTTAGGGCCACTTTACACGCTGCTACATTTCTAGGTATCCACAGGTAACTTACTGGCAGCAGTGAAATCATGGAGACATGGTTCTATCTTGTTGCTGTGTACAAATGGAATAATGTCTCCATGATTTCACTGCAGCCAGTAAGTTACCTGTGGATAAGCTAGAAATGTAGCCGTGTGTAAAGTGGCCATTTAGTGGTAAATTTAGATCGGTATGTTTTTTGTTTCTTATGAAAATATTAGAAATTTGCCAAAAATGTAAAAAAAACAAAACAAAAAATAATTTTCAAACTTTGCATGCTTATAGCTATTTAACAGATTGTCATACTACAAAAAATGATTAAAGGGAACCTGACAGATGACATCCACAGGCTGCATGTATCAGGCTGTAGCTGCATGATTTCAGCCATATATGTTTTAGACTATATGCCCACAGACATTTGTGCTCTTTTTTAGGAGATCCAGTTTTGTAGCATTTTCTGCAGCCAAAATGGATCCTCTTTTTGCAAAAGAATCACATGCTTGACTAGCCCAGGGTATGGGGACTTGGGTATCTGGGCCTCTGTGGCTGTAGGGATGTCACTGGTGGCCGGCCCAGACCCGTGGCCCTGTTGGTCAACTAAAAAGGGTAATTGGAATGGGATTAAAAGTTTAAAAGTTTATCGTGACACCACCCGCAGATTCTGGTGATGATCACCAGCACCGCTTCAGACCTCCGGAAGGCGATGGTACAGCTCCCTGCAGGTAGAGCTTGCCCTCCGGGGCAGGGATGCACCTGTAGTGATGGAGGTGCTGATAATGGAGAAAAGCAAAATGCAGTGCAGCAGTAATAAGTACACAGAGACTCTGTCACTCTATCCGGATACTTTACTAGAATGATGCTGATGGTGGTACAGTTCACAGAAAACAGCCGTTGTTAAGTAAGGCTAGCCGGTCGGGTCGTCACGGTGGGCTGCAGAGTCTCTTGGAGTCTCTCGTGGTATGCCTTCCTTGTATCTAACCCGTGTCCTGCTGCTACTGCCTGTCCAGGAACAGCTCGCTTAGTACCAGGCCCAATTGGGGTGCTTTCTGAGTGTCCCAGCTTCCCGCTCTTCTCTCTCCTATACTGGATGTCGACCCCAGTGCGTTATCCTGGTGTGACTGGTTTCCTTTCTGACAGGGTGTCGGGGCCGGTAGACGGACGCGCGACCTCCAGTGTTACGGTTCTGGGACTCCCTGTGCTGCGTCTTTAGAACCGGCGCTCTGGTAAATGGACCAAGGTTCCCTCCCGGTGTATGGACGCTCGGGGGGGTCCCCTCCTTCAGTCTGGGCTGCCTGTTCTCTCTCTCCAGGCCCCCTCTCTGGAAGTCTCCTTTCTCTCTCTTGGAGGCTCCCCGTTTTCCGTCTTTACTCAGTGCCGACAAACTGACTGTGTGTCCTCCCTCCTCCCCTAACTCCCCCCCCACCCTAGGGTACGGGCCAAAAAACATCTATTCTAGGTGGGTGTGTGGGAGTGCTAGTGTGGGATCCTCCTATAAATCCTACATTCCACAATGACAGGGATAACCGCACACTCATTTATGGGTGCAGTACCCCAACTGTGATGCCTGACCAGTGGGGCGCCACACATCATCCATTTGTTGCTTTTTTGCTCCTTTTTTAGTGCTGGGCTTTTGCTTTTTCAAGTAAAAATGCAGTACTATTCCATAAGGGGCAGGGGGGACACAGACAGACAGACAGGTACATACAAACAGACACACAGAGACACACACTCCTTATTACTTTTTCCAAGGTCCATGGTGTTCAGCGATGGGTTACATTTGGGTATCGCACGGTAAGGCTGGTTTCACACTGCGGTCAGATCAGGTCAGGTCAGGTCAGGTTTTGTGTTTCAAAACCAGGAGTGACTCCAAAACTCAGATCAGGTGTCAATCTAGTTTGTCTCTGCAAGTTCCTCTCCTGATTCCTCTCCTGGTTTTGGAACACAAACCTGATCGAACCTGATCAGTGAAAAACCACAGTGTGAAACCAGCCTAACAGGTCACCTGACTGAGTCACATGTCCAGGTCCTTTTCACTTCTCGCAGGTCCTGTTACCCGTGCCCGGAGGAACACATCACTGGAGCACGCCGCAGGATTGTCAGGGAGGGTAAGGCGGGCGTCACACACTACGATTTTCTGTGAGAACTCATTAGCGATGTCAGTCGTGTGCATTTGTGGACAACATCGTTAGTGAGGTGTCACATGTATAGATAATGTTCAGGACGCAGCAGCGATGTTCTGTGCAGGGATCGTTCACACAACCAGCGGCTGATGCTTGTCAATGCTGTGAATAGGAGAAATCATAAAGGAGATTGGTTATCGTGGTGTCACACAGACCGATGCAAGCAGATTGCATGATCTACATCATCTGATATGAGGTCCGGTTCTCATATCTGGATATAATGATCTGACCACTTATCGCTAGTCGTATCATGCTGTCACACGCAACGACATCGTAGGAGTGATGCCAAATCAGGCACTTTCCAGCGATATGTTTACATATATCGTAGCGTGTAACGCCCGCCTAAGTAATTGGAGCATTTGTGGTGTGAAAAGCTCAGTAAGAAAGCATCACAAATGGACTGTGTGCATGCCAATCTGTTTGTGATGCTTTTTTTATTAGAATTGAGTCAATGGAAAAAGCGCAGCAGAAAACAGAGCAATAATTGACGCTCATTTTCTTGATGCACTTTCTGCACCGCTAAGGCTGGTTTCACACTGCGGTCAGATCAGGTCAGGTCAGGTCAGGTTGTGTTTCAAAACCAGGAGTGACTCCAAAACTCAGAACAGGGGTCAAACTTTCAATTATACTTTTTCTCTGCAAGTTCCTCTCCTGGTTCCTCTCCTGGTTTTGGCACCCAAACCTGATCTAACCTGATCAGTGAAAAACCGCAGTGTGAAACCAGCCTAACGCAGCAGTCAAAAAATGCAGCATATGAACAGCAAATTGAAAATCCTGTTCACTTTGCTGGTAGATGCAGTGACTGATCCAGTTTTCAAAAGAAAAATTAAGCAGCACCAAAAAACAAATAAAAAGTCCAGTGTAAACATAGCCTTACTCTGCCAGTGTATTTTGGAAAAAAGCGCACTTCAAAACCTGCTGGAGACCAAGCTGCTTGGGAGACTAGTCAGACAGGCAGGTTTCTGGCAGATTCTCACTACCCACTGCTAATGACTAAGGCTGGGGTCACACTTGGCATGAGTTTTTTTAGTGACTTAAAAAAACTCATGCGTTTTTGCATGCGTTTTTTCATGTCAGCATGAGTTTTTTAAGGTGTCTGATGGCACCCTGCGTTTTTGCATGCGTTTTTAAAACAGCACCCAAAAATAGTGCATGCACTATTTTTTGGTGCTGTTTTAAAAACACATGCGTTTTTTAGAAAACGCATGCGTTTTTTTTAACATGGGCCCCTATGGAAAACGCATGCAAAAACGCATGGTACATAAGTACCATTTAGTACCATCCCAAAATGCTGCCGCAGGGATGGACAAAGTGTTAAATGTTTATTAACACATTAAATATTAATAGGAGCTGTGGGCAATATGTCTCTAGGGGGTGCCCACCCCCTCTAGAGACATGCTGTCCACTCCTGTGGGCATATGAGGGGTTAATCAGGCAGTTATTGAATGAAGCCGTGGCTCCTGACAGTACAGGAGATACTGTACGTAATGTACGTATAGTATCAGCCTATGTCCATGGTCCTGTAAGCAGCTACATTCGGTCTATGGCGGTGCGCTGCCCATAGACTTAATGTAACTGCTTACAGGACCCTGGACAGCGGCTAATACTATACGTACATTACGTATAGTATCTCCTGTACTGTCAGGAGCCACGGCTTCATTCATAAATTTGTACACAGTCGACAAAAGCCAGCAATAGTATGACTGCAGCATTAACCTTCACATGCCCACAGAAGTGGACAACATTTCTCTAGGGGGGGTGGGCACCCCCTCGAGACATGTTGCCCACAGCTCCTATTAATATTTAAAGTGTTAATAAACATTTAACACTCTGTCCATCCCTGTGGGAGCAGGGATGAGCAAAGTAGAGGGTAACTGCATTGTTCAGGATTACAAATCCGGAGCAATCTGGTTACCGCATTGTGGTTGATAGAACTGCTCCGAAAACTGCAGCCGGCATGATTTTACTGCAGGCTGCAGATCCGGAGCCGGTAACCGGATTGCATGTAGAGCAATCCGGTTACCATAATGGGCTCCTATGGGGAGCGGTTCCTGATCCGGTTTTGAGCTTTTTGACAGCTCAAAATCGGATCAGGATTTCAAAATCCTGCTGCATGTGTGACCCAGCCTAAGGCTGACTTCACACAGCGATTTTCGGCTGTCAGGTTGTGTCCGGTGTTTTGCAGGATGCACACGGACACAACCTGAGAGCTCCAGACGAGCAGAGCCCTCCAATCATGCTTTTTGACAGCTTTGTTTCTGCCGCTGTCCAGTGCTGAAATTTAAGCACTGCAAGAACAGGGGAGCTGGCCGTGGTGCTGAAATTTCAGCTGTGGAGCTCTGTCCATTGTGATGAATGAGCGCAGCTACTTTTAACAGCCTCTGCTCTTCAGTACCATGATGAGGGAGGAGATGAAAGGGTGGTGTCGCACTATGAAGAACTTTGTGGGTGAGAATAAGCAATTTGAATTGGATCCTAAATTGTATGGACAGCAGTGCAATGACTGACACAGAGCGGAAGCATCCGAGTAATCATTAGCCAGATTGGTACTTTGGCCTGCCGCATTAAGGATGGACTGGAGAGAAGAAAGCCTAGTGAGGGGGAGGCCAATTAATAGAGAATTACAATAATCAAGGCAGGAGTGGATCAGGACCATGACAGCCAATACTAGACACATGCTGCCCATGATCCGGCCAGCATGCATCAGCTATGAAGTTCCCTTTAATAAATTATATTTCCCATTTGTCTACTTTATGTCAACACAATTTTTCAACTGTCCTTTTATTTTGTTAGGATGTTAGGCCCCTTTCAAATCAGCATTTTTAGCTGATTTGTGGCAGATACGGCAGATTTACAACATCTGCCGCGTAATGGCCGACTTGCGGCAAGCCTTCATTCATTTTCTATGGGATTTGCAGCAGGTGTGGCAAGTGCGTGTTTTGCTGCAATCCGGCAAATCCGGCACTTGTGGCAAGTCAAAAAAACGCAGCTGTCGGGTTTTAACTTGCCGCAAGTGCCGGATTTGCTGGATCGCAGCAAAAAATGCACTTGCCACACCTGCTGCAAATCCCTAGAGCAGGGGTCCCCAACCACCGGGCCGCGGACCAGTACCGGGCCGCGGGGGTCTGGGTGCCGGTCCGCGCCGCCGCAGACCAGCATACACACTACTAAAATGTTGCTAACTCGCTAACATCCTAATGGGCCATCATGGCTGCCACACATTGACACCATAACTTGGCTGAAGATTGCAATGACAACCATCAAGACCACAGAATTTCACCTGACCATCTAGATGCTGGTGTCAACATAGACAGGAGCATCTAGAGGGTTAAATGGCCATTATCAGTGTCATCCCCGATTGTGGTCGATGCAGCAGAGTGACAGCTATAGTGTAAATCTGACAATGGCTGCCTTTTCGCCCGTCAGGGACATTATTTTTCTGGTTAATAAAAAGGTATATTGTAGGTCATTAAGGGGTTACACTATTTATACTCAGTCAAAAACAATTCCATACTATACACTTATATCAAAAGCTTATTATCATTGTATCCCAGCATTTGTTCTCACCATTTCATTGGTATTTGCAGCTGACCCTTGGTTCCGCATTGGGTTCCACTGTTCGTGTGGTGGGATCTGTTGGATATTACAGATTAGATAGTTTTAAAGTTAGCATTTAAATTATTTCAAAATTTTGCACAAAATAATGTGTGAATATTTTTTGCAGATTTGAGAGACCGATTCCCCCAAGAGCACATTCCCACATCAAGTCCATTTATTTTTTGATTTCCAAAAATGCCTTTTTCTCCAATGTGGCATCCGACTTATATACAAAACTCAAAAAGGTAAACTGTCTGAACATCCAGTACCACCTATACACTGATGACACTCAAGGCCCTGTTACACGCTTCAATGTCTTAGCGATCCGACCTGGCCAAGATAGCTGGGACATCGTTTAATGATCACTGCTGAGTTGTCACACATACAGATATCATGAATAATGCAGCAACGATTCAGTGACAAGTCAACGATACTTGCGGTCGTTTGGTCGCCTACGTGTTTCATTTCTGAATAGGCAAAGTCGTAAATGAGATCGTTGGAAAGGTGTGCAGGTTGAATGGACGACAGGTGTTTGAACATGTTCATAAATCTACGATCAACGACCAACGACTTATCGTTGATTGTATCTAGGTATCACACGTAACGACGTCGTAGCAACGCCCCAAAAGCCGTGATGTTTCAACGATACAGTTAGCGATATTGTAGCGTGTGACAGGGCCTTCATATTTACCTTTCTGCTGTCAAGAATCCTGGAGTATCTGTGTTAGCCGTATCCTCCTTCTGCTCCTCTCACTTACTAAAGCTCAATGTGGACAAAACTGAACTTATAATCTTTCCTCCATCTCACCTAACTCCCCTACCCAATCTATCTATCACAATAAATGGCATCACGCTTTCCCCTGTACTGGAAGTCCGCTGCCTCGGAGTAACCCTTGACTCTGCCTTGTCCTTCAAACTGCACATCCAAGCTCCTGCCACCTCAAACACAAAAATATTTCCAAAATCTTTACTTTAATCAACCCTGAATCTACTAATATGCTTGTTCATGTTCTTATCATCTCCTGCCCCGATTACTGCAATATCCTCCTTTGTGGCCTTCCTGCCTACACTCTTGCATCTTTTCAGTCTGTCCTTAAGTCTGCTGCCTGACTAATTCACTCCTATTCTCACCAGAGATGAGTGAACCTTTTAAGGTTTGGGTTCAGTTGCCGAACGAACCTGTGAATGTTTGGGTTCGGTGCCGCTGGTCAGGACCCGAACTTGACCTGCTTCGTCACTGATTGATTGTTCGGCTCACCGCCCATATACAGCCAGCCATATGCAGACCCGATCTGAGAGTGGTATGGCAGGGAGTGTTATTTTTTTTCCTTTATATCCACACTACGACCAATAACTCTGTTTTTAATCCCAATGTGAGCCAATCAAACAGTGCAAGAGGCTCGCACTGAGCCAAGCACCAAGCACACACGAGCACAGCAATGCTCGCTCCAGTGATTTTCCATACAGAAATCACCCAAACTTCAAACCCGAACAGGTTCATTCATATCTAATCCTCACTACCCCTCTGCAAATCCCTTCATTGGCTCCCACCCAATGCCCCAACATATCCATTTGAAAGTACCAACATTGACCTACAAGGTTATCCATAACACTGCTCAACACAAAAAAATCATCAGCAAAGGTAATATGTCTGTGTTATGGAGTTTGATGTGCTGAGTCCAAAAATATGCTTAATTTTGCTCTATCACATAAAGTTTCTGAGATAGAAGTATTTTAGTTATTACTAGTGTTGAGCGAGCATGCTCGCCACTACTCGGTACTCGCACGAGTATCACTGTACTCGGGCGACTCGCCGAGCACCGAGTAATCTCGCGATACTCATGCTGTGCTCGTGGTCGTCATCTCTCCATGTTGGCGCTCTTTTGAGAGCCAGCCCACGTGCAGGGATTGGCTGACAGACCACTGCAATGCCACAGCCCTGTTAGTTGTGGCATAGCAGTGATTGGCCGCTCTGCACAGCGTGACCGAGCCTTTATAACTCCCGGCGCGCTGTGCTCGGCACACAGCCATCCAGACAGTGAGTGTAGGGAGAGTGTCTGCTGCTGATTAGGGACAGATTTGCGGCTCTCATAGGTAGATCCGGATCAGGGCTGCAAACTGCTGCTGACCACAACAGTCCTTCTCAGGACTAATCTAGGAGGACATAGGCAGGGTGATCCAGATCGGAGTCCAAGATTTCCAGTGACCAGAACAGTCCTTCTCAGGACTAATCTAGGAGGATATAGGCAGGGTGATACAGATTGGAATCTAAGCTTTTCTGTGACCATTAGAGTCACCACACTCTTGTACTTAGTACCTTAATACAGGTTAGGGACTAAAATCCTCTCTTCAAACCATTACAGACACCAGACAGGTGTACGTACTACCTTAATACAGGTTAGTGTAAAGAAAAAACAACAACAGCTTGTAGTGCGCCTGTACACATGGGGCTGTTAACGGGCGGTTCTTTTGCGTTTAAACTCACCTGGTCTGGTTGTAAACCACAGCCCGTAGATAAGCTTATTAATATGAAGCAGCGGAATCCTCCGGTTCCGTCCTCGTGCTTCCTACGAGGTCTTCTCCGGGGAAACACTAGTGCCGGGCGGCGTCACGTGTCTAGTAAAGGGGCCGATCCAGCTGACGTCTTCTCAGGTCCTCTCCCTCCTCTGCAGCTCACTCCACCACTCTCCCCATAGGGAGTCAGAATGATACAAAAAGATGGAAGCGTGGTGTATGTTTGGGCGCTGAGGTAAGGAAGATCTCTGATGCTGGCTTCTTTTCCGGACTTTATTAAAATAATTGCAGTTATAATTATTCAAGCTTAAGGCTCTCAAAACCCACGATGCATTTCGACGTGCATGCACGTCTTTCTCAAGTGAAGTCTTGAGAAAGACGTGTATGCACGTCGAAATGCATCCTGGGTTTTGAGAGCCTTAAGCTTGAATAATTATAACTGCAATTATTTTAATAAAGTCCGGAAAAGAAGCCAGCATCAGAGATCTTCCTTACCTCAGCGCCCAAACATACACCACGCTTCCATCTTTTTGTATTAATACAGGTTAGGGAACTAAAATCCTAACTCTTGTCATCAAAACAGTCACCAGACAGGTGTACGTACTACCTTAATACAGGTTAGGGACTAAAATCCTCCCTTCAAACCATTACAGTCACCAGACAGGTGTACGTACTACCTTAATACAGGTTAGGGAACTAAAATCCTAACTCTTGTCATCAAAACAGTCACCAGACAGGTGTACGTACTACCTTAATACAGGTTAGGGACTAAAATCCTCTCTTCAAACCATTACAGTCACCAGACAGGTGTACGTACTACCTTAATACAGGTTAGGGAACTAAAATCCTAACTCTTGTCATCTCAACAGTCACCACACTGTTGTACGTCATACGTTTCTACAGTTTAGGGAACTAAAATCCTAACTCTTGTCATCTCAACAGTCACCACACTGTTGTACGTCATACGTTTCTACAGGTTAAGGAACTAAAATCCTAACTCTTGTCATCTCAACAGTCACCACACTGTTGTACGTCATACGTTTCTACAGGTTAGGGAAGTAAAATCCTAACTCTTGTCATCTCAACAGTCACCACACTGTTGTACGTCATACGTTTCTACAGGTTAGGGAACTAAAATCCTAACTCTTATCATCTCAACAGTCACCACACTGTTGTACGTCATAAGTTTCTACAAGTTAGGGAACTAAAATCCTAACTCTTGTCATCTCAACAGTCACCACACTGTTGTACGTCATACGTTTCTACAAGTTAGGGAACTAAAATCCTAACTCTTGTCATCTCAACAGTCACCACACTGTTGTACGTCATACCCTTTATACAGGTTAGGGAACTAAAATCCTAACTCTTGTCATCTCAACAGTCACCACACTGTTGTACGTCATACGTTTATACAGGTTAGGGAACTAAAATCCTAACTCTTGTCATCTCAACAGTCACCACACTGTTGTACGTCATACCCTTTATACAGGTTAGGGAACTAAAATCCTAACTCTTGTCATCTCAACAGTCACCACACTGTTGTACATCATACCCTTTATACAGGTTAGGGAACTAAAATCCTAACTCTTGTCATCTCAACAGTCACCACACTGTTGTACGTCATACGTTTCTACAAGTTAGGGAACTAAAATCCTAACTCTTGTCATCTCAACAGTCACCACACTGTTGTACGTCATACGTTTATACAGGTTAGGGAAGTAAAATCCTAACTCTTGTCATCTCAACAGTCACCACACTGTTGTACGTCATAAGTTTCTACAAGTTAGGGAACTAAAATCCTAACTCTTGTCATCTCAACAGTCACCACACTGTTGTACGTCATACGTTTCTACAAGTTAGGGAACTAAAATCCTAACTCTTGTCATCTCAACAGTCACCACACTGTTGTACGTCATACCCTTTATACAGGTTAGGGAACTAAAATCCTAACTCTTGTCATCTCAACAGTCACCACACTGTTGTACGTCATACGTTTCTACAAGTTAGGGAACTAAAATCCTAACTCTTGTCATCTCAACAGTCACCACACTGTTGTACGTCATACGTTTATACAGGTTAGGGAACTAAAATCCTAACTCTTGTCATCTCAACAGTCACCACACTGTTGTACGTCATAAGTTTCTACAAGTTAGGGAACTAAAATCCTAACTCTTGTCATCTCAACAGTCACCACACTGTTGTACGTCATACGTTTCTACAAGTTAGGGAACTAAAATCCTAACTCTTGTCATCTCAACAGTCACCACACTGTTGTACGTCATACCCTCTATACAGGTTAGGGAACTAAAATCCTAACTCTTGTCATCTCAACAGTCACCACACTGTTGTACGTCATACGTTTATACAGGTTAGGGAAGTAAAATCCTAACTCTTGTCATCTTAACAGTCACCACACTGTTGTACGTCATACGTTTATACAGGTTAGGGAAGTAAAATCCTAACTCTTGTCATCTCAACAGTCACCACACTGTTGTACGTCATAAGTTTCTACAAGTTAGGGAACTAAAATCCTAACTCTTGTCATCTCAACAGTCACCACACTGTTGTACGTCATACGTTTCTACAAGTTAGGGAACTAAAATCCTAACTCTTGTCATCTCAACAGTCACCACACTGTTGTACGTCATACCCTCTATACAGGTTAGGGAACTGCCTGTGCAAATGTTCGGTCTTCCCGAGTCTGGGAGTTTTTTAAGTTGGCTCCAGAAGACTCTAAAAAGGCCATTTGCCACACCTGCCATGCCACTATCAGCAGGGGTACGAAAACTAGCAGCCTGACCACCACCAGCATGATCAGGCACATGTCAGCCAAGCACCCGACTTTGTGGGAAGTACCACAGAGTCGAGGAGCGGTGCGTGCTGATGTCACTGCTACGTCTTCGGCTGTTGTGCATGCAAGCCAATCCCCTGTCCATGCTGGCCGCGAACAAGCCTCCGGTCCAGCACCTGAAGTTGCTGAAGCATAAATTACACCACCATCAAGCACGTCCTTGTCCCAGCGCAGCGTTCAATTATCCATTCAGAAAACATTTGAACGCAGGCGCAAATACGCCTCCAATGCCCCACATGCCACAGTCCTCAATGCTCACATTTCGCGACTCATAGCGCTAGAAATGTTGCCTTTCCATCTGGTGGAGACGGACGCATTCCGCGACCTGATGGCGGCTGCTGTCCCACGTTACTCGGTCCCCAGCCGACACTATTTCTCCAGATGTGCCGTCCCCGCATTGCATAACCACGTGTCCAACAGCATCACACGTGCCCTGAACAATGCTGTTTCAGCCAAAGTCCACCTAACCACTGACACGTGGACAAGTGCTTGTGGGCAAGGCCGCTACATCTCCTTGACGGCACACTGGATTAATATTGTGGAGGCTGGGACCCAGTCTGACCGAGGGACGGAACACGTCCTTCCCACACCAAGGATAGCAGGCCCTACCTCTGTCATGGTTTCACCGACACTCTACAGCTCTGGAATGTCATGCTCTTCAGCCTCCTCCTCCTCCACCTGCGCACCCTCATCCACTGTACCCTCCACACCAGTCCCAAGCTGGAAGCACTGCAGCACTGCCTCTGCAAAGCGGCAACAGGCTGTGCTGAAGCTAGTCTGCATAGGTGACAAACCCCACAATGCAGAAGAGGTGTGGACAGCTCTGAAACAGCAGGCAGATCACTGGCTCACACCTCTGAACCTAAAGCCAGGAAAGGTCGTGTGTGACAATGGCCGGAATCTGGTGGCAGCTTTGAGGCGAGGGCAGCTGACGCATGTTCCATGCGTGGCCCATGTGCTCAACCTGGTGGTTCAGAGGTTTGTGAAGTCATACCCGGAGGTGTCTGACCTGCTGGTAAAAGTTCGTCGTCTGTCTGCACATTTTCGCAAGTCACCTGCTGCTTCAGCTGGCCTTGCAAGCTTTCAGCGCCGTTTGCGTCTTCCGGCCCACAGACTGGTGTGTGATGTCCCCACGCGTTGGAATTCAACGCTGCACATGTTGGTCAGGATATATGAGCAGAAGAGGGCACTTGTGGACTACCTGCATCACCTAAGCCGTCGGGAAATGGGTCAAACTCCACACATAACACCTGAGGAGTGGAGATGGATGTCGGACCTATGCATCGTCCTCCAAAACTTTGAGGACTCCACCAAGATGGTGAGCGGCGATGACGCCATTATTAGCGTCACCATACCACTACTCTGCCTTCTAAAACGGTCTCTGCTGAAAATAAAAGAGGATGCATTGCAGGCAGAGCGCGATGACTTAGAGCAAGAAACTGTAGTGGGTGTGGGTGAAAACACACAGCCCAGCCTCATGTCATCACAACGTGTAGTGGAGGACTATGACGAGGAGGAGGAGGAGGATGAAGACATGGAGCAACTCTCAGGCCAAATTGGGGATATGACATGCACACCAGTCATACCCTCGATTCAGCGTGGCTGGCCAGAGGACAGGGGAGATGAGGAGGAGGAGGAGGACAGCATGTTCAGTCATCGTGTTGGTCTGGATACTGAAGTGATGGCTGTTAAGAGTCTGGCGCACATGGCTGACTTTATGGAAAGCTGCCTGTCTCGTGACCCTCGCGTTCAGAACATCTTGGCCGACAATCAGTACTGGTTGGCAACACTCTTAGACCCACGCTACAAGGAGAACTTTATGTCTCTCATTCCTGAGGCGGAGAGGTCAGCCAAAATGCTGCAGTTCCAGAGGGCCATAGTCACGGAAGTTGTGAAATCCTTCCCCTCACAAAACGCTAGCGGCATAGGTCAGGATTCGATGGACAACCAAGGCGTACGGCCGAGAGGGGCACAAGTCCAATCCGCCAGAGGCAGGGGAACTGTCTTTACAATGTGGGACAGTTTTCTCAGCCCCTCACGTACCACAGCCCCTGACGTGCGGGGTAGTGCCACCAGAAATGCTAAGTTCGGGCAGATGCTGAAGGAGTACCTTGCAGATCGAACAACTGTACTGCGAGATTCATCGGTGCCTTTCAATTATTGGGTCTCCAAGCTCGACATGTGGCATGAATTGGCTCTCTACGCCTTGGAAGTCCTGGCCTGCCCTGCCGCTAGCGTTTTATCCGAGCGTGTTTTCAGTGCAGCAGGTGGAATCATCACTGATAAACGCACCCGCCTGTCAACTGAAAATGCGGACAGGCTCACTCTGATCAAGATGAACAAGGGTTGGATTGGGCCAGACTTCACCACACCACCAGCAAATGACAACTGAATTTAATTTTGTTATTTGAATTTGACATGTACCTCCACTCACCCATGGGTACACACTTCCGTACTTTGGCTAATCGCTGGACTGCTACTCCTTCTCCTCATGTGACACCATGATGAGCGTTAGAATAGTTAGGCTCTTGTTTGAGGTATACCTGCAGTGGTAAATTTTTTAGCCCAGTCTGTTAGAATGGGCATTACAACGACAGGAGACCCGCTCCTTTTCAATGGGAAAAATGTTTTTAGGTACTCCTACACGTCTCTATCCAGGGACAAAGAGGAGCCTCCCAATTTTTGGCTGCCCTGACAAAAGGGCTATACTACAATACACCCTGTTCTTCTTAACAGGCCCTCCTGCACGTCTCAATCCAGGGACAAAGAGGAGCCTCCCAATTTTTGGCTGCCCTGACAAAAGGGCTATACTACAATACACCCAGTTCTTAACAGGTCCTCCTGCACGTCTCAATCCAGGGACAAAGAGGAGCCTCTCAATTTTTGGCTGCCCTGACAAAAGGGCTATACTACAATACACCCTGTTCTTCTTAACAGGCCCTCCTGCACGTCTCTATCCAGGGACAAAGAGGAGCCTCCCAATTTTTGGCTGCCCTGACAAAAGGGCTATACTACAATACACCCAGTTTTTAACAGGCCCTCCTGCACGTCTCAATCCAGGGACAAAGAGGAGCCTCCCAATTTTTGGCTGCCCTGACAAAAGGGCTATACTACAATACACCCTGTTCTTCTTAACAGGCCCTCCTGCACGTCTCAATCCAGGGACAAAGAGGAGCCTCCCAATTTTTGGCTGCCCTGACAAAAGGGCTATACTACAATACACCCAGTTCTTAACAGGCCCTCCTGCACGTCTCAATCCAGGGACAAAGAGGAGCCTCCCAATTTTTGGCTGCCCTGACAAAAGGGCTATACTACAATACACCCTGTTCTTCTTAACAGGCCCTCCTGCACGTCTCAATCCAGGGACAAAGAGGAGCCTCCCAATTTTTGGCTGTCCTGACAAAAGGGCTATACTACAATACACCCAGTTCTTAACAGGCCCGCCTGCACGTCTCAATCCAGGGACAAAGAGGAGCCTCCCAATTTTTGGCTGCCCTGACAAAAGGGCTATACTACAATACACCCTGTTCTTCTTAACAGGCCCTCCTGCACGTCTCAATCCAGGGACAAAGAGGAGCCTCCCAATTTTTGGCTGCCCTGACAAAAGGGCTATACTACAATACACCCAGTTCTTAACAGGCCCTCCTGCACGTCTCTATCCAGGGACAAAGAGGAGCCTCCCAATTTTTGGCTGCCCTGACAAAAGGGCTATACTACAATACACCCAGTTTTTAACAGGCCCTCCTGCACGTCTCAATCCAGGGACAAAGAGGAGCCTCCCAATTTTTGGCTGCCCTGACAAAAGGGCTATACTACAATACACCCTGTTCTTCTTAACAGGCCCTCCTGCACGTCTCAATCCAGGGACAAAGAGGAGCCTCCCAATTTTTGGCTGCCCTGACAAAAGGGCTATACTACAATACACCCAGTTCTTAACAGGCCCTCCTGCACGTCTCAATCCAGGGACAAAGAGGAGCCTCCCAATTTTTGGCTGCCCTGACAAAAGGGCTATACTACAATACACCCTGTTCTTCTTAACAGGCCCTCCTGCACGTCTCAATCCAGGGACAAAGAGGACCCTCCCAATTTTTGGCTGTCCTGACAAAAGGGCTATACTACAATACACCCAGTTCTTAACAGGCCCTCCTGCACGTCTCAATCCAGGGACAAAGAGGAGCCTCCCAATTTTTGGCTGCCCTGACAAAAGGGCTATACTACAATACACCCAGTTCTTAACAGGCCCTCCTGCACGTCTCTATCCAGGGACAATGAGGAGCCTCCCAATTTTTGGCTGCCCTGACAAAAGGGCTATACTACAATACACCCAGTTTTTAACAGGCCCTCCTGCACGTCTCTATCCAGGGACAAAGAGGAGCCTCCCAATTTTTGGCTGCCCTGACAAAAGGGCTATACTACAATACACCCAGTTCTTAACAGGCCCTCCTGCACGTCTCTATCCAGGGACAAAGAGGAGCCTCCCAATTTTTGTCTGCCCTGACCAAAGGGCTATACTAAAATACACCAACTTGAGGGTTACAGGCCCTCCTGCACATCTCTATCCAGGGACAAAGAGGAGCCTCCCAATTTTTGGCTGCCCTGACCAAAGGGCTATACTAAAATACACCCACTTGAGGGTTACAGGCCCTCCTGCACATCTCTATCCAGGGACAAAGAGGAGCCTCCCAATTTTTGGCTGCCCTGACCAAAGGGCTATACTAAAATACACCCACTTGAGGGTTACAGGCCCTACTACATGTCTGTAAGCATGGGTCATTGTTGAACCTCCCAATTTTTGGCTGCCCTGACCAAAGGGCTATACTAAAATACACCCACTTGAGGGTTACAGGCCCTCCTGCACATCTCTATCCAGGGACAAAGAGGAGCCTCCCAATTTTTGGCTGCCCTGACGAAGGGGCTATACTAAAATACACCCACTTGAGGGTTACAGGCCCTACTACATGTCTGTAAGCATGGGTCATTGTTGAACCTCCCAATTTTTGGCTGCCCTGACCAAAGGGCTATACTAAAATACACCCACTTGAGGGTTACAGGCCCTACTACAACTCTGTAAGCATGGCTCATTGTTGAACCTCCCAATTTTTGGCTGCCCTGACCAAAGGGCTATACTAAAATACACCCACTTGAGGGTTACAGGCCCTACTACATGTCTGTAAGCATGGGTCATTGTTGAACCTCCCAATTTTTGGCTGCCCTGACCAAAGGGCTATACTAAAATACACCCACTTGAGGGTTACAGGCCCTATTACATGTCTGTAAGCATGGGTCATTGTTGAACCTCCCAATTTTTGGCTGCCCTGACCAAAGGGCTATACTAAAATACACCCACTTGAGGGTTACAGGCCCTCCTGCACATCTCTATCCAGGGACAAAGAGGAGCCTCCCAATTTTTGGCTGCCCTGACCAAAGGGCTATACTAAAATACACCCACTTGAGGGTTACAGGCCCTACTACATGTCTGTAAGCATGGGTCATTGTTGAACCTCCCAATTTTTGGCTGCCCTGACCAAAGGGCTATACTAAAATACACCCACTTGAGGGTTACAGGCCCTACTATAACTCTGTAAGCATGGGTCATTGTTGAACCTCCCAATTTTTGGCTGCCCTGACCAAAGGGCTATACTACAATACACCCACTTGAGGGTTACAGGCCCTACTACATGTCTGTAAGCATGGGTCATTGTTGAACCTCCCAATTTTTGGCTGACCTGACCAAAGGGCTATACTAAAATACACCCAGTTCTTGTTTACAGGCCATCCTGCATGTCTGTATCCAGGGGCATTGGTGAACCTCCCAATTTTTGACTGCCCTTGCAAAGGAAGATACTACAATAGACCCAGTTCCTCAAAATGGGCACTTTATTTGTAGACAGGGCTTCATGTACATCTCTTGTCAGGGTCATCGGAGTGTCGCACAATGTTTTCACGTAAAATCTTTTATGTAATCACAAAAAGTGACATACACCAGCTGTATCTCACTATTGGGTATGTGCCCTTAACATTTCCACCCTAAATATTCATTTTGGTGTCATTTTGGAAGGTTTTCTGGAGACTCCGTAAAATTGGCGTGAAACTCGGACAACATTGTTCACAGCTGTGACTTTTCAGTGAGAAATGCTTCCAGGGGTCTTCCCCATGGTGTTGCCATGTCATTTCAGCACTCTTCTGAGACTTTTGTGACATTTTTAGGGTTTTTTCAGGCAGCCGGCAGTCATTTCATAAAAATACTCGTGTCTCCCATAGGATAACATTGGGCTCGTTAGTCGGGCCGAGTACACGAGTATCCCGGGACGCTCGGCCCGAGCTTCGAGCACCCGAGCATTTTAGTACTCGCTCATCACTAGTTATTACGTTATCTCTGCATTTTTAATGTATGTGGTTTTTCCTATGTTATTCCCATTTCTTTGCTTGTCTTATTTAATTGTGAATTTTCTTACAGGGACAACATAAGTAAAGGTTTTAGTGAGTTTCATGGGAAGGAGTATTGATGGTGCAGTCATTTTGTTGGTCCTCAGATCTGAGAGTTTGAGAGATGATGTGTTTGAAGGAACTCTAAAGGCCACTTCACACACACAGATATCTGAGTCCAATATCTGGACAGATCTCTGGTTGCAGTGAAATCATAGATACATTGCTCCATGTTGTACACAGCCACAAAATGGAGCAATGTATCCATGATTTCACTGCAACCAGAGATCTGTTCAGATATTGGACTCAGATATCTGTGTGTGTGAAGTGGCCTTAAATGATAAGGAATTGAGATCTTAGAAAAGCTTCAAGTGGATCTGTGTAAACGTCTTAGGAGAAAAAATCTCCAGAATCTGTTGAAGGTGTTGAGGAACTTCTAAATGCTTACCGGTGTCTTGGCTGTCGCAAGAAAATGCACTTTTTGAATTCACATTTAGATTTCTTCCCTTAAAATCTTGGGGATGTGAGTGGTGAACAAGGTGAGCGGTTTCACCAGGACATTAAAGTAATGGAACACCGCTACCAGGGTTTTTGGAATCACTCAATGATGGCAGACTACTGTTGGATGTCATATAGGGACAACCCTGACAAATCGTATCAACATCAGTCTAATGTCAAGCACTTTTAATTTCTGCTCGTATTTTGGTTTCTATTTTGCATGTGAAATAATTTTGGTTCAATAAAAACTGTTTTGTAAGGTGAAGCTTTTTTTTTCCGCTATGTAGATGACTGTTTTCTTAATGTCGCCAGTATATTTCCTATACCTTTATAGTAATGATGCTGCTCCATGGAAACCATACGTGCTACAGAAAAACTATACATTTTTGAAATCAGGACAAAAAGATGATTCAGAAAACCAGAAAGTCACCTGCGATGATTACAAAATATATATTTTTTGCAGGCCTGTGTAATATTCCTCCTTCATTTATCTCCATATTAAGCTCCCAATATATTCCAGCATGTAACCTCCAGTCCTCCGAAAACGTCCTTCTCTCCTCCACACTCATACGTTCCTCACCCAATTGCCTCCAAGACTTCTCCCAAGTATCCCCCATCCATGTCTGATTCCACCACATTCTGAACTTTCAGTCAGAACTTGAAAACCCAACTTTTCAAGAAAGCTTACAGCTTGCAATGACCCAGCTGTCACCTCACCACCACCGGATCTGCTGCAACCCCTAACCTACCTTCTTCTTCCTCATTATCCTGTAGACTGTAAACCCGTAAGGACAGGGTCCTCTCCCCTCTGTACCAGTCTGTCTTTGGTAGTTTGTTCATTATAATGAAATTTACATTTTGTATATAAGTCCTTCCCATGTACATGAATCATTTGATTTCATTATCACTTATCAGTGCATCCCATAAGAATGCAAATAAAGCAATTGGTAATACAATGTCTTCTTTTTTCCATTCAATTTTAATTGATTCTTATAGATTTGAATGACTGATTCTGATATATAAAAATGCAATAATAAAACTTTACAAATACATATTTCTGGAATAATCAAGTGCGAATAGTTCCATTAAAGTCTACGGTCCAGTGCTGTCAATACATTAAAGAAATTCTGTGAAAAACTAAGGCTTTAATGTCCAAAACTTCTGCTAAAAACTGGAGATAGAGAGGAATTTCAATTTGCAGCACAACAACAACCTGATGCATACATCCAAATCAACAAATGAATGGCTTAGGCCGGCTTCACACCTCGATTTTTCAATGTCAGGTTCTGTCCAGTGTTTTGCAGGATGCACCGGACAGAACCTGACAGCCACAGACAAGCAAACCCCTCTGATCCTGCTTTTGCCGGCTTCATTGTTGGCACTGTCCAGTGCTGAACTTTCAGTACCGTGGCTGCAGGGGAGTTGGCCGCGGTGCTGAAATTTCAGCCGTGGAGCTCTCCAGGTGCTGAAATTCAGCGGTGGCTGCTTTTAACAGCCGCCGCTCTTTCAGCACCAGATGTCTGGGAACGGCACGATTTTCTGCCAGATCTGGCGTGATCTGGCGGCTATAGACTCTCATGCTATGGGCGCTGGATCCGGGAGGATACGGTTTTGTCTGATTTTTGCATCGGACACAAAAAATGCAGAAAACGAAGTCCGATGCAAAAATTGGACAAAATGTATGCTCCCGGAAACCCTGCAAACCCGAGGCCAAATAAGGCCAATCCAGCGCCATAAGGATACATGGGGTGCAAAGTCGGAATCGGGGCTGTCCGGTTCACACAGGACAGACCCGGACAACAGAAGTCATGGTGTGAAGCCGGGCTTAACCAGAAGAAGATCATACTTTTGCAATGGCCCAACCAGAGCCCAGACCTCAATCCAATTGAAAATCTGTGGGTCGACCTGAAGAGGGCGCTATGCACAGGGTATTTTCTCTGAATATCTGAAAAATTTAGAGCTACTGCAAGGACGAGTCAGCAAACATCACCAATTCTAGATGTGCAAGGTGATAGACTCTGACCCACAAGGACAGAATGCTGTTATAAATTTAAAAGGTACTTCAACAAAATATTAATTTAAGGGTGTGCATATTTATGCAACCACATTATTTTAGTTCTTTATTTTTTTCTCCATCTGAAAGATTTCAGTTTACTTTTCAACTGAATTGAACAGAATAGGTGACTTTAAAGGTGGGAAAAGTTCTGAAAATATTTTTCTTATCATTTTTCCTTACGTGACAAAAATCTGGCATTTTTACAGAGATGTATAGATTTTTTTGTATCCACTGTACTCATATAAATAGCTCCATACCCCCTTTGTAGTTTCCCAATCTCTGCAGCCTGTTTACACCAAATTTATCACTCCTACTTCACAAGTGCTTTCTCAGTCAGTTCATTAGGGCATACTAATGGTGCCGTTACACTTGGCGACGTTCCAGCGATCCGGACAACAATACGGCCTGATAAGGATCGCTGGAATGTCGCTACGTGGTCGCTGGTGAGATGTCAAACAGTCAGATCTACTGAACGATGCAGCAATGATACGGCGACCAGTATAATGACCTCAGCGGTTATTGGGACCCTGTCACACAGCAGCTAGTCTGACAACTCAGACCTACGTGGCAGAGTTCTGAGTCGCCAACGAGGTCATTAAGGCGTCAAACACACCGATGCATGCTGCCCAGAGGGAACTCGACGATCAAAAAATGGTCCAGAACATTCAGACAGGATCGGCGATATCAGAGCGGGGGCCTGGTCACTGCTACGTGTCAAACATGGCGAGGTCGCTGTTGCGTCACAAAACCTGTGACGTAGCAGCGATCTCGCTAGCGATCTCCCTATGTGTAACGGGGGCTTAAGTGCAACTGATGTGTCTATATCATGTCTGATAGATGCTGCAGAGACGTCCTGAAGTTAGGAGTGATAAGAGTGTCCCAAAGAGGTTGCAGGGGGTTCCACCAACCACCAAAGGAGAATGAATAGGGCAGCAGTTTTGATGATGTGGAATAAGACTATGGGAGGGATGCAGCTGCACAGCTTATGGGTGACATGTCAAGGAGCATGGAGATAAGTCATGAAAACTACAGACAAGCTGTGAAAAAGCAGGCATAGATTACAGGGAAATCAACCATGCAGCGCACAGACAATGGAATGACATTACAAGCCTAATGTCACACCAGTGACGGTTTAGTTTAGGGACAGTCTACTCCTGAGCTGTCCACAATGCCGGGGGCCCCTAGGCTAGTGCCTGTCCCCACAATTACCCCTGGGATTGACTGGGTGTCGTACCTTGCTTTGCTCATGAATGTGACTGACCAAGATTCCTCCCTGCCCCCGAAGGGAGTGAAGAGGCAGGAGAGCAAAGAAACACACAGAGAACCCAGGCAATGCAACAGATATAAAAGGACTTCAGGAACTTCTCCAGATTGCTGCAAAAGGAGTGACACCTCTGCTTTACAGGAGCAAGCTCAAACACCTAAGTAGGAATAAAAATTCTATTTCTGGCATGGAGTGAGGCGAAAGGTGGGTAGATATAGCTGAAGAGGGGGATAATCACAAGCAACAGCTGGAGTGAAGGCCAAGAGAATACTCAGTTAGCAAGGAATAATTCCTTAACCCCGTCACCGTAAAAGAGAATATGTATCAGCAAAAAGAAGAGTGAGCTAAACAGAAGAGAGCTCTACAGAAGGCCTGCGATCTACTAAACACAGAGACCTCCTGACCCCAGGTCCAGAGGTGTCATCAGGATCCGGCACACTCATGACACCTGCATACAAAGACATAAGGCTTGGTTGGCTTGAACTAAAAGCCGCCTGATCTGGGACGATGCATCCTAGAAGTGAGGGCCAGCACTCAGGACCTGCATCTCTGTTGAAGTAAATACTGTCATTCCAAATAGCACATACTGTGATAATTAATAACTCTACCATGAATGTGAGTCTTTATAATGTTTAAAGTTATGTGAATGTGAATATATTTATCTCCCCGGAGTACTCCTCTTTAAAGAGTCTCTATCTAGTACGATTAGTGAGAACATTTAATCCACTCTAATACAATGTTATACACAAGAATCGATGAAAATACTCCAAAGGTTGATTCTTGTTTATAGACATTGCATCTGTAAATTATAGATGATATCTGCAGCTTGTATTTATTTATGAAATCCACGTCTCTTATTACTGCTAATCTGATAAACTAACATAGGACAAAAAGTAAAGATAAAGATCGATAGATAATCAGGACTTCCTTTTCCATGTTCTAACATTATCTGTACAAATAGCACAAACAGAACATCTCAATATGATTTTATTGTCATCTAACGTAAAACCATTAAACTCTGTGTTGAACCGCCTTATAAAAGTAGTACTGCTAATAAGCCATATGGCCCCAGCTATTAGTATTTCTCACATGGAGCCACATGAGCAGTACAGATATCCAGAATGGATGACCCCATTCCTTCCTGGAAAAATTGACAAGGAGAGGAGTCATACGATTCATTTGAGTAATTCATCCTTGCGTGGATGGATAGTGGAGTCCAAAGTGGTTAGACCCAACATTTAACCTTGATGTACATCATCATCATTTACAAGTCAAAACTACCTCAATCTTTTCAAGTTTACTTTGCTTTATCGATTAACATAATTGGCATTATTTTTCCTTCATCATTTACACCCTTAGAATCACCCCAGGTCCCATGGCCAACTTTAGGCTATAAGGCTGGTGTCAATCTAATGTTTTTGGAATCTGGGGGAATGTGGGTAAAACCTCCATCCCCCAGATTCCCCTGCAATCTTAAAACGTGATGCAACTGGATGCACCCGAAGAGGTATTATCACTGATCTGTCTTGCGGATGTATGAGCACCCTGTTAATGGCCTTTTTTAGCTGGATTTGGATGTAAATGACATGCCCTCTAGTGGGTGTGTCTTTTAAAACTAGGTACTGGGGCATGCTCAGTTCAAAAATCCAGATCCGGCGTCCGGATCCAGAGGGATCTGGATTCTACTTGATCCGAGTTCCATAGAGACACATTCTAATTGAACCCCAGATCCGGGTTTTCACGGTTTTGAAACAGATACCAAATTTGCAACAAAATTCAATTTTGGTCTCAGTGAAAAAAATGTGAACAGGGAAAACCATACTGAACTGGATGCACCCGCAAGTTCATACGACCCCATTCAAAGTCAATGGGACCGAAAATGGAAGGGGGTGCATCCAGTTTCAGCTGGATTCACACAGATACTGAAAAACGTTAGTGTGAAACCAACCTTACACCATAATGTAACAGTTTCTTCCAACCTGGGGCACTCAATGCAAGCAAGAAATGCTTGGCTTAAGTGAAATAATTTGAAAATAAATTGCTTCGTCCCCCTAAAATCATCTGCTTTATGATCCGAATGTAATTAAATATACAGAGCAAGAACAATATAATTTTGTAGACTGTATAGCTATAATTTATGGATAATGCAGCTCCCATCACTTTCATATGAGTATCCAAGAATGCCATACACATTGTAAACTGAAAAGTACCGATGGGTGGATGAGTCGATGTCAGTCACCCATAGATTGGGTATCATTGTACAACCCCTTCAAGCAAAATGGATGCAATGAAATAAAACAGTAGTCATTTAATAAAACCCCCACTGTTAATTTTCCTGTAGCTTTAGCATCTAAATGACCAGTGCAGCCAATCACTTTCATCAGTTGTCATGCTAGCATGCACATCATGAGATCACACAGGTCAGTGATTGGATGAAGTAGTCACGTGGATGTGCAGCATGAAAATCAATAAAGACTGGCAGGCTCCACCAGTGGCAGGGCTAGAACAGCACAGTGACATCATTCAATGGGCTGTGCCAATTGGGCATGAATACTGTCACGGGTGTGAGGCATGGATGAGACTGTAGAGGCCACTCGCAGAAGAACCCTGTGTTTGGCCAAACAGTCAAAATTCTGAAAAAAGTCTCTGTTGCTTTAAGAGGCATTTCCCTTTTAGTGAAAGCTGGAGGTCACTAGGACCCAGCTGATCCCTTACCATGAGCTGTGTATATATTCCCCTTGTCTCCCAGGATGCACTGCTGGTGATAGCTTGTCAGGTGTTTGGAGGAAGCTTATCAGCGCAGAAGTGTATCCTGGAGCTTCTGTTGAATTGCCAGGTGCCAGTGCTAGTTTTTCTAGGGCTCACCATCTCCCTTTTTTGCCCTTAGCATCAGAGTCTCCTTTACCCCCCCACCGTAGTCCAGCACTGGGTGTCTCCCCACATCCAGCTTGCCAAATACCCGGCAGCCTTTCTAGCAACATCATTAAGTCAGTGGCTGAAGTCAGGAAGAAAAAAACACACATAATAGAAACCTAACGAACGGAATCATATGACCTCCACATGTACAGCAAGAACAGAGCAACATAGGTAATCTAATGTATTTGGAAAAGTGTTCCTGTTTGCAAGAGTTAGGGGAAATGTAGTGGACAAACCCTTTAGGAACAGATGCAGGATGATAAAGTTTAACGAGGTCATCTTTACAAGATATGCCATAAATGTCTTTGTGGAACAACCCCTTTACGTGTTTAGGCTTCCTAAAGAATGACTGTTGTGGCATGCTTTAAGACCCGTTTTATAACAATTCCCACACAAATTTGACAAAAATGATGTACAAAGTATAGAATGTTTTTTGTGCCCACCTCTCCATGTTACTTAGTATATTAGGATGTTTTATTACCTGGCAGAGATTTTCTTCCGCTTTCCTCCTGGTAAGTAAAGTATTTCTGTCTCCCATCATAAATTCTTCTTCACTGAGATCTGAAATATATATATACTGAGTAAAACTTATCTCCTTAAATATTTTAATATAGCTTAAAGTCTCCACCGTGAGGCTGAAGAATGACTTGAGCTACCTGCTACCTGGCGCCCTATGTTTACCTTCTCCTGCCTACTCCTCCTTATTTTAAGATGGCCACCAGAATTGGTATGGTGAGTGCAGGTCTATGTCCTAACCACATCTCCTTATCTTTTCTATTCCCCATCACTGCATATTCAGGGTAGGTGTGATGTAACATTACACTCCACATGCCACTTTCACATCCATCCTAAAAGCAGGCGGACTGGAACATCGATCTGAGCAGAGGAGGCAGCAGGAGGCAAACGGTTATCACCAAGTAGGGTGACTATATATGAAAAATGTTGAGTCCCATTTTAGTCCCAAGGAGTAGAAACCATTCAATTGTTACATACCACAAGCTGGAACAACACTCATATTGTGTGCACCCTGACTGCTGATGGTTTATTGTGCACCAATACTGACTTATAGTAAGTTACAGTAGATAGGTTAAAAAGCACTTGACATATAGCCAGTGCTTCTGCGGACGAAAATACCTTCTTATTTGCTGTATATATTGTGTCTATTTCCTTATCAACAGGTCCATATTCTGACACAATTGTAAGCTCCAAAAGTTCAGCATAAGGGTTTGTCACACTCGGACAGAGGAAATGTCCGGTGCACAGCACAGCACAAAGAATGCAATGGGATAGTATAGGGAGAGGAAGGCCCTAAGAGTAGCAAGAGGATGATGGGACACCTTGTGACACTAACCTGTGTCTGTCCCTGAGCTGCCCTACCACCCTATGTGGGTCCTTCTCCCAACTGCTGTCACGTGCCTAATCCCTGGCTGTCATCTCCACTCACCCTGGGTAGTGCTTAGGCTGGTGAGTACACTAGATGTCATCTCTAATGTTAATAAAACATGGGAATAGGTAAACAGACAGGGGACATAAACAATAAGGATACAACACAACTTGTTAGCTGCAGCCAGACACCATAGGCTGCAGATCGCATGACTCCAGGCAAAAGATCTCCAGCAGCAGACAACACCAGCAACTGCTGGAGATCTCCACACACCAAGATGGGCAGCATAGAAATTAAGCTCTTTTACCGGCGTCAGGTGATAGTTCATGTGACTACTTCTACGGAGAAGGGTGTGGTCAGAAACTGGCCTAGAGATACCAGCAAGGAAACTGGCATTAACAATTACTGGTGCAAAAGAAACAAATCAACAGATCTAGACTAAGCACAAGTCTCCTACTGACCCAGGAGATTTGGGATTAAAACCATAAGACACTAAGTAAAGTAAAAGTACTACACCATCATTTTTTTCTTCTTTCGTTAGCTATCAGTAATGTATGTTCAGTCAATGCATTAAAATACTTAACGGTCGCCATCTTCTGCCATTCCCAGCTCTGCTCCATTTCTTTTCTGCATTATGGGACTGTAGTTGTATACCAGCTGGCTCGCATAGCACTGCTGTGTAGACTGGAAATCAATATAAGTCTATGAGGTCAGAACGAGGAACTTATAGACTTACATTAAGAATGGAAGTAATGTTCCACAGGGTAAGTTGGTAAGACAGAGTTGCGGTAACACAATGTAGGAGAGAAGAGGAGCAGCGCTGGAAACAGTAAGTAATTTTTTTGATCAGATACGGTAGTTTTTATTGATTAACAAAACCATATATCTTAATACAATATCAACTACCAAGGTAGTACGAATGATACAAAATAGCATACATTGTAGAAACAAACCCCCATACCCATCCCCATAGACTGAACATACATGACTTACAGCTAAGAGAGACATAATTGAAAAAAATATTGGAATGGGACTGTAATTTAAAAAAGCACAGCTTAAATAAGAAAATGGTACAAATAAAAAAGTCACTATAAGAAGTATTTTTTCTCCAGAAAAGACAAAACCAAGACAATGATTACTCTTCCTCAATTAGGCTGGAGGCACACGGTGCGAGGGACTCGCACGAGTGCCATGCGAGGGATACTCGCATTGCACTGGGACCAGTGTTGCCCAATCAGGCAGGGCACACTGGTGCGAGTCCCCCGCACCTAACTCGCACTGTGAGTCAGAAGCGAGTGCAATCGCAGCATGCTGCGACTGCACATGATTCTGACGCGCGTTAGGGCAATGCAAGTGTATGGGGGCGAGAAAATCTCGCCCCCATACAGCACACAGTGCGAGTGTGCAGGCAAAAACGCTTTAAACTCGCCGGCAAGTTTAAAATAACCGCTTTGTCGGTACAGTAAGCTATCATCTCGTACTGCTGTGACAGCAGTGGTACAAGATGTTTAGCTAATACAATAATGATTGCAGTAAAATAATGTATTCTGGGGTTATTTTACTGATTAACCCCATCAGCATCCTCTGCACCGCATGTGTGTGCAGAGAATGCTGATGCGGCTCTAAACCCAGTGCTGAAGGGGTTAATATGCAGCTGGTGTAGTGACACCATGTATGTGGAGAGTGTCCTCACTCTCTGCAGACATGGTGTCATTACACCATGTGTGTGAAGGGGTTAATTTTTATGTATAATGGGTTAAAAGAATTGTCGGGTTTATAAATTCACAGAAAAAGCCGGCTCTCTGTTACTGTCTATGGGGAGCTGTCCCCTCTCATGGTGCTGAAGCCACAGCTTGATCCACTTGAGAAAGACGCCGATTTGTGTGTCGAAACGCGTTGTGGTCGCACCCTGCAGCTTTGTGTAATAAACCTAAGGTAATTCTATGAAGGCTTGATCTTGTGTTACCTAGCGCCGCATTCTAACACCGCTCCTTCTATCATTCATCACTGGCCCAGATGTCACCTTTCTACGGTCCAGATTCTCAAGATGTCTATCATCTATATCCTCCTTATCACGCTTTCTAAAACACAATTTAGACAACACCAAACTCATCATCATTGCTCCATGTTACTCAACCTCCCTATCAGATGTATCAAGCACAATATATGTCATCACACTTTCTCCTGTATCACAAGTCTACTGCCTTGGTATAACCCTCGATTCTTCAAACTGCACATACAAACCCTTACCACCTTCTGATGGCGCTTCCAACTCAAAAATATTTTCAGAATTTGTCCCTTTTTCAACCCTCAGTCTATTAAAATGTTAATGCAAGCCATTATCATCTCCTGATTCGTCTGTGGTCTCCTGATTAACACCCTTTATCCTCTCCAGTCTACCCCAGTTAGTCTAACTCTCCCCTTGCGATTTCCTCACCTTCCCTCTGCCAATCCCTTCCATGGCTTCCATTTCCCCATCAAATCCATTTCCAACTGCTAAAAATGATCTACAAAGTCATCCATAATCTGCCTCCTCCATATATCTCCAAACTAATCTCCAGATACCTTTCCTCACATAATCTCCGGTCCTCACAAAACCTCTTTTTCTCTGCTCTTGTACGTTTCTCACCCAATTGCCTCAAATCTTTTACCTAAAGCATCTCCCATCTGTGCCCCAACAAGTCCGATTATCTGCCACATTTGGGACTTTCAGACGTAACCTGATAGCTCATCTTTTAGGGAAAGCTTACAGCATGCAAAAACCCACTGACACCTCACTACCACCGGAACTGTACAACCCCCCAGACCAACCGACTACTTTCCTATTACCCTGTGTATTGATACATCTTGAAGGCAGGGTCCTCTCACCTACTGTAGCAGTCTGTCAATGTTAATTATACATGTATTTTGTATATAAACTCTTTTCCCATGTACAGTATAATAGAATAACTAGTGCTTTTAAAACAAATAATAATAATCAGGTGGAAGAACATATGGACACATATGTCCTCGCACTCATAAATGTACTTGTGGAGACACGAGGGTCAGTGGTTGCTCTCGTCCACTGGCCTGGTGTTCTTTAGAAAGACCACATGGACCAGGGCTAATTCCACTGAACGCCCACACTTCTTCCTCATGGGCAGAACACTACCCAGGCAACACAGTGTGAGGGAACCACACATTGGAAAGACTTTATTGGATCACCAACAGTCAAAAGCTTATAGTACACTCCCAGCAAGAAGCAACTGCTGACTCAAACGGGATTTAAATACTTGTGACTTCTGGGTTTCCAGGGCTAACTACACAGCCAGCAGCAACCTGCTTTTGGCGGGCACTGTCTGAGAGGAGATAGCAGCAAGCTTAGAAAGGAATGTAGCCAGGTGCCAAATTGTTCCAAATTAGCTTTTTTAAGAAATTTTGTGGCTAAGTGTTGGGCAGTGACGTAGGTCTATGATATTCCATGATGTCTTACAGGATTGGTGAGAGAAGGATTGGTTGCTAGTTCAATCTGTTTACATAATTTTCTTCAGAATGACATAATCAGAGGAGCTGAGATAATACATATTAAGAAGGCAATGCATAAATTAATAGACAATAGGCATCCAGTCAGTCTGACATGAAACAATGGCAAACGTTTCTTGATTTACCGAACAAGGGAACAATACGTCTGGCCTAACTAAGAACACCCCCCCTCAAGTGGTCAGATGCTGAATCGTCACAACGTTACCTTCGATGGGGCAGTGCCTTCTGAGGTAGGAATCATGGTCAGGTCTCTTGGAGTTAAGGTATTGTGTTGTTCCCCCAGGTCTCCTATCTGGCATCAAACAAAGGGGCGCAAATTACAATCACTACATGAATCAATTGTATTTACTACAAGAATGAGTCTTTGATGGCTTTAACAATGGGAAAAAAGGATGCTGTGCTTCATAGTGAGGATTTTTGGAAAATTTGATTACCTGTGCCTTTATTCCCTCTAGAGACTATTCTTATGTGACTGTGAAGCTAATAATACATTGATCTGTGTTACATGCATGTACTGATCGTATCAGGTAATATTGTCTATGAAACGCCATTGAATCAAAGAGATAAGGGCGTAATGATGAAAGGTTCTACTTCTCAATAAAAGAACTTAAGGGACCAATACAAAATAGACACCTGTCGGTCGATTGATGCTTTAGCCAGCAGCTTTCTTTTCGAAGTCTTCCATACACAGAAGCATTCTCTTTACTGGGGGCTCCTGTGTTTTCTCCAGAGAGACACTACTAAACCTCTGGTGATGTCTGATATTGGCCGAGAACCAAAGGATGTCAATCCATAATCATACCTGTTAAATCCTTATCTCTCCCAACATTATCTTTCAAAGGAGGACCAAATGCAATTTAGATAATTGAGCCAACCAATATTGGTGATTTTGGCCAATGTTAGAATAATGTGATTTGGGGATCTTTACTCTAAGGGGTACTTCACACATTGCAACATCGCTAGCAATGTCGGTGAAACGTCACAGGTTTTGCGACGTAACAGCGACCTCTCCAGGGATGTTGCAGTGGGTGACACGCATCAGTGACCTGGCCCCTGCTGTGAAGTCGCTGATTGCTACAAATCGTTCAGGAACATTTTTTTGGTTTTTGGTCTCCCGCTGGTCAGCACGCATCGCTGTGTGTGACAGCGAGAGACCAACGATCAGCGACCTCCCAGACAGTGCCCAGCACCGCACATTAGATGCTGGGCATTGGTTACCAGTGTAAACACCAGGTAGCTAAGCGGCATGCGCTGCTCAGTTACCCAGTGTTTACCTTGGCTACTAGCGATGTCGCCGCTGGCTGGTCACTGGTGAGTCTACCTGTTTGACAGCTCACCAGCGACTGCAGAGAGGCTTTCCAGTGATTCTGGCCAGGTCGGATTTCTGGTGGGATCGCTGGAAAGTCTCAGCGTGTAAAGGGGCCTTAATACGAAATCAAACTAGCACTGTCAATTGTGGAATTCTAATAAAAAGCATATCTTGTGCACAGCAATTAACCCTTATACTAGTGTGCAATGAAATATTAACACGTACCAAATGCTTCGTTTTCTGATATGGATTTCTGTATGAGTGACCTGAAAAAAGAGAGTATCAATTAACAATGATAGCTATGATTAATGGTTAAAGATTACATATAGTGCAGTACTGCACATGACACTGTGATAATACACGACAGTGGAAACCTGATTTTAGAGGCAGTGGAGCCTCTTTATCTATTGACATATTGATGTCCTCCCATTAAGTACCAGGTTCCTACTGATATATAGAAGATAATAAGAAAGTGGAGGCATTGACACTTGCTTATTATCTCCAGCTGCTCTGAATTAGACCTCATTCAGACACCCATTTGTTTTAATTGCATGCGAGAATAAAGAAACTGTTTTTCACCAGTGCGATGGATCCGATTTTCATCCACTTTTGGTCTTTGTGTCTGTTATTTTTACCATCAATGTGGCATCAATTTTTCTACTATGACAAATAAAAATCTAAGCTTCTCCTATTTATGGGACAGTAAAAAAAAATGGACAGCAGTGAGATAACACACAGATGGCTTCTATTCACTTGAACAGGCAATTTTGATTTAAAAATAAGACCAAAAACAGAAAATTGTTTTCTGAATACAACTGACCTTATAGACTTTAACGGGATGGAAGATGCTTATGAACCGTACTTGAGAATGGGGCTTTAGGATAGGGATTGTGGTGGCAGGATTTCACTAAGACTCTCTTTGCATGTCCAGTAGTTATCCATTTAAGCCACCATGTTCAAGTCTCTTCAGCACGATTTCAACCATACATGTTTAACTCTGAAACATTGCAACGTTTCAGAGTAAAACATAGTTTAAAAGCCGCTGGGGAGCGAACAGCACAGAGACTAAATATGGTAAGGTGGGTCCCCAGAATGAATTGTCTCTCCTCTTACATGCATGCTGGGAAAAAACCCAAAGAGACAGTGTTTTCATGATCCACGCTGCTATATGATGAAACAAGTCAATGGTTGCATTCCTGAGGAAGGCGTGGGGATAATGCTCCAAAACGTGTCGAATAAAGTCACCATTACTTGACAGATCCTGGTGGTCTTTTTCATCGTATAACAGTGCGGATCGCAAAAACACTGTCGTTTTGGGTTCATTTCTGGTCACCACCGTGTACATGTGGAGTGTGGATCCTGCGGCAGCTGTACCATATACATATACTGGTTGTGGATGAAGAAATAAAATAGGAAAGCCTGAAGAAGCGATACAACCATCAAAAAGTTGAAGTACGTTGCAAAAGTTTAAGTAGAGAGAAGAACGACAAAAATCACAAGAACATTTAAAAACAATTTAAAAGGCCAAAAATCAGCCATAACATTCTACTGAGGATAAAATAATCCCAGAGAAACCTCCCTGCTAATCACAGACTCCGTAAACCAATTACAGTTTTATAAGTTTTTCATAGTACCTCAATAAAGAAAATGACACCTGTACATTTGTGCAGTACAATACACAAGGGCAATAAATATCTATCAAGGATATTTGCTATGGAGTACTCCAACAATTAATTTATAAAGATCACAGTAGATGTAACAAAAAAAACAAGACATCTCTAAACTTCCACCATATGTCACTGTAGGTATTGTGCTCTTTGTAGGCCTCATTCTATTTTTGGTAAACAGCAGAATGATGTGCTTTACTAAAAAGCTCTATCTTGGTCTCATCTGGCCAGATGGATTTTGGTTTACTATCGTACATTTTGGCAAGCTGCAGTCTGCTTTTTTATGTATCTGTGTTCAGCAGTGGGTCCTCCTAGGTCTTCTACCATAGCATTCATTTAATTCAAATTGAGACGGATAGATTGCAGTGACACTGAATCCTCCAGCCTGCAGAACAGCTTGATTTTTTTTTTACGTATTCTTAATTTAGAATTTTCATAAAAGTGCAAAAAAACTATATCTAAACATTAATATTGTATAAACATTCATTACATTTAAAAGGAAAAAGGGGAAGGTCTAGCTAAGGTATGGAATAAGCCAGGACAACTCGTATTTATTTGGAAGAATGATTGGGGCTTATCCACCATCTGCACTATCTTGCATTGCAATCTTTCATCAATGTTTCTATGTTGTCCAGGTCCATGGAGATTAGCTACAGTGTCATGGGTTGTAAACCTCTTTATTATGTTGTGCTGTTGTGCACCGTGCACAGAGGAACAACAAGATTCTCTGTAAATAAATTTGTAATCTTGAGATTGTTGATATTTTTCAACAATTTTCATTCTCAAACCCTCCTAACAGTTCTCTTCTCTTTCTGTTCACCATGCTTACTGTGAGACACATCACACAATGAAAAGATTGTGTCAACTTCTCCCCTTTTTACCTGGTTTCAGGTGTGATTTTCATATTGCCCACACCTGTTACTTGCCACAGGTGACTTTGAAAGTGCATCACATGCTTCAAACCAAGTTGTATACCCACAATATTGAAAAAGGTGCCAACAATTTTGTCCAGCCAGTTTTTGGAGTTTTGTGTGAAATTATGTCCAATTTGATTTTTTTCTCTGTTTTTTTTTGTGTTGTTCTAATACACACAAAGGAATCAAATGTGAATAACAAAACCTGTGTAACTGATTACACTACATTTCTGGAAGAAATACTTCCTTTTCTGGAACTATCTAAAAGGTACCAGCACTTTCAGCCATGACAGTATACTTCGGCATAAGATACATTTATGACAGGCACAAGATGCAGTTTTAATCTATTTCTACTTACTTTTTACGCATTTTGCTTGCATCAGTGGCATTCAAGTCCGACAGTTCCTTTAAGAAAAAAGTTAAAAAAAAATTAATTCTACGTAATAATAATCTTGTTTTCTGACAATCTGTTAGCATACTTCTTGTGAGCTGCTCTCATGGTGTACTATATGTTGGGAATGTTCCTAACGGAGACATCAGAGATACTCAATAGAGGCTGAATGTGCAGCACTGGTATAGCCATATTTTTCTTTATAATATAGGATAATATACAAAGCCACTACTGTAGGCAGAACCTTACTATAAGGCCCCCTTCACATGTACATGTTTCCGGTACATGAGCCATCTGCTTTCACACATACTGGAGACACCGATCTGCACATATTTATTGCAATCTATGGTGATCTTCACATGTATGCGTTTTCACACTATGTGTCTATGTGAACCACATGGAAACATGTCAATTTTTTCCAACCACAGGGATGACAAGGGCCAATAAAAGTCCATGAAAAACTTGTACAGCACATGGTTGGCATATATGTATCATTTGTGTGCCGTTTTAACATTAAAAGCATAGGAAAATCTTTTTGATATCTTTATATTTTATACGGATGACACACTGATAACATACTGATGATGACACAAATGGCACATGGATGACACATGGATGACATGTGGATGACACACTGATGACATGCGGATGACACACTGATGACATGCGGACGACACATGGATGACACACGGATGACATGCGGATGACACACTGATGACATTCGGATGACACATGTAGGGCACGCAGATGACATACTGATGACACGCGGATGACACACTGATGACATGCGGATGATACATTGATGACACGCAGATGACATACGGATGACATACTGATGACACACAGATGACATGTGGATGACACACGGATGACATGCGGATGACATACTGATGACACACAGATGACATGCGGATGACACATGGATGGCACGCAGATGACATGGGGATGACACACTGATAACACTCGGATGACGCATAGATGACACACTGATGACATGCGGATGACATACTGATGACACACAGATGACATGTGGATGACACATGGATGGCACGCAGATGACATGCGGATGACACACTGATAATACTCGGATGACACATAGATGACACACTGATGACATGCGGATGACACACTGTTGACACGCAGATGACATGTGGATGACACACTGATGACATGCGGATGATACATTGATGACACGCAGATGACATACGGATGACATACTGATGACAATCAGATAACATGTGGATGACACACGGATGACATGCGGATGACACACTGATGACACACAGATGACATGCGGATGACACATGGATGGCACGCAGATGACATGCGGATGACACACTGATAACACTCGGATGACACAGATGACACACTGATGACATGCGGATGACACACTGTTAACACGCAGATGACATGTGGATGACACACTGATGACATGCGGATGACATACTGATGACACATACATGGAAAATACTGATGATACCGATACTGGTGTACAACGTACATGCTTTATACGGATGTGTGAAGAGGGCCTAATTTAAATGATTATTTTTTACAAATAGGGAGGAAGTAAATGTGCTTAGATGTTGGATTGTGGGCGCTGTGAGAAGGGTTGATTCTTGTGATTCATGGCAGTAATAATGCTTGCCAATACCCATTATTTCCTTTGTCAGGAAATACAGTAAGTATATTTCCAAAAGAATGGACAGAAATTGCTATGGCAAATCTAGAAAGAAAGTTTAATTTCCATACAATATATTTATGCTAACAATAAATCTAAGATTAAGAACAAAAATAGTTGCATCATATACTGATACTGCAAGAAGGCCAATGCATTGGCTTGGTGTCAGTTGCCCCATTCTAAAGTTTAAGTGTTAGGGGCTTTCCCTGAATTTTTCTTAAAGGGCTGTGCACACTGTAAGGTGACTGCAGACTTTCACCACAAGATCAGACCACCCCTTTAACCTCTTTCCATCAAAGCCTATTTTTGTTTTTCTCTATTTTTTTCTTCTCCTCTTCCAAGAAACATACTAGTGCATCTCAATGAATTACAATATCATTAACAAGTTGATTTATTTCAGTAATTCAATACATAAAGTGAAGCTCATATAATATATAGGGTCATTACACAGAGAGTGATCTATTTCAAGTATTTATTAGGTAAATGTTGATGATTATGGATTACAGCCAATTAAAACCCAAAGGTCATTATCTCAGAAAATTAAAGTAGGGATGATAAAGTATTAAACAGCGCTGCCGTATTCCATGAGACATCACAGGGTGAATATAATATTAATTTATTAGTCAACGAGCCCTGAAACCCCCTGAAACATGGCAATATGATATTGATTTTTGATGATATTCTAATTTATTAAGATGCCCTAGTTAGTATATACATGTTTTAATCTTTCTATTGACATTGCTGTATGAGGTTTTGATGTACGTAGTTTTGAATTACAGTTTTTTTTACATATGTTTTAATCATTTAAAAAAAATCTAAGAAAAAAAAAATTGGTCTGTTTTGCAATTGTATGGATCCTGCAACTTTTTCACTTTTAGCCAATGGAGCTCTGTGAGAGGGTGAGTCACAATTTTCATTGATACCGATTTGGGGCACATCGGACATTGTGATTGCTTCGTATGGCAGCGGTAACTCTGGCTTTTAGATTTGGTTTTCTTTATGGCACTTCCCATATTCATTTTGTATTTATCGGATTTTTACAGATACCAAATTTTCTTTTTAATTATTTATTTCTTTGTAGACTAGAAAAAGGGGTGTAATTTAAACTTTTGTTTTACTTAATATTTTTAAACTTTTTAAAATTAATTTTATACATGTTTTTTTGTAGTCGGGAATTGAACATATGATCCTTTTAGGCTCCAGTTGTGAGAGTGATGTGAGAGTCTCCTGACCGCCTCGGCTTCCTGTGTTCCCGGTATTTTCCCCCAACGTAACCAGCCGGCTCCAACCAGTCCTGGTCCGTTGTCTTCTGTCCTGGGCTCCCACTTAAAGATGGGGATGCCTCCTGTCAGCAGTACTGTCAGGCCAGTTCTTCCTGACTGCCTTCCCAGCACTGTCTCCGGTAAACTGTCACTCTCTCTCACTACTCTAACCTAGGCTCCACCCCTTTTTTGACCTACTAAATTACTGGTCCCCCCTATTCTAAGTGGCCTAGTCCTAGGTGTGTGTAAGAACAGACTCCATAGGTTAAACCCTGAACTGACAACTTACAGAGATATCACGTTTGTTGCCAGATTGCAATACCTCTCTGTGGAGCCTAGCCAGAGGGGCACCACACATGTGTCTCGCATTGCATTATCCAGCTCAGCTGCTCGCTCTCCGGACAGTAGCGTTGAGCTGCATGTGTTTCTATAAATATAAATATATAAAGGACCAGGAACAGTCATAGTACTGGGCACACATCAAGTGAAGCATAAAGAGAAAGAGACCAAGGATGTTTTAGTGACCCAGATTAAATCACCTGAATGTCCACACTACGCATTTGCAGTACAAAAGATTTATTTAGTAACTGGTGGTACAAAAACAGGCAACAGTCAAAAAAGTAAACAAAGGACAGTGTGGAAGAGGGAGGTGGGAGAAGGAGGCAGGAGATGCACAAGGACGGAGGTGCCCTCACCCTGGTTGCATAGGAAGGAATGCCTGTGCTCATTGAGGGACAAACCTAAAACAGCGCGAACGCTGTAGTGAAGTGTCACCTAGTCTGTGCGGTCAAAACTACAGGCAATCCGACTAACACTTACCCATGGGTGTGATTGAAGGGGTCCGGTGCACTCCTGCCTCTGTCTCAGGGGCCCCGACACGTGTTTCGCGTCCGGCTTTCTCAAGGGGCGAGTGGTGCTGAGTGCTCTAGGTGGCTGGCCTATATAGGGGAGCGGGTAACAGCTGCAGCTTGTTCGCTGCATAACGCATCTTTCCGCCGGAAGTGGAGCGGCGGGGAGGACTCTCCTGGGTGCGCTGTGGTCGGGAAGAAAACTTCCCATGACGTCACATCCGTTGTGCATCCAATATGGAGGTCCCCTTCACCGTAGACTTCCGGCGGTTCAGTGCGCATGCACACGCTGCTAGCCACCATTTTGGAGAAGGGCAAAAGAGCTCTTTTTTGCACTTCTCCTATGATCATAGTATTTTTTTACCATTTTTGCCCCCCATGCGCTGTGCTGGCTCCGCTATATCGACGACATTCTAGTCGTCTGGAGTGGAGCCGTCCCCGAACTCGATGATTTTATCTCATCTCTAAACTCAAACAGCCTTAATATAAAGTTAACATACAAATGGGCGGCTGACGAGATAGACTTTTTGGACATTAAAGTCAAAGTCCGGGATGATGGTGAGGTCATCACTGACTTATACAGAAAAGACACTGCCGTGAACTCCCTCCTGCATGCAACCTCTTCGCACACACCCTCTACCATCAGAGCCATCCCCGTGGGCCAATTTCTTAGGCTACGGCGGGTGTGTTCTGATGAGGGGGTGTTTGACGAACGGGCAGCGGAGATGAGAGACAGATTCATGGATCGAGGGTACAGCAGGAGAAGTATAAAAGCAGGTTACCAACGGGCTAAAAAGACACTACGCCGTGACCTCCTAGCTAATAAACCCACCAATGTATCTAATACAGATAATCCCCCTGTTTTGAGATTTATATCAACTTACTGTAATCAGTGGCCAGAAGTTAGGGGTATTCTTGCACGCCACTGGAGTGTCTTAAAAACTGATCAGTCTCTGACCCCACTCATCCCTGATAGACCATTGATGACAGCAAGGAGGGGCAGGAGCCTCAGGGATAGGTTGGTGCACAGCCACTACATAAAAAAACCACTTGCCCCGTTTAATACGGGGCGCCCACTTGTGGGCTGTTATCCCTGTGGCTCCTGTCTTTCCTGCAAGAGCAGCATTTTTCGTACTAGAAAGTTTGGGAATCATGATGGTAGCAGGGAATTTGATATCAGGAAATATATTACCTGCAGCACCACCTGTGTCGTGTATCATGCTACGTGTGGTTGTGGCCTCACTTATGTGGGCCTCACCACCCGTGAATTTAGGCGACGCATAAGGGAGCACGAAAGAGATATTATTGCGGCAGCAGACGTTGAGGACGTAACTACTCTCCGTACAATCCCCCGACATTTTAAAAACTTTCATGATTGCAATCCTGAGACTCTTCGAGTCTGCGGAATTGATAAGCTGAATCTAGGCATCCGTGGGGGGGATACGAGCAAAGAACTCGCGAAACTTGAGTGCAGGTGGATTGTGACCTTAGGCACAATGGCACCTGCTGGTCTCAATGAAAGGTTAAGCTTTGCCCCCTTTCTTTAGTCTCCCAATTACGTAATCTTGGACACGCACAGCGTGGTGTTTTTGCGGATTCTTTATATGGTTTTATATACATTTTTCTTTCCTGGAGTTTTTCCCCGTTTTTATAATCATGGCATTTCATTGCCTTAAATACATCATCTATACTTGGGGTGTGCCTTTTTGCTGCCAATGTTCAGGGTCTGATCGTTACTACCCATCCTTAGCACCATACTTAGATTCCTCCCGCCAGTAAGAGACTGTTGTACTCTGCATATTTATTCGCTAGCTAAGGGACTTTCATGGCTACCTGTACCTCAATTGAGGATAGTCAGCTTTTTAACTTTGCTCTTTTTTACTTGTCTATTTTAGCTTTGCACTTCTTTTTTTGAACTGGCCTATGTGTGACCGACTGACAGCTTGGATTTGGATGTAACTGGCGATATAATTTGGCCTGTGAGACACCGATAATAACCATGGAGAGCCGATATACCAGAAGTGGACATGGAGGAGGATTGTGGAGTTGTATTATGTGGACATTCTCTAATTTGATTGTGTCTCCCCACTTTCTATTCATCTCTCCCTCTTCTTCCCTCCCCCTGTCCGTATATCCCCTATTGTGTAGTTTTTGCTATCACTGGCACAAATGTGTCCCACTTCTGGTTATCCCCCTTCTTCCTCCTGCCCATGATCGCCAATAACTTCCTCATCACTGCCCCCATTGATAATGAGAGATCTTATCAAAATACTATGATCATAGTAGAAGGGCAAAAAAGAGCTCTTTTGCCCTTCTCCAAAATGGTGGCTAGCAGCGTGCGCATGCGCACTGAACCGCCGGAAGTCTACGGTGACGGGGACCTCCATATTGGATGCACAACGGATGTGACGTCATGGGAAGTTTTTCTTCCCGACCACAGCGCACCCAGGAGAGTCCTCCCTGCCGCTCCACTTCCGGCGGAAAGATGCGTTATGCAGCCGAACAAGCTGCAGCTGTTACCCGCTCCCCTATATAGGCCAGCCACCTAGAGCACTCAGCACCACTCGCTCCTTGAGAAAGCCGGACGCGAAACACGTGTCGGGGCCCCTGAGACGGAGGCAGGAGTGCACCGGACCCCTTCAATCACACCTATGGGTAAGTGTTAGTCGGATTGCCTGTAGTTTTGACCGCACAGACTAGGTGACACTTCACTACAGCGTTCGCGCTGTTTTAGGTTTGTCCCTCAATGAGCACAGGCATTCCTTCCTATGCAACCAGGGAGAGGGCACCTCCGTCCTTGTGCATCTCCTGCCTCCTTCTCCCACCTCCCTCTTCCACACTGTCCTTTGTTTACCTTTTTGACTGTTGCCTGTTTTTGTACCACCAGTTACTAAATAAATCTTTTGTACTGCAAATGCATAGTGTGGACATTCGGGTGATTTAATCTGGGTCACTAAAACATCCTTGGTCTCTTTCTCTTTATGCATGTGTTTCTATGTAGCTCCACACTCTTGTCCGGAGAGCGAGCAGCTGTGCCGGAGGGTGCGATGCAAGACACGTGCTATTCTCTCGCATCGCTCTCTCACATTGCATCCTCAAGCTCAGCTGCTCGCTCTCCGGACAGTAGCGTTGAGCTGCATGTTTTTCTATGTAGCTCCATGCTCTTGTCCAGAAAGCGAGCAGCTGTGTCGGAGGATGCGATGCGAGACATGTGCTATGCTCTCGCATCGCTCTCGCAAGTTAATTATTAATATAATTATTTCTTATTTCTTATGAAGCCTAGCCTGTGTCTCCTCTTTATAGGATTGAAAAGATGGTGGCAATGGGGTCCTTCAGTAGACCCCCGGCTGCCAGGAACCCACTAGGATTGCGTGATTGCATTGTTGGTGATGATGGGGACTTAAGGTGAATGCCCCACCGGATGTCAACAAGTACATGCTGCTGTCAGAAATTCATTAACCCCTTTCCTTTCAGTTGTTTGAGTGGTAATACCAGGTATGGCCTACCAATAAAAGTGAAGCTGTTTCTGGAGAAAATAATATGGGCCCCCATTGTAGTTTTTTCGACAGCTGAAGACAAATAAGTTGATAACCGCGTATCTATAGCGTCTGTGAACTGGGCAGGTCCTTTTTTTCTTACACTGCTTGTTAATTTTCTCCCGGTGACATTATTTCTAGTTTTGCATTGCTCGGCTTAACTTACTGATGCTGAACATCTGTTAACAACTTTTACAAAGAGGTCTCTAAAGCAATTTGGGATTAAGATCTTACATATTGCAAATGAAAGTCACCAAAGCCCCATCTGCTTTCAGCGCGGTGTGTATTCATAGGTCGGTTTACAGCAAAATGTTATAAATTCAATTTATTTCATGTAAGTTAATTAGGTTTTGTTTGTTTTTGTTTTGTTTAATACGGCAATGGCCTTTGCTTGTAAGGTTGCTGGTCTTTGTTACAGCACCCGGCAGGTGGTCAATAATTCACAGGGTGCCAGGAGCAGATATTGATTATTTCTGGGTATCAGCAGCCGGAATCGGAGACAGGAGAGAACATGTATAAATTCAATTTCCCATTCGACAGAATAGCAAGATTATAAAATGGACAATTAACCCGACCGGAGCAACCTTATGGCTCTGTAGACAGCGCTTATAGGGAGTTTAATCTGTATCCAAGGGTTCCAGATGGTGGTATACGCTGGTATTTCATCTGGCCATGCTCCTGAAAAGATCCTGTTAATCGCAGTATGACTCTACTTATTCCTGGCCAATTGCAAGAGCTGAGATAGAAGACAAAGAGCTGCAGGACTGAGGCCAAAAAGTCACATCCGGGAGGGAATTTCACAAGTTCTGATACATCTGAAGGTCAAAATCATTGTGTAAATCAGAAGAAAAGTGCAGAAAAAGGAATGGAGGAATGAAAGTCTCGGGGTGTGTAAAAGTACTGTGCAAAGCTTTTAGTCAGGATGGAGTAAGAATATTTGCAAAAACAGAAGTGGTAATAGATTTTAGAATTTCACAAATTACAAAGTGAATAATAAACCCCTTACACACCTGCCTAAAACGTTTGCACAATACTCAATATATTGTATATTGAACAAAAGAAGACACATGGAAAAAAGAAAATCAGGAAAATTACGGTACTTTTTCTTTAAGCCAGGTTTTTAGGATAATTATTTTTTCCCAACTGTCTATTGTATGGGAAAAAACAACTGAAATCTTGCAATTTTTACATTGGTCTCTAGGCCCAATACCAGACTTATACTCCGTGTTCTGTACAGATCACTTTTACTCTCTTATTATCATCACAGAGAGTATTATAATGAATTTATGGTATATACAGTAGATAACGCAGGATCCACCATTCACAATAGGTGATGTCACAGCTCACCTCCTCCTGTACAATGACTGATAACACCTCTATACACAGTAGATAACACAGGATCCACCATTCACAATAGGTGATGTCACAGCTCACTTCCTCCTGTACAATGACTGATAACACCTCTATATACAGTAGATAACACAGGATCCACCATTCACAATAGGTGATATCACAGCTCACCTCCTCCTGTACAATGACTGATAACACCTCTATATACAGTAGATAACGCAGGATCCACCATTCACAATAGGTGATGTCACAGCTCACCTCCTCCTGTACAATGACTGATAACACCTCTATACACAGTAGATAACACAGGATCCACCATTCACAATAGGTGATGTCACAGCTCACTTCCTCCTGTACAATGACTGATAACACCTCTATATACAGTAGATAACACAGGATCCACCATTCACAATAGTTGATGTCACAGCTCACCTCCTCCTCCTGTACAATGACTGTTAATGTTGTTGAGCCCCAGGCACTGGGGTACTCGGGTATCAAGCTCAGAGGGGTTCACGGGGATGTCACGGGTGGCAGTGCCTGAGCCCGTGGCCTGTGTGACACTTCAATAAGGGGTTATGTACAGGGGATAAGAGTTATTGTCACATGACGCCACCTGTAGTACCTGGTGATGGGTCACCAGCACCACCACAGTCCTCCGGAGGACGATGGTATTGCGGCAGGAATGGCAAAGCTCTCTACAGGTGGAGCTGGTCCTCCGGGGTGGCGTAGAGAAAAAGGGCAGCTTGGAGTGGGACTTAAGGCCAGGGTAAGAAGCAGTATGGCAGTCTATAGGGAGGCTGGGATACACTTGAATAGAAAAAGTAGGAGATATTTGATTCAGCAGAAAAAATATTTTTATTTATTTCTTGCTTTTTTGTGTTGATGTAATAATTATTACATCAATACAAAAAAGCAAGAAATAAAAATATTTTTTCTGCTGAATCAAATATCTCCTACTTTTTCTATTCAAGTGTGTGCCTACTATACTAAGATTATATCTGAAAAAAATTTTTTGTGCACTACACAATTGGTGAGCCAAGTTCTAACAATTCATACAGGGAGGCTGGGGGCGGGGAAAAATAACGCACACACTCTGAAGAAAGTCTCTTTTACCTTTTACTGATGGTATTCACAGGTAAAGATGTCCAGAGCACTGTCAGATGACCAGGTGCACAGTGAGTCTCCACAGCAAGTGGGTATAAGGCCTCCACAGGTTCCCTGCTGTTGCTGAAGCCCTGTCTGTATGCAACACGACTGGCTTCCTCACTTTCTCTGGTCCTCTCTCTCCTCCTGCGCGGTCCACGGGATACCCTTTCTGATCACTGCTGTGTGCTTCCACATTATGGTGTCTGGCTCCCTCTTGCTGGGTACGCAGGGGGACTGGGTGACTGAAGTCTCCATGGTGTGCCGGGGTTTTCTGCAGTCCTAAAGTGTTCCTGCAGGTGCGGATCCCTGAAGTCCGGCACGTCTCGGGTAAACTTCCACTAGTTCCTCTACTCCCTTGGCTAAGCTCCGTGCCTTCTGTCTCCACTCCTAGGCTTGCTCAACGGCAGAAGGGCCACTCCGGGTCACTGGCTCGGGCCTAACCGTGGCACCGATCACCAGGACATCTTCGCAGCTCTTCTAGCGTCTACACACTCTAACTCCTCCCCCAGCAGCAGTATTTATAGGGGATCTCACCTAAACTCAGTGAGGCAAGCTCCTCCTACTGTGCCGGAGTACAAGGTGTTGCATGTAGTAGGTACCTGCTGTGGAAACCCAGCTGTGCAGTAGATAACACAGGATCCACCATTCACAATAGGTGATATCACAGCTCACCTCCTCCTCCTGTACAGTGACTGTTAACACCTCCCTACGTAGTAGATAACTCAGAATTCACCATTCACAATAGCTGATGTTACACTACACCTTCTTTCCCTCCCTTCACAATGACCTTAACTCAGAGCATGTCTAGAAAATACTCTATAAAGTCTTTGAATTTGTTCACACAACCATATTTTTGGTCCAAGTGAAAAAATGGACCGCACTCAGATCAAAGAGATTCAAAGGGGTCGTGCAGAAAAACATTTTTTCTCCTAATAGAATCTGTATGTGAAAAGAATCCGTAACTCAGATGAGAGTCATTCATTCAAGTCTATGGGTGTAAGAAAAAAATCAGATGCTGTATAGCATCTGACCTTCACGGATATATTGTATTTCTGTAACATAGGAAACTGTAAATGGTCCTGCACATTATTAAAAGCTGTAAAATAGGAGGTTGCACATGGACAACATATGATGCCAAAAAAATTACCTAACGTGTGTTGGTAAAAATTGGACCGATTTTCAGTTTTTTTATGCACTCATGTGAACCCACCCTATTAGTCAATGTCAGGCTGTTTCTCCCTATGTCCATAGGCCTCCCGACAACTCCTGTATAGCATAAGATCCTACAGTCCTGTGTGTAAGAGAAAACAGAGCATTTTAAGCAAAGAGCAGTAATAGGCCAACCGTCCTCCTTGCTGGGTGTTGATGGTAGAATTAATCTCTAGTAATGAGCAACCTCTACCATGCTCAGTACTTGTAATGAGCAATTGGATTTCTGGATGGGTGCGCCTCGAATTTACAAGTATAATGTAAGTGTCATGATGTGGCACAGCGGTAAGAGAATCAGGTAGCACTATAGTAACATGGGATAAGGGTGTTCAGGGAGCTAGTCTGGGGGTCCCTGACTGACCTTGCTCCCAGAGGTACCTCTGAATGTGAGGAGATCTTGGTTGCCACCCTTTCCCTATGCTTCTGATAAGCCATAGGCTAAGAGCCCCTACCTCCACCCATGACCGGGAAACAGCAACTTTCCTATGGAAGGTAAACTCCAGGCAGGATCAGCAGGAAGGCATGAGCACACACTGCACTACTTACTAACAGCACACATAGTAAATTCAGAGTGAAACTCTATCAGCAACACCTGGTGGAAGGAAGTGGAACTGCTTCAAGGATGAGGAAGTAGACAACTAAGTGATCTGACATTCCCCTCTACCTACCCATGCAAGCCGCACACAGCAATACAGCAGCATTAACACTGAATGTGCCAAAGAAAACTAACTCTGATTTAATTCATAGCAGCATTTCACATGGACTGCAAAGCAGTCAACAACTGACAGGAAGTCGATGGGAACTCAAGCATTTTTTTGGAAAATCTTCTGGAAAACTGCTTGATCCCCATTGACTTCCATTATCCTCGGGTACTCAAGTTGCACCCATCCAAGAATCCAAATGCTTATTACTAGAACTGAGCACCCGAGTATAATAGTGCTCACTCATCACCAATAATAGGTATACTTTAAATGTAAATATTCCCAATTCTGAAGAATATGTATTTTTATACTTTTGACATAATTGAGCCTGCACCTTTGTTCTGGATGAGTAGGACATGTGGCACCATTGTTAAAATCTGTCATTCAGAAACGACCCTAAAAGTTACAGACAGATTCAGAAATAACAATGGACAACTGAATCCAGTTCTAATCCTAACTTCCTTCGAGAATTTCATTCTGCGGAATCATTGCTTGGAATTTCTGGGAAAATAAAAAATAAAATATCCTCAGGTACCTTTACATGCGCTACATTTCTAGGTGGCTACAGTAAAGTACTGGTTGCAGTGAAATCATGAGAGATTATTCCATTGTACACAGCACAAGATAGAACCTTGTCTCCATGATTTCACTGCAACCAGTAAGTTACCTGTAGCCACCCTAAAATGTAGCCGCGTGTAAAGACCTTAAAGTTACCCCTGAGATAATGTACATTACTAAAGGATTGCACAAAATCCTATTCCTGTTCAAAAAAAAGCACAACAGGCACTAAATCTCTATCTTCAAAGAAATAGAATATGTCCTAATTACAGTTTCCCACATCCGCCCATCAGAGAAACTAATAATCACCATGTCCAGCAGTGTACACATAGAGAGAGTGTTAGAGAGGCTTTCTTTGGGGTTGTTTGAGGATGCCACCTAAGAAGATTTACCAAATAAGCGGTTCTACCATGTGTCTATTTGTATTCTAGTCATTATGAACACTATAAGACTTGAATTTTTTTGGAGATCTAAATTCATGAAGCCCATATAAGCTCTTAGGTAAAAAGGGTTGTCTTACTGTAAAGTGCAGGGGAAAGACGACAGGATGACACTGTTAACTCTCTGCTATAGAGTTTGCAGAAAGTAACCTTTAAAAGGTGTTTTCCAACGAACAAAGTTTACTTTGAAGTTCATTTTATTGAATAGATTCTGGAATAAGGTAAGAAAGTGAGACAAGAAAAAGCAAATAGCAAACTGTTCTTTGTCTGACAAGAATCCTTCGTAGTGGGGCTGAAGCTAAAAGCAAAATCCACATTGAAATATAGCCAGCAGAGAAGACGAGCATAAGGAGGGTATAAATAGCCACACCTGAAATGTGATAGGGCAGAGCAAACAAGCAAATGAAAATACTTGTTGACCACAAACCAAAAAGAATAAAGTAAATGTGAACGATAATCAGCACTTGGACAGGGATTGGCCATGCTGTGGCTCAGGGGAGAAAACACCTGACCACACAGCACAAGGTCAACAGATTGAATCCTGAGGCATGACAGAGGTGCCCTCTCTGGGACTGTCAGATATAGGCTAGGGTCACATTTGGAAGGCACAGTGCGATTACCGCATCCAGATCCAGATGCGGTAATCACATGTGCCTTCAGACACATCTTGACTTCAAAATGTGTCCCTAAACCTGGATCCGGTAACTGAATTGCTCATAATGTGCAATCCGCTTGCCTTATGCCTTATTCATCCCTTCTTCCGCAGGGATGAACAAAGAGTTAATGTTAATATTATATGTGGCAACATGTCTCCAGGGAGTGTCCAGCGCTGCCCATAGAACTAATGTTAAAGCTTTCAGGACCATGGATAGCAGCATGTACAGTACGCACATTACATACTGTATCTCCTCTTTACAGCGAGGAGCCGCCGGCTGTCATTGATAAAACTGTAAAAGCCGACAAAAGCCGGCAATACTATAATAAAGAGATTTAACCCCTCATATGCCGCTCTATGTGGCCAACTTGTCTGTAAGGAGGGTGGACACTCCCTGGAGACATGTTGCCCACATATAATATTAACATTAACCCTTTGTTCATCCCCGCCGCAGGGATGAACAAAGCATACAGCTACCGCAGGCATTCATATGTGCCTTGCAGTAGCCGGATAGGCTCCCATAGGCGCCCAGTATAGCATCCCCGCTGCGGTTTTCAAACCGCTTCGAAAAATGCATGATTTTTCACTCAGACAGCGAAACCAGAATGCGGGAATTGGATTGCATTAAGTGCAATCCGGTTTTATAATGGGCGCCTATGGGCTGCGGATCCTGATCTGGTTTTGAGCATTTTTAATGCTCCAAACCGGATCAGGATCTGCAAACCAGACCGCATGGACGGAAGCAGATTACAAAAGCTTTGCAAGCGGACATACATCATCCTTTTTTGAAGACCTATAGCACCAGATTGAGAAAAAGCTGAAATATCATGTTATGTCATAACTTCTCCAGTTGTACCAATATATTTATTTAATATCTCCATATGGATCATTTGTTGAACCAGAATTAAGCATCGGCTCTACAAACCTAGTAGTATTGATGTATTACAAGGACAGCCATTCATTTGTATAGTCAACATGAATTGCCAGATATGGGTTCAAAGGTTGAAGAAGCCAAACTCAGGACAATCAGTTAATCTTGGGTCACAAGAGATCATAATAACTAGCTGAAAAAGAACCAGTATTAGGGCATGGTTGTACAAACATACAGACGGTAGCAGGTTAGTAGGGAAAAATATGGGCCTATTTTCCAAAACTGTTGCCTGAATTTTTGGCTCTTAAAAGTGTTATCCACTTACGTCAATATCAGTAACCACCTAGTAGCCACGTTGAGGCATGTTTTGTATACTGGGTCCCTACACTTAGTCACACCCCTATATCTGTATTAAAAATCTTCTATTTTATGGGCGAGTAGGAACCTACTAACAGAGTACAATAGCATCGCAGGTCAATGGGGGGTCAATGGGAGGTTCCTACTTACCCGTAAAATAAGAGGTTTTCAATCCAGTTAGAGGCTGTGACTAAGGGTGCCTTCACATTTGCGTATGGGAAGGCAGCGTATGCTGCTTTCCCATACGCAGTCAAACGCATGCGCACTGCGTTCCTATGTTTAACATAGGAACGCATAGTCCCTGCGTTTGCTGCGTTCGGGTGCGGATGCGGACGATATCTGCTCCCTCCAGGGTCCTGCGTCCGCACCCGGGACGCAACTTGTTGCATTTTTTGGAGTATGAAAAATCCGCAACCATCCGCATGCGGACACCTGCGGATATTATTAGCATTGCTGTCTATGGATATGCAAGGCTAAGCAACACATTGCGTATGACTTGTTTTGGGACGCATGCGGACAGCATAGTGCGCATGCCCAGAAAAGGTTTAAAGGTAGACGCCCACTCTCCACCCATGAGAATAAACGCAAGCGGATGCATAAACGCATGCATACGCAAGGAAACGCTGCGTTTTTTAATAGGATTTTGGATGTACTTGCATATAAAAAAAACGTGCGTTTGACTGCGTATGCATGCATATTGCCTTGCGGATACGCATGCGCATCATACGCTGCTGCGGCAAACGCTAATGTGAAGCCAGCCTTAGCGTATACGATACATGCCTCTACATGGCTACTGGGCGGCTATCGATATGGCCATATGTATAAACTAAGTGACTCATTTTTTTTATTTCTCCTTAGCTCTAATATTGTTCTATATTCAATTATATGTCTTAGTATTCCAGAGTGCTTTTTTTATTGCAATGTATCGTGTTCAGCCTTACACCTGTGCACGCTATAGGATTGAGTGTCGCAGATTTTTTCTTGTCCACATTAGACAAGCTATTGCCTATCCATACTGATTGGTGGGGATCCTATTATGGGGGCCTTGGAGAACAGGGAGTTTATATAACTTACAGAGCACTTTTATTACCATTACAAAATGAAGCAGAAGGTCAGATGTCCAAATGTCGATCCATTCATTCATTGGGCTGACAGAAAAAGCCAAGTGCAATGCTTGGCAACCACATAGGAAATGGATGGAGGAACAGTTGAGCATGAGCCCTACTGCTAACTTCTAGAAAATTTTGGGTCCCAGCAGTCAGAGCCCTTGTTCTGGTGAGCCCCAAGGCTTTGGGTTTCTACTTCACAGCATGAAGCCAGCTTTAATCTCTCTGAACTCCTCTGATTCTGCAGAGGCTAAACTGCAGCATCAGAGAGCATATAGTTTGGGTGAGTTACTCAGCCATGAAACTGGTCTGAACTGTCAATCATCTGGAGTGCCACCATAACCAGCAGGAATCCGGGATGTGTAGTAGAGCTGTGCTCCTGAGGATTGAAATTAGACAACTTCTTTAACCACATGGACAACATTTTTGATCACTAACTACATGTTTATGATTAGCTATTGAGATCCAATGCCCGACAATTCCTGTATTGTAACCCACTGCGGATCAAGATAGTCAAATCACATTGGACGCTTATTACAGTCATCTTTTCCACTAATATGATATATGATGCAGACATGTCTGATGCGAAAGTGTTGGATCTAAAGTGTCCAGATATGAAATAGACCTGAAATTATATGAAGCAACTGGGCTCCATCATCCGCCCTGTATCATAATTCATCTGCACTCCTCTGACCATCACCTAATCATCATGTGTTTCTCTACAGAATGTTTGACTGTATGGCCCAGCACCAAATTGTAATGCTGTTCTGATCTATTTTTTCTACTGAAAATATCCGGGGTATGTTTGACTGTATGGCCCAGCACCAAATTGTAATGCTGCTCTGATCTATTTTGTCTGCTGAAAATATCTGGGGTATGTTTGACTGTATGGCCCAGCACCAAATTGTAATGCTGTTCTGATCTATTTTTTCTACTGAAAATATCCGGGGTATGTTTGACTGTATGGCCCAGCACCAAATTGTAATGCTGCTCTGATCTATTTTGTCTGCTGAAAATATCTGGGGTATGTTTGACTGTATGGCCCAGCACCAAATTGTAATGCTGTTCTGATTTATTTTGTCTGCTGAAAATATCTGATTCTAGCATCAATGTAACTGTCCGCCTCCCTGCCCCCCCATGCCTGTTTATGATCCTTTGTTCAAATATGCCTGTGAGTGACCATTTGGTACATCCTTGCTTGGCCATGGGTTAATGTACTCCAATTCCCTCCCCCTTTCCCCACACCTGAAATCAGTATCATTGAGCATATTAGGAGCCTTGCCTAGTCTTATGCAGATGTGTCTGATACGAAAGTGTCGGATCTAAAGTGTCCAGGTATGAAATAGACCTGGAAGGTACGGACAGAAAGCCACTCAAACAATGTCTATAACCCTATTCTCTACTAATCATCACCATGTCTTTAACGTCACTGTTTGTGTTTCTATGTGCCATCACCACCAACTTGTATCACCCTATCCCTCCTCCATCACCACTCATCCACATCAGCCCCTCTCTCCTGCCCTACCCTATGTACAGCTCCCATGCCATCTTCAGTTTACTGAGGATTCTCATCCCACCATATTCTAACATTTGTCATAATAAACCAAGTCCTAAATCTAAAAACTATCTGCTCTTCATCTTTTTGCTGCTGCTACTGTCAGGTGATATCTCCCCCAAACCTGGTCCGCCCTCTAACTTCAACCCCTGTCCCACCACACATAGAAACCCCACTAACCTTATTACCATCACTTGCGCTCCTTCATCTCCCTCTTTTAACTGCGCTCTCTGGAATCCATGATCTGTATGCAACAAACTTCCCTTCATTCACAATTACTTCCTTACCAACTCTCTTAACCTGCTGGCCCTCACAGAAACCTGGATCCAGGATTTAGACACTGCCTCCCCTGCTGCTATTTCTCATGGTGGCCTTCATTTCTTTCATTCCCCTAGACCTGGGAACAGACATGGTGGTGGAGTTGGCCTCCTCCTGTCCCCACAATGTACTTTCCAGGTCATTCCTCCAGCCCCATCACTCTCATTCCCATTCTCATTCTTCTTTTGAGGTCCATACCATTAGGCTATTCCATCCCCTCCCCCTCAAAGTAGCAGTGGTATACCGCCCCCCCCAGGGTCACCCACCCAGTTCCTCGACCATTTCTTCGCGTGGTTCCCGCATTTCATGTCCTCAGATTTACCAACCCTTATTCTGGGAGACTTTAACATTCCCATAAACAGCCCCATCTCCCCATCTGCATCCCAGCTCCTATCTCTAACCACCTCTCTTGGCCTCTCACAGCTCTCAAACTCTGAGACGCACAAAGACGATAACACCCATGACCTCGTCTTTACCCGGCTCTGCTCATCCTCCTCCTTAAATAACTCACCTCTTCTCTCCGACCACAACATTCTCTCCTTCTCACTAACTAACCCTCGGCCACCACAGCCCACATCCAGAAATCTACAGGCCATTAACCCTCATGCACTCACAGACTCCCTCATCTCATCTCTGTCCCCAATCTCTTCAATCTCCTGTCCAGATCAGGCAGTAAATCACTACAATGACACTCTCAGAAACTCCCTGGACCAAGTAGCGCCCCTCACCCTCAGAACCTCCAAACAGAGAACAAAACAGCCTTGTCTCACATCACAAACTCGATTCCTCCAGCGATGCTCTAGGAGTGCTGAACGTCTATGGAGGTAAAACTCGCTCACTAAGAGACTTTATCCACTATAAATTCATGCTCAAAACTTACAACTCTGCTCTTCACCTTGCCAAACAGACCTACTTCACCACCCTGGTCTCCTCACTATCCAGCAATCCAAAAAAACTCTTTGACACCTTTCACTCTCTCCTCAGTCCTAAAGTGCAGGCCTCCATCACTGACCTCTGTGCTGATGACCTGGTTTCTTACTTCATGGAGAAAATAGACAACATCTGCCAGGAAATCAGCTCTCAGCCTCCAAGCACTGCCACCCCCATTCTTCCCCACATCTCCTCTGGTTCACTCTTCACATTTGACCCAGTCACAGAAGAAGAAGTCTCCAGGCTCCTCTCTTCCTCTCGTCCCACCACATGCACTACTGACCCCATTTCCTCACACCTGCTCCAGTCCCTCTCTCCAGTCGTCACCACTCATCTAACCAAAATCTTCAATCTCTCCCTCTCTTCTGGCATCTTCCCCTCCTCCTTAAAACACTCGATCATTACTCCATTATTAAAGAAAACCACTCTCGACCCATCCTGCACAAATAACTACAGACCAGTCTCCAATCTCCCCTTCATCTCTAAACTCCTGGAGCACCTGGTCTACTTCCGCCTCACCCGTTACCTCTCCGCTCACTCTCTTCTAGATCCATTACAGTCTGGTTTCCGCCCCCTTCACTCTACAGAAACTGCCCTCATCAAAGTGATTGATGACCTTCTGACAGCAAAACGTAATGGTGACCACTCTCTGCTTATTCTCCTTGACCTCTCTGCAGCTTTTGACATTGTCGACCATCAGCTCCTATTCTCTATGCTGCACTTCATTGGCATAAAGGACACTGATCTCTCCTGGCTCTCCTCCTATCTTTCTGACTGCTCTTTCAGTGTATCATTCGCTGGCTCCACTTCTTCCCCTCTTCCTCTCACTATTGGAGTCCCTCAGGGTTCAGTCCTTGGCCCTCTACTATTCTCTCTCTACACAGCCCCGATTGGACACACCATCAGCAGATTTGGCTTCCAGTACCATCTTTATGCTGATGACACACAACTATACACTTCCTCCCTGACCTTACCCCTGCGGTATTAAAGAACACCAATGATTGTCTAGCTGCAGTTTCCAATATCATGTCCGCTCTCTATTTGAAACTAAACCTTTCCAAAACTGAACTTCTTCTGCTCCCCCCATTCTCTAACCTCCCTAAATCGGACATCGGCACCACGATAACGCCTAGGCAGCAGGCTCGCTGTCTGGGTGTTATGTTTGACACCGATCTCTCCTTCTCCTCCCACACACAATCTCTCATTCGCTCCTGTCGCTTACACCTGAAGAATATCTCTAGAGTCCCGCCCCTTTCTCACCATGGAAACAACAAAAACCCTCACCGTGGCCCTAATCCATTCCCGCCTTGACTATTGCAATTCTCTATTAGGCTGCCTCCCCCTCACCAGACTTTCTCCTCTCCAATCCATCCTTAATACAGCAGCCAGGATCACCCATCTGGCCAATCATTACTCAAATGTCTCTGCTTTGTGCCAGTCCTTGCACTGGCTGCTCATACACTACAGGATCAAATTCAAATTGCTTGTTCTCACCCACAAAGCTCTTCACAGTGCAGCTCCTTCCTACATCTCCTCCCTCATCTCTGTCTATCACCCCACCCGCTCTCTACGTTCTTCAAATGACTTTCGACTAACATCTGCACTAATCCGATCCTCCCACTCCCTGCTCCAAGACTTCTCCAGAGCTGCACCAATCCTCTGAAATGCTTTACCCCAAGGAATCAGGACTATCCACAACTTGCATGGCTTCAGACGATCCCTAAAAACACATCTTTTTAAGGTGGCCTATCATACTCCCTAACAGAAGTCCTTTGTACTGTAGATAGTGAATGGGCTATCTCTCTTGACATTACTCTTCTACAAACACCACCAAACCAGAATGTTCTACACAGACTGTCTGATGACCATCCATGTAAGCTTATTTCTATGCCCCATTTCCTCAAGATGCCTGGACAATGAGTGCAATAAGCCCCTGTACCTTGTGCAACCCCTATCCCGTTGTAGATTGTAAGCTATTTTGAGCAGGGTCACCTTCATTTCTTGCTTTGTGGTATTTTCTTTTTCACATTGATTCTATGCCTATTATTTTGTATCCAATTATTGTACTGTATTTGTTCTCTACTGTAATTACTTACTGTACTATATTTTCTGTACTCTAACCCTACAATGTAAAGGTTGCGGAATATGTTGGCGCTATATAAATAAAGATTTATTTATTATTTTTATTACTAGCTGTGAGCCCGATGCAAATGCATCGGGATTCTAGAACGTGCGTTAATTAGATGGCCGTAGTGGAATAGTAAAAGTGTTTTTTTCCCATTGATAAAAATGTATGAATGAGCCTTCAATGTGATTGGTTGGTGTGTATTTGAATGTGATTGGTGCGATTTGGATCCGTGGGCGGGGCTTCCAGAAACTCGCGGCGGCCATCTTTATTCCTCAGTTACCGGAGCGGACCGAAGAGGGAACATCGAGGAGCCGGAGCTCGGTGGAGGAAGAAAGAAGACCGCCGGATGGAAGACTCGCAATGCCCGCTACGCGGGCAATGCTTCGCCGTGTACCTGAGACTCGCAATGGCCACTGCGCGGCCATTGCGAGTCGAGTTAGAACTCCACATGAGGACGCCGGAAGTAGCCCGGAAGGGGCAAAAAAGCTATTCGCGATTATATAATAGATTATTATCATTATGATACAGCAATGAGCAAACTAACACCAAATCTTATTTCCTGGAAATGCATGTGTATCTATATCGAAGTATTTTAAATGACATTTCCTCTATACATAAAAAATAGTTCACATACTGATAAAAATCTCTAATGTCTATCTACCGAAACTGTTGCATGCGTATAGTTTTCTACAAAGCATCAAAAAAACACCACATCCTGCTGGGCGAAACTGAAAATAGGACTCGCTATAAGGTCATTTTCCTAATGAACAGAAAAGAACACAAAAATGACCTTTTTGTTTTGTGGTGTCAATAGAAAGGACAAGGGGAATTCGAGTATGAAGCTAACATTTTATCTACCGTATTAAAACTACTTCTATCGATTGCCATTAATAATAATCCCAACTTCTTTAAAGGGAAACTGTTAGATTTTACTTATCAAATTAGTGGTATGGCTGTAAACATCATAGAACAACTATAAGTGAAATTGCAACACCAAGAAGGAAAAGTTATGGAATTATGGACAACACAGGATGAATACTCATCATTTATGATCTGCAAATAATGAAAAAATGAAAACAAAGGTTTCAAAACATCTAGATTTCTTCAGTATCAAATGTTCTGTCACGCTGAAATCATCAAGATCCTCTGCTGGCAGCTCCTTTTAATTGCTGACTATTGACACTGACCTACCCCAGGGTTGTGGGGTACTCGGATCCCGGGTGCTGATTAACGGTGCTGTCACTGGTGGCTGGTGCCCGGGTCCGTGGCCCTGCTGGTCGCTAAAAAGGGGATTAGTAAAAGTAAAATAAAGAATAGTGTATTGTTCATGACGCCACCTACAGTACCTGGTAATGTTACCAACGCTGCTTTCAGACCTCCGGGGATGATAACGCTGCAGCCAGATGGTGTTGCTCCCTGCAGGTGGAGCAGGATTCCCAAGGCAGGGATGGATGAATTTGATGTGGCCAGGGCTAGGGGTACTCGGACACCGGGGGCTGATGACTTGAATGGGGAGTCACAGGTGGATGGCTACCCGGTTCCGTGCCCTGGATATCATTTGAGTAGATGGTGGGGAATAAGGGAGTATTTATAGGGGATCGTGACACCACCTGTAGTTCCCGGTAATATAGGTACCGGCGATGCACGCCGGCCGCTGTGGTGATGGTGGGTGCAGCAGAGTGTGGTACAGTTCCCTACAGGTGGAGCTATTACCTCAGGGCAGCGGTGAAGGAGGTGGGAGATGAGGGGAGTTGTAGTGATGGTTGGTGTTGCAGTTCTTACCCCTCTGCTGAGCTGCTGATGGTGCTGAGCCCTCCGGGCACTGCAATAGGGATAACTGAGTCCAATTCAAATTTAACTCCAATTTAATGGGTACCGGTAGATGGTGATGGTACACGGTACAGTCTGGTTTACCGGGGGTCTGTCACCAGTTCCAGGTTCCCCGTTATGGAGTCTCTGGATCTTCTTCCCACTATGGCTTTCTGGGTCTAATTTACTCTTCTTAACTCTACCACCCTCGCAGAGCTCTCCCGCCAGTCCCTTGATCTCCCACGGTGGGGTACGGGTTTCCTTTGCCGGTCCTGACGGGGCCAGATACTACTCCCGCCACCGGTACTCGGGCCATTGCTCCTGTGATCTTGGATCTAGTTTTTGGTCCAGAGGGGCGAGGTACCTTGTGGTGCTGCCAGCTACCCCTTTAGTGATGGGTCTGCAGCTCGTCGGTCTGCGGCCAAAGATAAACGTCTGACCGCTACGGCTACCCGCACTGCCGATGTTTCCCCAACGTGACCAGCCGGTTCCAACCAGTCCTGGCCCGTTGCCCTCTCTCCCTCCCACTACTCTATCCTAGGCTCCACCCCCCCATGCTGGGACCTACTAAATTACCGGCCCCCATATTCTAAGTGGTGTGGTCCTAGGTGGGTGTAAAAATAGACTCCATAAGGTGAATCTTGAACTGACAACTTTACAGGGTTAACACATTATTATTAAGGTGCAATACTACCCTGTGGCGCCTAACCATAGGGGTGCCACAAATGGATTTCTCAATAGAAGGCGGCTCTGCAGGTGGAGATTTGATGCTGTTTACCAGCTTAATGGAAATGAGACACAGGAGACCTTCTTGCTCTGCACGGGTGTTTACTGGCAACTTGTTAAGGCAGTTCTCACTGGTACACAGTCACGGGTAGCTGGCTGGGTGGTCACCAGAAGATGCAAAGTCTCTTTGAGGCCCTCTACGATGTTCCTTCAGGTTTCGACCTCTGTCCTCACTTTCTCTACCTGCGCTTTTACTTGTAGGCTCCTGCTGCTGCTTGAAGCTAAGCTGCTTGCCCTCTCTCTCCTGCATGTGCCATATGATAGGCAGCTTGAGTCCCGTTTCAGGGGTCACTCTTCACTGAAGACCCCGGGCTCTATTATGCTGCTTTGCCTCCTGACACTGTGTGGCTGAGAAACCTGGAATTCCCCACCTTCCGTTATTGACTGCCGGGATGTGTAACCCTGCACAGACTCAGACCCAGTGTCCGTTCTCTGTGCTTTCCTCTGAGGCGAGAAAGACACTCCTCGACTCCCCCAGGCTTTCCTCTCCTTTCTCCTCAGTTCCACCCCATGGCCTTTCTACCTGACTCACTTCTTCCCGCTCTTTCCACTAAGCTCCTCCCACCAGGGCTGGGTCTCCCAGACAAACAGGTTAATCCTTTAGTCCCCCTAATTCTAGGTGTGTGAATGCAGGGATGAGGGCCTCGATTAACATCACATCCTCTGGTCACTGTGATACCACACACACTGATCTGGGTGCAGTACCCCTTCTGTGGCGCACTGACCAGTGGGGCACCACAACACCACAAATGTCAGAAGACAAGTCTGGAGACACTGCAAGCTGTGGGAGTATTTTTAGGCTATGTAGGCAATTCACAGTAGCACGAGTAACATGTGCCATGGCATTGTCATATTGAAAAACACCACCGAAGTCCCTTTCATGAGCCTTTATGAAGGCTTCTTCATTGCATTACCTACTTGGTCCCAAGACCAATCTCTGGCTATCATTGCATCCAAGACAAAGGTGGGACTCCTCCCGGAAGAGGACAGACCTCCATTCAAGCTTCCATTGCCATACTGCTCTGCACCATGATGGTGTTTCAGTACAGTTGCATGAGGTCAATAGTGCATTGTAGCCCACTGTCAAGGAAATGCCCTCTGTCGGCTTGTTGAGACGCTATTTGATGCCTCGCTATGTGAAGTACAATATCACTTAAATATAAATTAAATATCACAGTAAAAAATGGTTAATTACCAGGCATTATTGAATCTAAACCAATCACATGGTCAGTAACATGAAGAGAACATCTGTCACGCGCTTAGTTGGCGCTGACATTGCTGGATGCTGCTGTGTATGTTTGTCTTTAAAAGCTGCATGGTTGATAGTTGTGAAGGTCCTGGCCCTGTGTTGTGAACTGCATTCACTATTAGGTTCCACTGCTGGTTGAGGGGTTAATGTGTGACTCACCTGACCTCCCCTCTCCCTAGCCTTTAAGTAGCCTCTCCTTCCACCAGGTGGTGATGCTGATAGAGTTTTTCACTCTATGCCTGGAAGCTGTGCTGTGCTGACCTGTGTGTCTATGTTGCTGAGGTCCTTTCCTTTGAAGTTGCTGTATCCCAGTTCTGTGGAGGGAGGTGAGCGGGGAATAGTGCAGGGCTGGTGGAGGAGTTTTAGGGAGAGGCTGGATGCCCGAACCTTCTCACCTTTAGCTATACCTTCAGGATCAGGGCCATTGAGGGTTCCTACACTAGGGTCAGACTAGTCTTCCCTGGTCACCCTGCCCATACCTGCACCGTGACAACATCACACTGGTCTTACTCCTGGGAATGTGGTGTTGGATGGCAAAATACATATTTGCTAGACCCCTCCAGTCCTTATTCCAAGTCCACAGTTGGACATTAACTTGATTTAGTTGTGGGGTCACTGTTAAGCATTTTCTCCAAAGTGTCCCAGCTGCTGTTTTTCGACACATGATCACCTGTCACTTGAGCTACTGTGAGCAGCCTTCCTGGCCAAACATGTTACCATGACCTGAAGAGTTTCTATACTTGTCTTCCATCAAGAACATTTGGATCGTCTTTGGTCAGTATGAGGATGTTAAGTTGTGGGTTGTAATAATCACCTAGGCAGGTTAACAATTTTTGTTTGTATCTGTACATGATATTACAGTAACTCTGGGTACATGGCCACAATGTGATGCCACCAGTCCACAAGATTAGAAATCAGTGGACAACAATAGTCCTTAAGTTAGTTTCTAAAATCCAGAAGGTAATACCACAGCTGTAACATGTGTACCCAGGTTCAAACTATTTAGTCCATCCATAAGCATCAGGACCTGGCTTCAGCACTAATTTTCTCCCTCCCAATTCACAGCACCAACTAACCTCCCTAAACATGTGTCTTCTTCTTTTCTTGGAATAATCCCCCTAGTTGGGCAAAGATAAACACCCCCTATGCCTTTAACCATCAGTTTAAACATTTACTGAAGTTCTCCAGCCAGTTTGCAAAGTTCATAGGAGGAGCAAAAGACTCACAACTCCCCAACCATATGCAGGACATTGAATGGTAATGTAGAGCTGACATCTGCGAATCTTGATGACTTGGTCATCAAAGTGCCTTCAGCGAGGCACAAAATTCCTCCGGTTGAAAACCGCACTAATAGCAGACAAGATGTGTAAGTGCGGGGATTTCTGAGTATGGAGCACATTCTCGATTCTGAATAAATTGAAATGTTTTAAAAATTTGTTCCATCATTTGCAGTTGATTTACGTGTCTGTCCACCCGGTGATTTCCATAACTCCATGAATCTTCATTCTTTGTGCTGCAATTTAAACGTTGAATACAAATAAAACCTGTCTTGTAGTAATCTGATGTCCCAGAGCTGAAAATACAAGCTTTGAAGCCTCATGCAAATTAGTCTGGACGTGCACTGTGTCGCATACGTGCACTCTGACTATAATTTGCATGTGACGTCAGAGCTTGATATCTCAGCATTGGGACATTGGATTATTGTAGGATCGGTATCATTGTAAGTGCTCTTCTATGACCTATACAGCCATGCCACTAGTGTTCAAGTCATCCTGACAGGTTTCTTTAAAATCCAATGTATTATAATCCAGAAGGTCTAAAATGTATTCCTTTGCAGTATAAAAATAAAATATATTTTGTAACTGCATAAAAGCAGATGACTGACAAAGAGAATTAGTAAACATTGTTTCATAATGTCATACTTGCATATTTTGTGTTATATATTTACATCATATTTTTACATTTCTTCCTACGGGATTTCTTCCCTTACGTGTAAGTTTTATGTAGTTTCCAATGACTGTGTGATAAAGCAGATACATCAATAAAATCTTATGTATCAATTCCTACTGATACTGGATTAAGACATTTCCTTTCAGTTATACTTTTGTTTTCCCTTCAGTAATACTTGTGTTTCTACAGTTTATTATAAGTAAAAAGACTACGCAAAATAAATGTCATCTAGGCCACGTCGTAAATTTCTTGCTCTGATGTAAACACGTTTCCACCTTACAGGCATTTGACCCAAAGTACTGATGAAATATAGTAAGAAAGGTAACCTGATGGCCAGAATGACTGAGGCATTTTCTTGCTCAATACAGCAGTAATTCTTATCGACTAATGGATGGATACTAAGCGGCCGCAGTAGTGCCAATTCTTGGACGTTAAAGGCCCCTGAGTTGCATTACATCTTGGAAATGCAACTTATTTTTTTGAAAACCTCTTGTGACATTGTCATGCATAGAACAGGTCCTGTGCCTGATAAGATTAAGAACCCTGTCACGATGACTTAAGAGTTAACAGGGAGCCAGGGCCCCTGATCTGTTGCTCAAGCTAGGGAGCCCTGTACTATTACTAACTCAGGGTTATTCCTAATGGTGGGGAGGCCTGAGTCTCCTTTCCTGGCCCTGCTTCTGACAAGCTCTGATCTGATTCCTACTCCCCCTCCCTTCGGGACATGAGAGTAATGAACAGTGGCATAACTACCGCGGTCGCAGCGGTCGCGAGCTCCCCGGGCCCCGTGCCTCCAGTCACCGCGGCGACCGCAATAGCGCTGTAAGAGGAGCGGAGGGAGGGCTGGGAGTGACAGAAGAGCAGGTATTCGCGCCGGCCAACACCGCCAGCACCCACCCCGCTCCTCATCCAAGGGGCCCCGGACTGCAACTTGCACCGGGGCCCACGGCTCTGTAGTTACGCCACTGGTAATGAATCCTACAGAAAAAGACAGATAAGGAAAAACCAAAACTCTGTTACTAAGCAAACACATAGGTAAAGACAATGAGAGTAGCAGAAGGAAAAACAAGAGCAGAAAGGGAGCTACAGGACAAGAGGGGAGAAGTTCCACAACTGCACCAAGTAAATAGCACAACTTTCACCAGAAAGTCTGGGACATCACATGGGGCGGGCGCTCCCAGGCCATGGGGTACTCAAGAATCGGATCACTGCTACTGTCGGTGGGGAGTAACGGGGGTCGTGACTTGGTCATGTGCCTGGGCGTCAGTTGAAAAAGGCATATGTACAGGGGAGGTTGTTGTGACACCATCTGTAGTATGTGGTCAGGGTGACCACTGCTGCCATATTCTTGCTGGGGACGGTGACGAGGGGCAGCGTAGATGGTAAGCCCTCCACGTGTAGGGCTGGGTTTCCCCGGTCAGGTGTAGTGGGGATCTACGTACTGTGGATGCTGCAGCGGTATCTCTTCTGTAGCTTTTCCAGCCAGCACGCAGGGACAGCAAGGCAGCTGCACAGGTGGAGGTCTCTACTGCTGTTTCAATAATAAACAGTCTCAGGGAATTTTGAGCTTACCAGGTACTTTACTGTTCAAATTCTTAGCAGACAAGTTACAGTTCACAGTTCTCAGTCTTAGTTCTTATACCTATCCGGGGACCCAGGTTCTACTGCAGCTCAGACGGTTCCTCTGCGTCACTTCTCTCAAGTACCTTTCAGGCCCTGCATGTCTCTCTCTGTCCTCGCTCACGGTTCGGTCTGGCCATCATGAGCTTATTAGTGATGCTTGACTCTGCTTTATGGTCACTAGCCCTAGTTCGATGGCCGTGTTCCTACTCTGTGGTGGTAGGTAGGTCACGGGTCATAGAGCCCACGCCAGGTTGTCTCGTGAGTGGGGTCTTACAGTTTCCCCGGTCACCTCTACAGAGCCGGCTCTCTGTCTTTCCTGGCCTAGCCCTCCAGTGACTCAGGTGTGATTTGGGCTCACCAGGCTCCCTCTGTCTCTCTGGTTCTCAGCTCTGGTTCCTCCGGCCAGCTATATTGGTTGGTGCTCCCACTATTCTGTAGTGTTCAGCTGTAGGATGTGTCTGCTTGCGGTGCTTCTTCCCTTGCCTCTGTCTCTACAGCGAACTTTCTTCCTTGGGTAACTGCCTCCAAGGTTTTGTGTCCTCCAGGGAACCTCTCCTCCTGGGAATCCACCCCCCCAAATTAGTGTTCCAGTGTTTTTAGCATTGTTCCTCCACTCACTTGTCAAGATCTGTCAAACTCTCCACCCACACTTCTCTAAACTTCCGCCATCCCTTTCCTGACATAGAGTTCTGGGCGTAGGGTCAGTGTGTGTTGGTGTGTGTGTGTGCCTAAGTCAACCGTCTTCCTCATCTGGTTGCAGTTCACCCTGTGGCTGCCCTGGTCTCAGGGGCTCCACACCACACCTCAAAGACCAACATAGAATAAACTATAGCTGACATGGGAAGGATTCCACCAGCATAAATAGGAGGGGAGCAGCTGTGATAGGCCTCCCCACAACATGTGATAAAAGGAGCAAGCAAACCAGCAGAGATTAGCTTTTGCTAGCCTGCCTATGTATCAGCACACAGCTGTCAACGCCCAAGTCTGCCTGTGTTGATCTCAGACACCAGGGAAACCATCATGTGGAGCATCAGAATCTGAAATCTAAACTGAGCTCAATGCCGCTATGACAATCAGCAAAGTTTGTGCAAAACTCCATGTGACAGCCCCTCCCAGATGTTGCTTAAAACCAGAATATCCCCAATGTCCCAGGATAGAAGACAAGGTGTCCTCATTCCATTTTAAAGATTCTCAGACAATGTCCGGACTCAAAGAGAACATGACAGCTGATCCCCATTCTCAGAACCGGTGAGGTTTCCTCCAAATGACCAAACAGCTACTTTGGGGCCACTGGAGAGAGTTGGTTTATTCCGGGTTAGTCCTTGCGTGGAGGTTCTTACAGGGATGTTGTGGCACCCCAGGGGTTAATGTGCCACAGAAACATCAACACGGGTTGACTCCCCACACAACACTGGACACTGCACTTGCACCTCTAGACCAGAAGGGGGAGCTAAAGCAGCTCCCTTATATACTCTGGTGTCAAGATTAAGTAGTTAGTTCAGTTCCTGGGAGGGCTGAGGAAGAGAGAAAGTAGTGTAAAGAGGCTGCCTCAGGCTTCTCTACAGTCTGCTCCTCAATTCCAGGCCTAGCCAGTTTCTGAGGGAAGGAGCGCAAGAGACAGAGAAACACGTCTGGGAGACTGAGTGACTTCAGAACTCGCCCCTGAGGAAAGCACAGACCGGATACCGGATCAAAAGCTGTGACTGACACACGCAGCACAGTAAACACCGGGATAGTGGAGGTTGTAGATCTACACTGTACCTCAGCAAAGCAATACGGCGGGGTCAGAAGCACACGGAAAGACTCAAGTTGCCTATTAAAGGGGGTACCTGTAAGGAGAGAAAGGGCCAGCAGCTCAGCTAAAAGCAGCAGCAGGGCCACACACACAGCGCAGCAGTGAGAAGCTGAGGACCCGGACAGGGTGGGAGCAACTGGTCCCGGTATAGACTCCGTGGACAATATTCTGCTCCTAACATCTGCAGTAAAGTCTTGGAAACATCAAAACCGTGAGTGTGTGTGATCCTTGTACTCGAGCCCTAATTCCCCTCACAAGCAGCCACCGTCTTCACTATCATCCCTATCCTGCAACATGTATAGTATCCATCATAGACTTTAACTATGACTGCCCCGGGGAACCAGGCTCTACCTACGGAGAGCCGTTCCATCTCCAGCTGCCCAAACATAATCCCCGGAGGTTCTGCAGCAGCAGTGGTCGCCCTGACCACAACCCGTGGGTGGCATCACGACAAACTCCCCTGGAAATATCCCTCCATTTACTTGCGAAACCCGGGACATAGTCCAGACCAGGACCTCTGTGACATCCCCAGCAGTACCCCGGTCCGTACCGAGTACCCGTCCCAGTGGGCTCCACAATGTGATCTCCTTAAAGAGAACCTGACTGATAATACATGCTGTCCAATCCAGGGGCAGCATTTTTCAGGCACTGGCTGTATGAACTCAGCCAAGTGTCTTTGAGAAAAACATATTTTTATTCATCGTCAGGGATCGTACCGCACTGTAGACTAGTCGGACAGGTGAGTCCCTGGTTTCTTCTCCAAGCTCGCTGCCCTGGATTGACAGATCTCTGGCTATATCCACATGAAGGCAGAGACCTGTCAATATGTGGCACCCCAGTGGTCTGGTCGTCACTAAGGGGTACTGCAACCACACTTGGCGGTAGTACTCACATCTGTGGCAACCAGGTTTGGTAAGTCCAGTCACACACAAACACACCCAACACACCCGGTCCCAGGGAGAGCAGGTGAACCCAGGTAGTGGGACGGCTAAGGCATCCCATAGGATGGCGGGGGAGAAAGGTGGTGGGTGGACAGGGTGCAGGAAGTGGTCAGGGAAAAGAAAGGGACAAAGGAAAAACACCACAGGAAGTGTGAGGCAGTTGGAGGAGGACAGCTGAGGAAAATACAGAGAGAAAGGTCCCAGGGGACTTGAGCAGTGAAGAGGCTCGTCTTGGGTCCTGAGGCTAGAAGCCACTAGGAGACAGAGGGAGGGAGCCTTAGGGCATGGGCAGCGAGCGATCCACCTGTGCGCCTGAATCTGAACTAAAGCGGAGAGGCAGGGTGAGAACCAGGGACCCGGCCCTGAAAAGTGGTCGAGGATACTTCATGCTTTAACCACAGAACTATGGTGGCCACTAGATCTTGAGGAACTGTGGCCCACTCCCGGCACATCCACTGAGAAGGTAGTCGTACTAGGGCCAGGGAACATGGCAAATCGCCCAGCGAAGGCCCGTCGCTGCTGGATTGGGGTTCTGTGTGCGGAGGCATGTGTAGGAAGGAGGAGAGCAGACAGTGCTGAGGAAGAGAGGTCCGTGAGGAAAGGCACACGAAAGGGTTGTACTGGACAAGCCATCCTGATTGCTAAAGACCACCCGGTCCGCCACTGTACTTGAGCTGTAACTGTGTTGCGTGTGGAAGAGAGGTCAGTAAACCGGGTTTGGAACTCAGCAATGTGTCAGACTGTTAATTTCGCGACCTGAGGAGTGGTAGACTGAAATGCCGCACAGGCAGCTCGGCCCCACTGGCTCTCCAGCACCCCAATTCGCTTCCACTCTGGATGCCCTGGGAAACCCACTTCTCCCATGGGGAAAAGAACCATCACAACTGCAACTCCATCATCCCCAGAGGTCCAGCGGCCCCTATTGGTCACCTTCCAAACCCTTTTTATTTTATTTTTATTTTGCTTTCTATTTTTCCATTTTTACCCCATTACCTCCTTTTTCCCCCTTTTTACTGACCACCCACCGGGGTCCACGGACTGGGTCACGCCACTGTGACATCCCACAGCCCCGATGACGTCGAAAGGGCCCAGTTCCGAGTACCCCACGGCCCCCAATGGGGCGAGTCAAATACAGGGGAGTGGGTGTGGAGAAGCAACCAGTGACCTGCTTCTCTGACTAGTCTACAGCTCAGCTCGGTCCCCAATGGCTATTAAGGTATGTTTTTCTCTGAAACGCTGCACTGTTTCAGAGTCAGAAATACCATGGCTGAGTTCATACAACCGGTTCTGATGAATCCTGCTTATGTATTGGGCAGCATGTATCAGATGTCAGGTTCCCTTTAAGGAGATCACATCCAGGTCTCCACACATTAAAATGCAGAGGACTAGCATGGAATAGGCCATCTCTTTATAGGGGCTTCATAGTAGCTGTATGGTTGCTTGGAGGAAGCCTCACCAATTCTGAGCAGGGGCTCTAAAATGATCAATTCAAATTAAATGGTGGTGCATATGCATCGTCTCTATGAGGCTTCCAGAAATGGTCTAGCTATGTACTTCGTTATCAGTCCCACACAGCATTTGTGGTGCATTAATGGTCACCATCCGATGGGGCATTAAAAAGCCCTATTTTTGATGAGGATCTAGTGGTCAGATCCCCATTAATCAAGTATACTTTGGATATGTGATAAGTTTTAATGTTAGACAGAACTCTCTACATCCTACTTGATTCATGGCACATGTGCAAAAATAGATTTTGCAATCTGCTCTGTCATTCTGTGTTTAAGTCAATGGGAAATAAATAAATTACTCAACACCAGTCTATGCTGTGTGGTTTAGATGATCTCTGCTGTAGTTGATTACATATTTTACATAAATTTGCATCTGAGAATTTTCCGCTCAGACAGATCTAATTGATTATTGATTTGTTGTGTAATTATAATAAAGTGCTGCGACGTAATAAAGATTTCTTTATTTTCCATTTCATTACTCACACTTTCCTACATGAAAAGACAGTTTATCTCCCATGTTCATATTGCTGCAGTCTTTACAGTAGATCATTAAAAATCCTGTCGAAAAAAAATGAAAACCGAGCTCAGTAAAAGCTAATTGCCCCTATCCAATGGCGGGGTGTAATTACTGGAGAGTTTGTTCATTAGTTCCGAGCTTCCAGAGTTTGTATCATTTTTATGACTGTTTATATTTCGTGGTAGTTCTTCCAGATTGCAGCAGTAATAATCACAGACGGAAGTCCTTCCTCCATGATTATGTAGTGTAAGGTATTTACAGATTATACATATGATGTCTACATCCACTGAACAACTTTAATCTGCTTCCCAGACAATACTACAGTAAATGCAAGACTCCAGACTGCACACGAGGATAGGAAAGCATTAGTAAGTATTCTATTACATTCAATAAATTGGGTCATCGAAACAAAAATGGTTCAACAAGAAAAGCTTGCGGATGGAACAATGGATGTACAATTAACTTTCTACATATATATTTTACATTGTTTTGTCAAATTTCAAACTTAGGCTAGAAACACACCAATCGAGAGGCTTGTGAGTTACTCGCACGAGCCTCGCATGCCTCCCCCCGCCTGGCCACTCCTTCTCAGGAAGGGAGTCTGAAGTTGCAAAGAACACAAGCAACTCCACACTCCCGTCCAGAGAGAGAGAGGCCAAGTCGGGTGAGGCATGTGAGACTCGTGCAAATGTGGCACCGCTGTGACCAGGTGGCCAAAAGGAAAGTGCAGCCAGGTAAGGTTAGACGGTTGTCAAAACACCCACACAGATGCACACACCGACCCTACACCTAGGACTCTAGGTTGGGCAATGGATGGCAGGTGTTAAGAGTAGTGAGGGATGGAGCGTAGGGTAGCATTGACAAAGTGGGTGGAGAGACCAACACTAAAATAACCCGGGAACACACAGTTAGATAACAGGAACAGAACAGAACATGAGAGGAACAGAAGAAGAACACAGAGAAAGTTATTCCAGAGGAGAGGTTCCCTGGAGGATGCAGAATCCTGAGTGGACACAAACACTAGGAGAGAAACGCTCGCTCCATAGTCGGAGGTGAGGGAAATTCAGCCGCAGAGACACCCCACAGCTGAAGGAAGGTAAGAGGACAAGGGCCCGGCAGCCGCACACATCTTAGCTGACCGGAGGAACCTGAGCTGAAACAGTGACTGATCAAGGGAGCCTGGTGATCCCACAGCCATACCTGGGTCACTGGAGGCTGGGCTGCTACAGCCAGAGAGCCGGCTCGGTAGAGGTGACCGGGGTACTCTAGGACCCTAATCACAGGACACACCAGTGTGGGGCAGGTGTGTTTATAACCTGCAGCCTAACTTTCCACCACGGTCTAGAACACAGCCGTCATACTAGGACTGGTGACCCTGACTGAGAGGGAAACATTTACCAAAAGCTCGCGATGACCAGACTGAACCCATGGGTGAGGTACTAAAAGGAGAGACTAAAAGGGCCTGAACGGACTTAGATGGAGCAACGTGGAGGAGCCACTTGAGCTGCACAGTCTAGTAACCTGGAGCAGTGCTAAGTGTTGAAGTGACTAAGAACTGTTAACTATGTAAATTGCTGTTGAAAGATCAAATAAAGTACCCAGTAAGCTCATCCCCGCCTAAGACTGTTCCTTTCTAGCGCTGCATACCAGGACAGCAAGCACTGTGGAGAGCTGCAGCTTTGAAGTAAGTGCTACTTTTGTTTTTTCTAATGTGTCTAAGCACTGCCAGGCAGGTAGTTACAGATTGGCGGCTTATTGTGCTCGGTGATAATCTCCGCTTGCAGAGAGTGGTCACAGAATGCTCCTGCTAGTGATTCAACAGCTTCTGCTTACACCACGTTGACAGAGTGGCAGCCTCTTTTCAACTCTGCTCTGTTGATGGGATATGACTGCCAATGTCATGCGGATTGACAGCCGACTCCCCACTGTCTACTTTCAGGATTTCGGGTGTCAATCAACATGACACCAGAAGCTGCTCTCCTTGGTTAGGTGGAAGATGATCTCTGAGACTTTCTGTCTTAAGCTAGCCTGCCTACTCCAAGGAATATGTGGAGAACTGAATGCTCCTGTCCAGGGCTATAACTACAATAGGTGCAGGGGTTGCAATTATACCTGTGCCCTGGAGCCTGGGGGCCCCAAAAGTCAAATTTGACTTATGGAAAAAGACAATTGCAATTAAAGATTTGCAATAATTAGGGGTCCTGTTGGAGCTTTTGCATTGGGGCCTATGTGCTTCAAGTTACGCCACCGCTCCTGCCCCTTGATTTCAGTGATTGTTGGGGTTCTGAGCAGCCAGGTCCCATCAATTAGACCATCTGATAGGCCTCTATTAAATGTCCAATGTTTCTTGAAAGTGTGGTTACACTGTAAAGACGACAGTAAGTGAACGAGTACTCGGAGTCTGGGGCATAATGTGAAGTTCCCGGGTTCCAATGCAAACTGTGAAACAAAACCCTTTACCTAACATATGCCATTTATATTACTGGCAATTTATTGTGGAGCAGAGGAGCTAACTTGCTAAAAAGGGTCCTGTGGTCCAATCATAGTTATGATGCAAGACTCATATAGTCTGAAACAATTTGCAAAGAGCTTCGACAGATTTCGACTTACAGAATGATAATGCTGTGTTACCTTGGGTATTATTATTCTTTCCATCTACTTATATAATCCGCAGTTGGGAATTCGGGCGTTGTAGCCGAATCCCAACATGCTTTGCGGGACTGCGAGTGATGACGCGCAGCGTCATCACGAGCCGCAGACCCGCACTGCCGTCTCCGCCACCCGCCGTCTCCGCCGCGCCACCCGTCCGCCCTGCCGCCGCCTCCGCCCTGCCGCCGCCTCCGCCCCGCCGCCGCGAGGTCACCGCTGCCCCTCGCTGCTCTAGCAACGCTGGGGCCTCGGTGACGTCATGCAGCTGGAGGAGCACTGTCCTTGCGGCGACATGTAATTTCCAACATGGCGTGCAAAATCTCGCGAGATTTCGCCGCCATCTTGGATATTACATCTCGCCCCACCGGCTCCACTTTCCCACCGCCACCCGCTGCTTCATTCCCTCCCTCCCCTCCTCGCTCCATCGCCCACCCCACCGCTCCATTCCACCAGCACCGCTCCATTGCGCTTTATCCCCCTCCATTGCGGCCCCCCCACCTCTCCAATGCGCACCCCCCCTATATTGCGGCCCCCCCACCGCTCCATTGCACACACACCCTCCATTCCAGCCCCTTCCCACCGCTCTATTACCCCTACCCGTCCCCCTCTCACCGGCCGCTCGGTCTCACCCGGTAATGAGCGGTCATGTGACAGATATCACATGACCGCTCTTTCCTTGCTGCGCTTTCCACACAGACTGCGCCTGACACCCGATGCAAGCGGGGGACACATCCTAACCACTCTCCCTCCAGGTGACCTGACCACCCACTGTCCCTCCATCCTCACCTGACCACCCACTCTCCCTCCAGGTGACCTGACCACCCACTGTCCCTCCATCCTCACCTGACCACCCACTCTCCCTCCAGGTGACCTGACCACCCACTGTCCCTCCATCCTCACCTGACCACCCACTCTCCCTCCAGGTGACCTGACCACCCACTGTCCCTCCATCCTCACCTGACCACCCACTCTCCCTCCAGGTGACCTGACCACCCACTGTCCCTCCATCCTCACCTGACCACCCACTCTCCCTCCAGGTGACCTGACCACCCACTGTCCCTCCATCCTCACCTGACCACCCACTCTCCCTCCAGGTGACCTGACCACCCACTGTCCCTCCATCCTCACCTGACCACCCACTCTCCCTCCATCCTGACCTCACCACCCACTGTCCCTCCATCCTGCGCTGACCACCCACTCTCCCTCCATCCTGACCTCACCACCCACTGTCCCTCCATCCTGCGCTGACCACCCACTCTCCCTCCATCCTGACCTCACCACCCACTGTCCCTCCATCCTGCGCTGACCACCCACTGTCCCTTCATCCTGCGCTGACCACCCACTGTCCCTCCATCCTGCGCTGACCACCCACTCTCCCTCCATCCTGCGCTGACCACCCACTCTCCCTCCATCCTGTGCTGACCACCCACTCTCCCTCCATCCTGCGCTGACCACCCACTCTCCCTCCATCCTGCGCTGACCACCCACTCTCCCTCCATCCTGCGCTGACCACCCACTCTCCCTCCATCCTGCGCTGACCACCCACTGTCCCTCTGGCCTGCGCCGACCACCCACAGGCCCTCCATCCTGCGCTGACCACTGCCCCTCCATCCTGTGCTGACCACTGCCCCTCCATCCTGAGCTGACCAATGAGCCTCCTTCCTGCGCTGACCACTGAGCGTCCATCCTCTGCTCACCACTGAGCCTCCATCCTGCGCTGACCACCCACTGTCCCTCTGTCCTGCGCTGACCACCCACTGTCCCTCTGTCCTGCGTTGACCACCCACTGTCCCTCTGTCCTGCGCTGACCACCCACTGTCCCTCTGTCCTGCGCTGACCACCCACAGGCCCTCTGTCCTGCGCTGACCACCCACAGGCCCTCCGCCCTGCGCTGACCACCCACTGCCCCTCCATCCTGCGCTGACTACTGCCCCTCCATCCTGCGCTGACCAATGAGCCTCCTTCCTGCGCTGACCACTGAGCGTCCATCCTCTGCTCACCACTGAGCCTCCATCCTGCGCTGACCACCCACTGTCCCTCTGTCCTGCGCTGACCACCCACTGTCCCTCTGTCCTGCGCTGACCACCCACTGTCCCTCTGTCCTGCGCTGACCACCCACTGTCCCTCTGTCCTGCGCTGACCACCCACAGGCCCTCCGTCCTGCGCTGACCACCCACAGGCCCTCCGTCCTGCGCTGACCACCCACAGGCCCTCCGTCCTGCGCTGACCACCCACAGGCCCTCCGCCCTGCGCTGACCACCCACTGCCCCTCCATCCTGCGCTGACTACTGCCCCTCCATCCTGAGCTGACCAATGAGCCTCCTTCCTGCGCTGACCACTGAGCGTCCATCCTCTGCTCACCACTCAGCCTCCATCCTGCGCTGACCACTGCCCCTCCATCCTGTGCTGACCACTCAGCCTCCTTCCTGCGCTCACCACTGGCCCTCCATCCTTCGCTGACCACTCAGCCTCCATCCTGCGCTCAACACTGAGCCTCCATCCTCTGCTGACCACTCCATCCTGTGCTCACCACTGAGCCTCAATCCTGCGCTGACCACTGAGCCCTCCATCCTGCGCTCACCACTCACCCTCCTTCGTCTGCTGACCACTCCATCCTGCGCTGACCACTCAATCCTGCACTCCCCACTCAGCCTCCATCCTGCGCTGACCACTCATCCTCCATCCTGCGCTGACCACTGAGCCTCCATCCTGCGCTGACCACTGAGCCTCCATCCTGCGCTGACCACTGAGCCTCCATCCTGCGCTCATCACTGAGCCTCCATCCTGCGCTCACAACTGAGCCTCCATCCTGCGCTCACCACTGAGCCTCCATCCTGCGCTGACCACTCTGGCTCCATCCTGCGCTGACCACTGGCTCCATCCTGCGCTGACCACTCTGCCTCCATCCTGCACTGACCACTCTGCCTCCATCCTGCACTGACCACTCTGCCTCCATCCTGCACTGACCACTCTGCCTCCATCCTGCGCTGACCACTCGGCCTCCATATACAGTGCTAACCACTGAGCCACCGTATACAGTGCTAACCACTGAGCCACCGTATACAGTGCTAACCACTCAGCCACCATATACAGTGCTAACCACTGAGCCACCATATTCAGTGCTAACCACTGAGCCACCGTATACAGTGCTAACCACTGAGCCACCATATACAGTGCTAACCATTGAGCCACATTACTGTTCTAATTGTTGACAAACAATATACAGTGCCAACCACTGAGCCACTGTAGAGTGCTAACCACTGAGGCTCTGTATACAGTGCTAACTACTGAGCCAGCGTATACTGTGCTAACCAGTCAGCCCCCGTATACTCTGCTAACCAATGAGCCCCTGTATACTCTGCTAACCAATGAGCCGCCGTCAAGTTTGCTAAGCACTCAACCCCCATATACTCTGCTAACCAATGAGCCCCGTATACTCTGCTAAGCACTCTGCTGCACGCAGGATGACGTCCGGGAACAGTGTTTAAGTGCGGCCAGGACGGGCCCCCCTCTTGCCTGCACCCCCCGCTGTTCCCTAGCCATCTCCTGCCCGCTCTTCACCAGCCCCCTCCTGCCCGCACCCGCCCGCTGTTCCCTAGCCTTCTCCTGCCCGCACCTGACCGCTCTTCCCCGGCCGCCTCCTGGCCGCACCCGACCGCTCTTCCCCGGCCCCCTCCTGCCCGCACCTTCCCGCTGTCCCCCGGCCCCCATCCTGGATTTCTGCATCGCTGCACACTCACACCGCTGTAGGTATCTATATATTTAATCACCAATGTTGTGCTGCTATTCCGCCATGCACCGCGGCACCGTCCCCAGCGATCGCGCTCAGCGCCTTCGCGAGCCGCTATTCACAGACTAAGACCCGCGAGCGCTGGCACACTTCTGCGCCACCCCCAGCCACAGTCACGTCCCCAACGCTTACGTCACCATTCACAGCCCCAAGAGCGATGGCGCGCTCGAGACCCACCGTAAGCCGCAGTCACGCCAGCCACAGTTACGACGCCATTCACAGCCGCACGAGCGCAGTAACCATCCCTCACCGTGCATGCGCCTTCACGAAATTTACCTCACACCAAGGACACGCCACGATTTCCTCCACTCTGGAAGTATGCAGCTCTCATACAAGAAGTCAGTGGTGACAGCCATTACGTCACATCACCTCTCCACCCACCAGGACGCCCATTAAGGTCACCATCACACCCACACACCTGTTACCCACAGAACTACCTGTATATACTCTGCTACCCACGCAGCCGGCTGTATACTCTGCTACTGACAGAGCTGCCTGTATATACTCTGCTACCCACGCAGCTGACTGTATACTCTGCTACCCACAGAGCTACCTGTATATACTCTGGTACCCACGCAGCTACCTGTATACTCTGTGACCCACAGAGACACCTGTATATACTCTGCTACCCACGCACCCGCCTGTATACTCTGCTACTCACAGAGCTACCTATATATACTCTGCTACCAACGCAGCTGCCTCTATACTCTGCCACCCACAGAGACACCTGTATATACTCTGCTACCCATGCAGCCGGCTGTATACTGTGCTACCCACAGAGCTGCCTGTATATACTCTGCTACCCACAGAGCCGCCCGTATATACTCCGCTACCCACGCAACCGCCTGTATACTCTGCTACCCACGCAGCTGCCTGTATACTCTGCCACCCACAGAGACACCTGTATATACTCTGCTACCCACACAGCCGGCTGTATACTGTGCTACCCACAGAGCTGCCTGTATATACTCTGCTACCCACGCAGCAGCCTGTATACTCAGCTACACACAGAGCTGCCTCTATATACTCTCCTACACAGGCCGCCACCTGTATACTCTGCTACCCACAGAGCCGTCTGTATATACTCCGCTACCCACGCAACCGCCTGTATACTCTGCTACCCACGCAGCTGCCTGTATACTCTGCGACCCACACACATACCTGTATATACTTTGTTACCCACGCAGCCGCCTGTGTACTCTGCTACCCACGCAGCTCACTGTATACTCTGATACCCACAGAGCTACCTGTATATACTCAATTAACTTATGTAGATTATTTTTCTGTCACTATTACCTTACAGTATGATGTTTTGCCCTTATTTTACAAATGTAAATAAAAACTATGCTTTTTTCACAAGCGCAAAGCGTGTCATGCATGTTTACTGTTCCTGTTAGCACATCTAAGGATGCACACAATTCATTTCACCACGCTCCCGATGCAATTGCATCGGGCCTTTTTACTAGTAAATATTATAATTTTGACAATGGAAGCCACAGCTTTAGATCTACTGATAATCACATGTCACACACCATTACCAAAAGCAGCCTTTGGTGGACATAGGCGATACCAAACCACCCAAATGCATTGACTGCCCTGGCTCTGAAGTTGTATGTGTTTTATCTGTGCAGCACTGACATCTTTTACTCCACCATGACCCTTTTTAAGGTCCCTCTCCATGACTGTTCCCTGACCCCTCCATGCCTTCTTTGCCATCCTCCAAAGAGCAATTGGGTGCTGATTCTCGGTCTCACAATGGAGCATGCTAGTGTCAGGTGAGACAGGAACGTTTCTGTAAATTCTGTTTTCTGAGAGGTTCAGGTGGCATTCAGGAGATTTACAATGCTTACAGAAGCCCAGGAGGTATTTATCTTCTTTGGGAGCCTCTTACATGTTCCTGGAGAGTTGTCGAGTGTGACATTTAACAATGACATTTAGTTATGAAAATACGTAGAGCTCACCATGGAGTATGATCTTTCATTTGGGACGACCTTCGTGAATGTGCAAGGTGGCGTGCTTGCTCTGTTATCATGGTTCCTGGCTGTTTCTTCAATATTCTCTACCGGCTCATACAGGCTGTCCATGGATCCCTCCTGCGAAGATTCATTCATAAACATTAAACATGTTCTCCCATGAATCATTTTCAACAAGAAGTCATGAAGAGTTGTTAAAGAGAACCTGTCACAAGGTTTTTCTCATATAAGCTGCGGCCACCACGAGTGATATATAGGTTCTAGAATACTGTATACAAGTCCCCAAGCCAATCTGTATAATGCAAAAAAACCCCAGCTTGTATTATACTTAGCTGCGGGGCAGTCTGGTCCGATAGGTGTCACTGATCTTGATCCCTATAAAATGAGAATGCGCATAGGGTCTTATCCTCAATAGGAATCAAATCCCATACAGTATGAAAACTGCTCACCTGATTTAGTTGTGAAGCCCACAACTAGCTTGATCGCTCAAACACAGCAGCCGCAGCCGGGACCACACTTCCACAACATGGGGGTGAAACTCTATCAGGGACCAAGTGTCTTTCGGTCCGCGCCGCTGCTCCAAGCAGGAAGGAGCTGGGTGTTAGCTCCGAAATGCGTTGGAAAATAAAACTGAAGATATCTTGTTTCAAAGCACTCCAGTGTTTTTTGATACTCATTGGAGCAGCGGCGCGGACCGAAAGACACTTGGTCCCTGATAGACTGATCTTGATCCGACCCCTGTTTCCTGCTTGCGATCTCCTCCCTGCTTTATGTGGATTACGCATCTTTTTTCATCCACACAATGTCCTCCATCGCACCTCTGAGCACGCTCATGTCCCTCAATCTTGTCGATAGCAGAACATAGTATTGTAGTACACATGCACAGGCATTCTTTTACATTTCCCCGTACCAGCCATTACAATACTTTGTTCTGCCCTCAGAAGGGCAGAGAGAAGCACACGTGCTCAGGAGTGCCATGGAGGAGACTGTGTGGATGACGTTGTACACATCATCCACATGAAGCAGGGAAGGAGGATGGTGATCGCAAGTAGAAAGCAGGTGACAGAGCAAGATCAGCAACCCCTATTGGACTATACTACCCACAGGTGAGTACAACAAAAGCTATTTTTTATATTATACAGATTGCCCTGGGGACTTATATACAGTATTCTAGAATGCTGTATATAAAAGTTTACTGATAGCGGCCTTACTGTAATAATTATAATGGAACACTCAGGAATCTCTTATATTGAGACAATGACTCAACCAGACAAGGTTATGATGAGAAAATCTGTATTTTACACATGTGATTGAAAACAATTGTGAAGTGCAGCAAGTGAGCAAGGTTTATCAAATACAAAATAAACAGAGAAATCACTAGAAATAGTTCATCCACTGTAATGCCAGCAAGGAAAGTCTCTTGGAGATGCAGTTTAGTAGAAAACATTATCCACACCAAGGGGGCCTGAGTTAGGTAAGTCTGTGAGAATGAGTCCCGAAAGGAGTGCAGAGCAGTGAGCCTTAGGAAGTCCAAACTGTCCAGAATACGACTACTGCACACTTAACAACAATAAGCTGCTAAAAGCAGACAGGGCTTACATGACCAAACCTGGCAGGCTGAGGTAGATACTGAGAAACACAAGCAGCAAGTTGCAGGTGAGTCACAGAGTAGGAAAGGTTGCTGGAAAGAGCCAAGCTGTAAGTACTGGAGGAGGAGCAATCCTGAGAAGCAAGGAGCCAGGAATTCAAGAAGAAACACAAGCATTGGCTAGAAGGTAAACTAGGGTTTATAAAGGCAGGGAAGGAGGATCACATGAACAGGAGAGAAGCAGCAGATGCCATTTTGGAAAAGGGCTAGAATACACAAAAGGTAAACAGAAGATCCAGAGCCCTGACACTCACTTTGTATGTGAAAATCCTGGTGACAGGTTCACTTTAACGAATATTTTAAAGTAATGAATTCATAGTGTATCTAAAAATGCAATTTCATCTATTTGGTTCCATGTTTACCTCCCTGGTGCTGCGACTGTTTGTGCTGTTAGATACAATCAGTCTTCTTCTCCCTATGGCATCTGAAAAGTCCCAATACAGAAGCACAAAAGAAAGCCACAGCATTTCTTTTGGTTGCCCTACAATGAACAGGAGAACACTAAACAGATACATATTTGAGATATTTTCCTTATGGCGGGAGGGTTAAGAGTTGTGTCTATGTTTGGAAAATGTCATTAAAGTGATATTTTCATTCGTTTTTTAAAAGTTCCAAAACATTTTGCGCAGCCATATCTTAGAGCTCATGAACATGGAAAAGCTCTGTGCATGATGAAATATGATTCCCTATGTATCCAACATACATAAACCTTAAGACAAAAATATATAAAACTAGCTGTAGAGCCCAGTGTTTTCCGGGCATAATGTACACATATGGTCGTAATACCCATATACGGTAATATCGGCCATATATGGTAATATCGCTCATTTATGGTAATGTATGTTTGTGTATGCATCATAGCTCCACCCACTTCTGGTAGCTCCACCCCTTCATAGCTTTCCCCCTTACACATAGCTCCACCCCTACATATAACCCCACTCCTTCATAGTTCTGCCTCTCCACATAGTCCTGGGACAAGAGTATGTGGAGGGGTGGAGCTATATGGATTGGGTGTGGCTATGTAGAATGGGTGGGGCTATGATACATACACACACTCAGCTTTTATAATTAGATAGGAGGTGCATTGGTGACATCCTTACCAAACTATGGGGTCACATTACGGATCCATGACACAATATGAGACTATGGACCTTCAGTTTTGTCATACAGTAACAAAAGCATTATAGCCTCTGGTTGTGTCAGATATACAGAATGGCATGCCTTCTGAGGCTGATGTGCAAGGGGCCTAATTTATCAATATTTTTATGAACATCTCTAAAGAAAAAATGAGCCAACACAGCCCGATTCCCCCATTAACAGCAGGTGATGCCACTTTAGCAGGTCAACACACCATTGGAGGACCGCTCAAGGTAAACTGTATTGTTTTAAAGGGAATCTGTCAGTATTTTGATACCTTATCTGACAGTAACATAACGTAGGCAAAGTACGGTAACTCTGAATCCAATGCTGTATCACATAGATTACTGCCTGAAGCCATTCTGTCACAATCAAAGGATTTAGTTATAGAAATACAGCAGAGCTGAGAGCGCTACCCACAGCAGGCTCTATACAGATTGTGCACTGACAGTGAGATGTCAATCACAGCAGGGGGCGTGTTGGGACTGGCCTGCGCAATGCAAAGTAGTCCACTAATGCTAATCACCAGGTGATAAAACCTTTAGTTATACTTAAACAATAGCATGGAGCCTGATAAGAGAGGAATAGTTTGTTTTTGTTTTTAACCCCTGCTGGATGCTGTCCTCTGCTTACATTGCAAAAACCTGCTGACAGATTCCAATGAAGTTTTGGGTGGAAATGTGTACAATGCAATATTAATAGGGATCTATCATCAGATTTAACAACAAACTGCATACATTGCTTAATAGATCACTCAAGTCTGATAACATAGATGTACTTACTTTGAATGTCCAATAGCAGGGCAAGGGGTGTAACTACAATAGGTGCAGGGGTTGCAATTGCACCCTGGCCCTGGAGCCTAGGGGGGCCCAAAATTTACTAATGCTATCAAAGATTTGCAATTAATGGGGGCCCATTTTAAACTTTTGCATCGGGGCCCATGAGCTTCCAGTTACGCACTAAGCATTGCTGCATACTTCTGATGTTATACGAGCTTGGCTCACAAAATGCGTATTTAAATATTAGAACCATTACTAAGGTTTCTTCAGCCATTCTGCCAAGAATTTGCATAGTGAGTATACCAGGTCTAGATCTACAAGTTCTATTTGGTAACATTTGCCCATATTGTGATTATAGGAGAGATATGAGACCGCGCATGTCTGACATTTATCTGATTCCTCCACGTGGTTGTATTATTTATCAGGGACTATCTTTTACGCAGAGATGGAAGCTAAAATTATGACCTCCCCTGTGATACAATGTATACAAAAATCCCAAATATATTTATCAAACACAATGGTAGAATAAAATAATATCTACATTTGTGGATATGGAACCAGTGTATGTATCCCACCATTGACCCTTTCCATACATTATCATACATTAGTTGTGCACATGTTTCCCTACATTTATCGTTTTTTTTAAACAACATATATTCTGATTATAAGCAATGACATAATTACTGATATAGTAGAGATGAATTTTCTGATAGCTCTTTATGATGAGGATGATAATTTGCAGCAATACATTGTGATATCATTATAAATTCATGTATACATATAAATATAGAAAGAAGAAGGTGGTGGTTCATATATACTTTATATATCATATATAGGAGCCTAGAGGGGACATAATAATTAGACAGGTTGATCATCGTGGTACTTAAGTATTTCTAACTCTCACTATACATCATGGAGGACACAGATATCACTGGTTCCATCGGCTTAAAGGGAAGGTGACACTTACCAGCGAGAAACAGAAGAGATTCATTCTGCTTTATGGGTTAAGTTCGGTCCTGAAAAGTTGTCTTCCTCAGTCTCCAATGGAAGAATGCTGATCAGCCGTGTCCTCCCAGCTGTTTGTATATTTCTTCCTAGAGATTACAGCAAGATAAAATCCCTGCAGTAATCCATGGGACTCAGAGCCCATTATTAAATGAGACAGGCTGCCATTCTGCAAATAAAAGAGACAGCGCTCGGTATCAAGACAATAATCGCTAGAAAAGAGATGGAAAGTGCTTACAAATAATGTTATCGTCAGGTCACCAGACTCAGAATCGAAATAATTAATTGTTAGGTATTTTACGGGTGTAGATGTAGCGCCATCCTGCTGGACTATGTAAATCAAATGTAGAATAAGGATGGCACAATCTCACATAGCTAGGTAGCAGTTTAAACATTATTCAAAATATTTACAGAAAGGTTGAAAATGTTCTTCCTTTAAATATTTAACATGCAGTAAATAAAGGAATATAAAAAAGTAAATCTGGCAATGATGTTTCTAGTAAATCATTCCAAAGTACTGTTTCAATTAGTCAAATTGCAGAAAAAAGCAACTAAAAAATATTGAAATTTTAAATTTTTCTACAATTGCATTTTTTATTTTATCGCATGACAACCCTAGATCATTACTTTTCAGTAAGAGCAGAACTGCTAAAGAAATGTAAAAGACTTAATCTGGCAATGCTATTCATAGTAAATCATTTCAACGTAAGGGTACCTTTACATGTCGCAACATTGCATGCAATTTCACTTGCAACTTACTGGTTGCAGTGAAATCATGGACACATTGTTCCATTTGTACACAGCAACAAAATAGAACAATGTGTCCATCATTTTACTGCAACCAGTAAGTTGCAAGTGAAATTGCATGCAATGTTGCGACATGTAAAGGTACCCTAACATTTCCAAAAGTCAAGTTACAGAAAGAAATCACAAAAATGTAACAAAAAGGAAAAAAAGTATAATTTTTTTACAGTTGATTTTTTATTTTATGGCATGAAAACCCTAGATCATAATTTTTCAGAACAGCAGAGCTGATAAAGAAATCTAAAAGAGTAAATCTGGCAATGCTATTCATAGTAAATCATTTCAAAGTAACATTTCAGTGAGGCGAATTGCAGAAACAAAAATCACAAAATTTTTTTAAAAATAAATAAAAAATGCAATTTTTCCACAATTGATTTTCTATTTTATCGCATGATCATTATTTTTCAGACACAGCAGAGCTGATAAAGGAATCTAAAATAATAAATCTGGCAATGCCATTCATAGTAAATCATTTCAAAGTAACATTTCAATGAGTGAAATTGCAGAAAAAATAAATAACAGAATATTTAAAAAAAAATGTTTTTTTTCATAATCGATTTTTTATTCTGCGGCAAACCTAGATCATAATATTTCAGAAATGTTGTCCACTCACTTTGTGATCCAGCTCCACGCTGCCTGTGCTTTTACATGGGACTTCAAATTAAGCTCCTACAATATGTTAATGGAATCAGAAGAAACATAAAACCAGCCCAGCTGAGTCTGCAGAGTTTTTTTTTTCCTACATTTTGATCAAAACTGCTGCATAAAAAGAATCTATATAATACAATTTATTTATTGGAAATGTCTATGATATTGACAACTTTGCAGCAGAATATAATGTTTGTACACATTATTGTTTGATTAGTATTAGATTTAGATAAGCATCAATGCCCAAATAACTTTTCAGGGGAGGGAAATAAAATAAACATGGTGTTAATAAATGTTAATGCTCATTAGAAATGTCATGATTAATTTTATCCACCATCCAATTCAGTGATCATCCGGTAATACTCACCACCGCTTTCCAATCCTGAATGTGCTTTTGGCATTAGCCCCTGTTTGAATGTTTAATTCCATAAGCCGTGACTCAGGAGGCTGCACTGTACGTTCAGCTACAGCATCTCCGCAACGCTGGGCTTTAAACCCAGATGGAAATTGTGAGCAGATATTATTTCTGTTTGCTCAGTAGAACTGTGACCTTGTTAAGGACAATACCAATGACTGCAAGATGTGTTTAATTGCGGCACAGCTGGACATTCCCTTGGGGCCTTGGCAAAGTGATGGGGCACCGTGTGGCAAGAACTAGTAAGAGAAGTCTTGCTAAGCTCTTCATTTATAGAAATCAGCTCATACAGTTTAGAAAGTCCAGATTAAAGCTGACAAATTAAAATGGACCAGGCAAACAGAGGACTTCTCACCTGTATATACAGTAAGCAGGGATTTAGGACTCCAGATAGGGCATCTATCACAAGGGCACCATTAGATTTGTTCATCTACAATCTGTGGCTCAACTGACACCATGAATAATAATATAAAGAGGTACATACGGTAAGTTAAAAAACTCACCACAGCTGTTATATGGTCTGTGACCAAGGAACTTCAGCCAGATGCAGTAGGCCTCAGTTATATAGGAAAAGGCAAGAACAGGTGCAAAATACCAGCGCTCCTATCGCTTTCAACCTCCTTCTCTTGGAGGGGGTGATCACTGGTCTTTATGCACACAGAGTAAGGTTCCAATAGAACGCTATTCACACGTCATGCAATGTGTGCCCAGGCTATTACTTACGCCCCCTCTATTAGATTAGGTGGGCTGTTAGACACTATATCAATGCACCCCAACAGGAATAGACACCATATAGGGCCCAGCTACACCAAGGTTTATAGAAAAAAGTGCAAAAAAAAACACAATACAAAACATGAAAATGTGAGGTATTGGTAGGTATTTTGGGCCAAAAGACAGAAAGATCTAAATTGACGTCAAGGATCCTCACACTTACGAGTCCCTAAACACTACATTTATGAATAATATAACTATATAACTAAGGCCTACTGCATCCTACTGAATTGGATTGGTCACAGACCATGTAAATGCTGGGGTGTGCTCAACTGACACCAGTGGGTTTCACTAACATTAATTTAGTCTGTACGGGGTTTGCTCCCCTTGAAACATTAGTTAAATGGTACAATTATGACTCCCAATAGCCACCTCTAGGGGGAGCTAATACCATATAGATTGATGTAACTGCTATTAAATGTAATATTAGCTCTGTAAACCCCTATGGAGGTAGCCAACACAGTAAAAGCTGGGTAATTACATCTGATTACCACTAGTGATGAGTGGGTACTGCCATGCCCAGGTGCTCGGTACTTACAATAAGCAGTCAGATGCTCGTTATGACCACCAGAATATATCTCAGTACAATAAACAAGCACTTGAACCACTATCAGTACATGAATATAGTGCTAGAGCATTATAACTACCTGAATACATCACCAGAACCATCAATAGTACATGCATCAACTAGATTTGTGACCAAGTATAAGTCAATGGAGAATTCAAGCATTTCTACAGAAGATCTTCTGAAAAAACACTTGAGTCTCCCATTAACTTTCATTATACTCAGGCCCATTTGAGCATCTCACTGCTTGTTATGAGTACCGAACATAGTAGTACTCACTCATCACTAGTTGCCACCTTTATTTGAATTAGACTTACCTCCTAAATTTTAAGAACAGGTAAGAGGTGCATATAATACTGTGCTCACTGCATGCTCAGGGCTAAATGTATATCTAAGCTACAAAAAAAATCTCACAGCCCCTTATGCAACACAGTTTAATACCCTTTATGACCTCCACTATGTCCCTCCACACATTAAGAAGCCCCGAAACTGCCTACCCACACATTATGATGCCTCTTATGCCTACCAAACTAGCATGATGACCACATTTGATGTCCTAAAGTACCACCATCTGCAACCTAAAGAGGCAGATTCAGTTGAAAGTGAGACTTGCCACCAATATCTCAGGACAATGGGATAGCTCAAATCTTAAACTGTCTCAATGAATCTGGGGCTGTTTTAAGGCACATCTGATGGCAGTTGTCCTCAGGGGTGGGATTCCAATTTTTAACAAGTTCCCTATTAGCATATGAGAAACCATGTCACTTTCAGTCCATGCATTTTTCTGTAGACCACACCCAGTTAAATGTCCTCCACAGCCATAAAAAAGTAATGGTAAACAAAATTAAAAGTACATAATAATACTTGTTTAAGTACTGTAGTAAGTGCTATGAAGGTATTTCATGAAATTGCAGAACCACCGAGAGGTCAAACGTCCATCTTTTTTCTCCAACATCAAATGCAACAGTTTAATAATCGTAATATAAATACACATATAGTATTTATTAATAGACACTATTTTATTTATGAAGCCATGAAGAACCTCATCTGGAACCAATAACAGTACCAGAATAAAACACCAGAACAACCATCACTACATGTATCCAGCACCACGACAATCATCAGTGCATGACAACAGAACTAAAACTACCATCTGTACATTAAAACACCACCAAAGCTAAAATCAATACAGGAATACCACATAAGAAACATCAGTACACGAACAAAACACCAGAATCAAGATCAGTACATGAATACATACTAGAAGAATCATCAATATATGACTAAATCAGCAGAATAATCAGTTCATGAATACAGCACCAGAATTAATATCAGAATAAGAAAGCAGCACTTGAGACACTATCAGTACATTAATACACTAGTCCATCAATAGTACATGAATACAGCATCAGAACCACCATAAGTACAGGAATAAAGTACCATAACCACCATCAGTACATGAATCAAACACCAGAACCATTATCAGAACATAAATTCTGCACCAGAACCACCATCAATGCAAGGAAACAGCACCACACCACCATCATCAATACATGAATGGAGCGCCAGAACCATCATATGTACTTTAATACAGCACCAAAACCACTGTCACTACATGAATACAGAACCATAACCATCATCACTACATGAATGCAGCACCAGTACATAAATACAATAGAATAACCATAATTACATTAATGCAGCACTTGAGCTATCATCAGCACATGAATATAGTACCAGAACCGCATCAGTACAGTAATACCCTCCCCGTCGATCTCACTGCAAGCCACGGTGATGTCTTCCTTCCAGGCATTGGAGGGACCTGCAGGTATGGTACTGACAGGACCAGTCAATATGATTCAGCTTTAGAGTTACATGGCCAGGTTCTTTTGTTTTCCTGCAGGTCCTGCCGGTGCCCAGAAGGGAGACATTGCCGAGGCTCGCTGTGGGATTGTTGGGGAGGGTTAGAAAGTGTATCTGTGTCTCTGTGTGTATCCCACAAAAACAAAGCAAAAAAACAGCACAAATTTGTGATGCTTTCTTGCAAAAGAAGGATCCGTTTTTGGTGCAGAAACTGAACTAAAAAACGGATCAACAAAGGTGGAGCACAAACACTCTGTGTGAATGAGGCCTTAGAATCATAAAGGTGTAAATACATTTGATTCCTGAAAGCAGGCATCAAGATTAACATCCTATATTCTACTGGTTTGCTGAACCTGCTGTAATCTTACAAACCGATTCGGCAAACTAGTGAGAAGAACTGTCAGAATCCTATTGTCGAGCCCCAGGCCCTGGGGTACTCGGGTATAAGGCTCGATGGTTGTTCTAGGGATGACACGGGTGGCAGCGCCTGAGCCCATGGCCTGAGTGACACTTCAAAAAAAGGGGGTATTTACAGGGGATTAGAGTTTGTCATGTGATGCCACCTGTAGTACCTGGTGATGGGTCACCAGCGCTGCCACAGTCCGCCAGAGGTAGATGGTAGTGCGGCTGAGATGGCAAAGCTCCCTACAGGTAGAGCTGGTCCTCCCAGGCAGCGTTCCTGAAAACAAGCAGGATGATGGAGAAACCCACACACAGGCAAAGTCACTTTCTCCCAGGTACTTTACTGTAAACCTTTAGCAACAACATACAAAGTAGTGATGGGCGAATCCTAAATTACTCGGAATCGCTTGACTCTAGCGAGTCCGAGCCCAGGACTCGCTACTCGTTGCGAGTCTAGCGAGTCCAATGTTAATGAATGGGGAAGCGAGTAATAGCGAGTAGTGTGAGATTTACAAATCGCAGATGTGTCTCGGAAGCTTCAGCCTGAAGCAATCCTAGTTTTGTCATTTATTTGCATTGCTCGTTTACTTTGTAAGTAATCGCTGACTCGCACAGATAAGATCCTGTCTTCTCTGTGTTCTGGCTGCCCCAGCTCCAGGGTCCTAGAGCCTGCCTGCTGCCTGATGTAGCAGTGCTGAGATTGTTCTCAGTCTGCTCATTCCCTGTGTACAGACATGAATGTCTGTGCACAGAGATGATGTAGCAGAGCTGAGATTGTTCTCAGTCTGCTCATTCCCTGTGCATAGAGATCTATATATATGCAGAGGGGATGTAGCAGAGAGGACATCGCGTTTTAGATTGCGTCGGACGGAAGAGGATTTTTTTAATTAAAGATGGAGTCCCTAATGGCTTTTTTTTTATTTCTAATAAAAAATTTTCTTTGTGTTGTGTTTTTTTAAAACAATTTAATAGAAATTCATGGCGGTCATGTCTAATATTGGCGTGACCGCCATAAATTTCGGGCTTAGGGCCAGCTGATAATACAAAGCTGGCCCTAACCCCTTTATTACCCAGCGTGCCACCGCTACCAGGGCCGCTGGAAGAGCGGGGTTCAGCGCCAGAGGATGGCGCTTCAATGAACGCGCCATCGTCTGGGGCGGCTGCGGGCTGCAATTTGCAGCGGGGGGTGCCCAGAAAGCTTGGGCATCCCTGCGCTGCGGATTCCAGCCCCCAGCTGCTTAGCTGTACCTGGCTAGACATAGAAATTGCGCGGAGCCCCACGCATTTTTTTTAAAATTATTTCATGAAATTCTGAGATTCTGACTCTGACTCTGAGACTCTGACTCTGAAATTCATGAAATAATTTTAAAAAAATGCGTGGGACTCCGCGCAATTTCTATGTCTAGCCAGGTACAGCTAAGCAGCTGGGGGCTGGAATCCGCAGCGCAGGGATGCCCAAGCTTTCTGGGCACCCCCCACTGCAAATTGCAGCCCGCAGCCGCCCCAGAAGATGGCGCGTTCATTGAAGCGCCATCCTCTGGCGCTGAGCCCCGCTCTTCCAGCGGCCCTGGTGGCGGTAGCACGCTGGGTAATAAAGGGGTTAATACCAGCTTTGTTATACAAGCTGGTATTAAGCCTGAGATTCTTAATGTCAGGCCACATTTGACCCAGCCACTAAGAATCTCCAATAAAGGGTTAAAAAAACACAGAGAAAAATTTTTATTTGAAATAAAAAAAAAGCCATTAGGGACTCCATCTTTAATTAAAAAAATCCTTTTCCGTCCGACGTAGTCCAAAACGCGATGTCCTCTCTGCTCATCCCTGTGAATAGATAGATGTCTATGCACAGGGAATGAGCAGACTGAGAACAATCTCAGCACTGCTACATCATGTCTGTGAGCAGGCGGGCTCTAGGACCCTGGAGCTGCACAGAGAAGACAGCTGGACTCGGCTCGCAAAGAAACAGCAGTTACTTTGCGAGTTTCCCTGCTATCACTGGCACAGTAGCCAGTGATTACTCGCACGAGTCTAATGCAAACAATGGCAATCCTAGTTTTGTCAGCGTTTCTGACAAAACTAGGATTGATATTGATTTGCATTGGACTCGTGCGAGTAATCACTGGGAAACTCGCAGAGTACCGAGTCCTGCGAGTCCCTTACTACTCGCCGAGTAACGAGTCCTAGCGAGTAGATTCGCCCATGCCTAATACAAAGTCCACAGTTCAGCATCTGATGTTAGAATAACAGGTAGCTCTACGGGTGGCTGCAAGTGGATCCCAGGTGGTATGGTGGAACCCGTGGTGTACCTGAGTTGACAAATCCGTGTCCTTTCTTCCCCGACTAGGATGGGCCTATACCCAATGGCTCCGTGTAGATAGTATTGGGGGTCCTCTCCCTCGTGGTGAGGAAGCAGGCAGACTGCTCCGTCTGGCAGGGTGCTGTGGCGATATATGGACCACAGCAGCCGGTTGCCGACTGCAAAGATAAACCTTGGCCGGATCCTCGGGCCCGTCGTTCCCATGGTGGACCGGAGAGTCCCCTGGAGTATGGTCGCTCCACGCTGGGATTCTCCCTTTCTCTCTAGGGCCTCGATTCTGCTCGTCGGGCACCCTCTTTGAGGATCTCCTCAAGACCCTCTTTCTCCTTCCCTCCGGATCAGCTTGAAACCGTCCGGGTAACCCTTCCGCCTCTATCCACACTCTTTCCTACTGTCCCGACTCCTGTCCTCCTCCAACAGACTGCTCTTGATCCCCCCTGGAGGTGAATATATCTCCCTCCCCGGGTAACCTCCCACTCCTATTCTAATGTGGGAGTGCAGGAATGGGTCCCACCCACCAACCTAGGGTCCACTTGCAGCTGGGGAAATTACACCTCTTTTACGGGTGCAATACCCCTCTGTGACGCCTGACTACGTGGGGCGCCACACTATCTCTGGTTGTTATTTTGTAATAAATCTCTCCATGAGCTATTGGATCAATAAATAAGCTACCATGGTTTTTCCTATTCTGTGTCAATTCCTGATAGTTGTCAAGAATCCAGATCTCTGCTTGTAGTCATGTCATGTCATTAGTTGTTCACAGATAAGATAATGAAAATGTTATCATATGATCATCACACAGCTATATGGCTGATTACAGTACAGTCATCAGAGTTGTGTCCTAACTGATCGCAGTGTAGGTTTCACCCTATCGATAAGGGAAATGGCTTCACTCAGCTGTTTATTTATTCATGTATTTCTAGGAGGAATAACAAACTTTAAAAAGATGCTTCAGCATTGCAAATACAATAGTTACTAAAACAGGCTGGGCTTCATACCTACTTGATAATTTCACTACATACTGCAAAACTACAGTATTACAGTATATAGGACAAGAGATTGCAGGTGTAAAGCATCACTCCAACATTCTTTTTTAGATCCTGCTAGCGTGGTGCTCTAAATCTAAGTGCCCCTGTCTTATACTCATTGTCACATACCCACTTCTCAGCACGTGACATGGGGTTGCGCCTGCAAGGGTTAAAGAGGACCTGTCACCAACCATACATGGTGATCTAATTACAGCACTGAATGCAGTATGTCTGCTGCATTCAGGCAAGGGGTCCCCCAGCCCTTGAACCCCTCTGTACCCCGAGATAATACACTTTGAAAACTTACATTGTGGAGCCAAATAGGAGGTGGCTTGTTAACATGGAGCAGAACGGGGAAAGGCTGTGATGTCACAGCAGGAGGCCAGCTGTCCCGCCTCCTGCTGTGACATCACCGCTTAAACCCACCCTGCTCCATGTTAACCATGGAGCAGGGTGGGGAAAGGTGGTGACGTCACCGCAGGAGGCGGGCAAAGCGGCCAGCACTGCAATAAGTTCTGTGTACTATGCTGCAGGGATGGGAGACAATGATTGGCATCAGGGAGGCGGCGGTGGGCAGATTAAACATACAGGGGGTGTGAAACTGCCCTTTGGCTCCAGCCACAAGCCACCTCCTATTTGGCTCCACAATGTAAGTTTTCAAAGTGTATTATCTTGGGGTACAGGGGGGCTCAAGGGCAGGGGGACCCCTTGCCTGAATTCAGCAGACATACAGCATTCAGTGCTGTAATTAGATCACCATGTATGGTTGGTGACAACTCCCCTCATCCCATCATCCTCCATCACCACTGCCCTGAGGTAAAAGCTCCACCTGTGGGGAGCTGGACCACACTGAGCAGCACCCATCATCACCTCAACGGCCAGCCTGCAGAGCCGGTATCCAAATTACCGGGATCCACAGGTGGTGTCACGTACTCTTTTTCCCCTGTAAATATTAACCCCCCCCCGCCAACAAATGACAGCCAGGGCACGGAACCGGGAACCCGACCACCCATGATTCCCCAGTTAAATCCATCAAACCCAGGCCCGGTATCCGAGCACCCCTTGCCCTGGGCTTATCATTATCTTGCGTCCACTAACAGGAAAGAACCAGCCTGGTAATACCAGCTAAAATGTGCCTAAAGATTTTATTGACTGTTTGTATACTGTGGATTACAAAACTTCAACTGCGTTACCAAAGCAGGAGAAAAGAGCGGGAAGATAATCCCCGCCCCTCCGCTTTACCGAGGAGTGACTAAGTGTAGTGGCGGGCTCCGGAAAGGTCCGAAGGACTCACCTATAGAACTCTCGTGGTAGGCGGGCCTAAAAATGTAAAAAGAACTATGTGCTGGCCCAGGGGCGTGCCTCGGCCCCTCAGCATACATGGTCCATCCAAGAGGCTTCAAAATGTCTCCCCGCCCCCCTTTCTATCAAACAACCAAGGGGCGGGTCGAGCACCAGCCCACACCAATTCGGGAATATAAAAATTAAACAGGGTGCGGCCAGAGCACAAAACGAGACACCTGGTCAGGCTCCAGGCCCCGTTACCCGTGTGTGACTATAAAGTAATGGCAGCCCCCCAACTTTAAACAATTGATCCAGGAGGTTGAAGAGGACATCTTGGCTGATCGTGCAACCGCAGGCATGCTGACACTTGAGACGGATGGCGAGGACCGTACCTTTTGGAGAACGGCCCTTAATGATCTCCAGGTCCAAATCCAGGAGGTCACCGAATGGATCGTCCGGCACTGGGGAGCGGAGATGGTACTCCAGCTAAATAGACGGCAAAGGGCTGCAGCTCAACAAAACCAGGAGCACCGGGTGACTGTGGCAATGCAAACAGACAACCCGGTAACCTTTGAGCCCCCTGTTGAGTCCCCGGAACCCGTTGTTATACCATCTGTGGAGCCCAGAGAGGAGTATACCACTGAGGCAGAGGATCTCATCCAGTTCCCGGAGGAGCCCGAGCTGACAGAGGAGGAAACGATTGCAAGTCAGTGTCGGGGAGGAGGAGAATCTAAAGCAGGAAGGAGCCGTTGGTGGTACGGAGGAGGCCGGGCCCCGCAAGCAATGGATGGTTGCGGTACCAGCGTTGGTTGCTGTGGCTGGAGAGAGGAGAGCGGCGCTATCTGCGGCTGACAACGGGCATACCTGGCAACCAGTAGGCCTCCCGTGGTTTACTCAACCTAACCCGGATGATGAGGCCGAACGTCACCGGCGGCATGAGGCCTGGTGGGCTAACGAACTAGAGACTCGCCAGGCCCGTGTCCTGGCCTGTAACCAGCTCCTGTTGCCCCCTGACCAACGGAAGAAGGGAGTGGTGACAACTTTCAATCTGGGCACCGGTTATGGGTTTGCCTGCGAGGAAGGCCTCTATGTGGAGGTATTCGTGGGCCGCCGTCATGTCGAAGACAATCTTCCAAAGGGCCACCCGGACCGGGACTTGTACCGTGGGGATGTAATAACGTATGAGCGCCACCCAGGTCCCCGTGGGTGGTTCGCAATCCGGGTCAGTAAAGTGGAAGAATGAAAAGACCAGTGATTCGGTATTTCATTGCCAAAAATGTAAACAGTTCTTTTAAATGCATATCTTGCAGTGGCTTGTTGATGTTTTTCTTGCAGTACATGGACGTAAATGTATGCAGTTATTTATTCTTTCTTTGGTTCTGATGAACATTTAAATCAGAGACTCATTACCCGATCCCCGTTGGGCCGATATGGACAAAAATGTTACTATAGTTTGCAACGTTTAAAGCATAGTGCCTCCTGCAAAAAGGAAGATTATTCAAAGCATTCTTATTGTTTATTGTTATTTTAAAGGTATCCGGTTAAATTGTTAATAAACATGTCAACTCACACCCGGTTTGGTTTTAACACCCGCAGACGGGTGTATTTCACCAAGGGGGTTTGTGGCGCCCCTATGGCTAGGCGCCACAGGGAGGTATTTCACTTTGAAAACATATGTAGTATCTCTGTAGTTGTGGGTTTAGGGTTTAATCTATGGAGTCTGAATTCACACACAACACAAGGCCACCTTAGAGTAAGGAGCTGATTATTCAGTAGGTCCAAAAGGGGGTGGAGCCTAGGTTAGTCCAGGAAGACTTGAGTGAAAGTTAGTTAGTTAGTGCTGGGAAGTCAGCCAGATAGGAAGTGCCTGGCAGGCTGCTGACAGGAGGGATCCCCATCTCTAAGAGGGGGCCCAGGACAGAAGGGGACGGACCAGAACCGGATGGAGCCGGCTGGTAACGTCTGGGGAACACTGGTGACACGGAAGCCGAGGCGGTCAGCGATTTATCCCTTAGCCGCAAACCGACGAGCTGCGGGCCCTCTGAAACCGGGCAACCATAGGCGCCACAAGAAGGTACCTCACCCCTCAGGCCGAAATAGGCTCCCGTCCGTACCGGTAAAGGAGAAACCCGTGCCTCACTGTATGAGACCAGGGGACTGGCGGGAGAGCTCTGCAAGGGTGGACAAAGATAGAGAAGGACAGAATTAGACCCTGAAAGACTTAAGAAGGAACATCTGCTGACTCCATAAGGGGACCCTGAGCCGACAACTCCTACCCGTTAAACCAGACTGTACCGTGTTTCACCTTAACATCTGCCGGTACCCAGTAAAGTGGAGTTGAAGTTGAACTGGTCTCTGTCTTTCTTCCCGCCGGCGCTAGGAGGGCCTCAGCATCATCATCGTCTCACCGGAGGGGTAAAAACAACAACTCCCCTCATCCCATCGTCCTCCATCACCGCTGCCCTGAGGTAAAAGCTCCACCTGTGGGGAGCTGGACCACACTGAGCTGCACCCATCATCATCTCAGCAGGTTGCACAGGTGGCGTCATGTAATCTTTTTCACCTGTAAATATTACCCCCCCTCCAACAACTGACAGCCAGGGCACGGAACCGGGAACCTGGCCACCCATGATTCCCCAGTTAAATCCATCAAACCCAGGCCCGGTATCCGAGTACCCCTTGCCCTGGGCTCATCACTCACACAGCTCCATTGACAGAATATCTATCTATCTATCTATCTAATATGAAAAAGATCCTTGCAGCACACAGCTACTACCAATGATGTACATAAGCTACTAGCTATATATATTTGAGGAAAAAGTTTAAAAACTTACGTTTTTTTTCAAAAAACTCAAAAATCTCCAATTTTTTATTTAATTCTGAAGTTCTTGGTACATACATTGGCCAATGTCTGTTTGCTCATCGACTGCGACAAAGTGACTTCAGGGTCCGATGAGTCCTATCTGACATCCCTGCCCTCCTTGTCCACCCCCCCACTTTTCAGTGGGCAGACACCATCTAGACCCTCCATCACCTGTAGGTTAATGAGGGTGCACATTGCAGCATGGAACCTGCAATTCCATATGTTAAATAACAAGAGAAAAAAACTGCACAGCACTCAAAGACAAGTGTGAACTGGTGCTAGCAAAGCTGCAGGGTCATATAATATGAAAAAGATCCTTGCAGCACACAGCTACTACCAATGATGTACATAAGCTACTAGCTATATATATTTGAGGAACTAATGCCTAAGCAAGGTACCTTAGGGACCTTGTAGCCGACAGAGCTTATAAAGGCAATAATCCCATTGAAATGGGAGGGATAAGTTGTTCAAAGGGTAGGATTCAGCAATATAGGAGAGATAGTATAACAGCGTTTATTATTAATTATAATCAAGCACAAGCACACTTTATGTATAACTAAGCAATAAGAAGCACTAGCACTTTAATTATAGTACAGCGCCTGGATATGTGGGTAATTGTGTAGGAGAGCCCTTGGATTAAAGCATAAGAGATGTGAGGGCAATGGCGCCAGTAGTCAAGATGGCGCAGATGAATGAAAAAGATCCTTCACATAGGAATACATAGAAACGGGCCGGCGCATGCGCAGTGCGCAGTTACCCACAGTGCTATGGGCAGAAACGCTGCTTCCGGGACGCTGAGAACACGAGGCACATAATAACAGATGCAGTATAGAGGAGGGCCCCGGGCAGCGTCATGCAAGTAGATAACAAGAAAACAGTATGTACAATGATACTTACTATTGATTTAATAGCATAATACATAAATGTGGCAAAATTTAATTGAAAGGCTTCCAATTATAAGGTTTAAAATGTATTACACAGTTGGTAAAGTACAAATAGAGATATAGAGCACACATATGAAAAAGCACAGCAATTTTGGTGTATTAGAGTAGAAAAGTTATAATGAACTATATGTATGAAATAATTGATGTACTGTAAACATGGATGCATAAAAAGGAAGTAGAGATGGTCAGTGATTGCAGGAATAAGGGCGTGGGGGCCTGAAACGTTGCCATTGTACCTTTTTGCAAGCTGGAATAAACATCTATAAGCATCGCCAAAGGAGTGCTGCGACATTTTGTTTGTATATTGAGACGCATCGAGGACTGTGGGGGTCGCTCTGCACCCAGGATATCCAGCATCACTTGCTGCTCCTATTTTTGAATAGTATCTATCTATCTATCTATGAGCACCTAGGGGAGCTGTGCTGCACCAATATACTAATCAATCTATCTATCTATCTATCTATCTATCTATCTATCTATCTATCTATCTATCTATCTATCTGTGGGTTCTCTCTATCCATCTGGTTAATAGAAGATAATGTGATTTAATTATCCTGCCCAAAGAAGTTTTACATTCCCTCTGTATAAGAATTTTATCCTCCTATATTAAACACTGCCCGTGAAAAATTTATAACCTAAGACTCTCATATTCTGACATACAGTTCTGCATTTTTACAGCTGAATTGGAGGGCATTTATTTGCACCATAAAACATACATAAAGCTAATTTTGCAAGAAAATGACTTGTCCATCAGTCTTTTCACTTAATTTCGGATGAAATGACTCCAGTACAGAAACATTTCCATCATTCCGTTTCGGCTCTTTAAATAGAACGGTCAGTCAATCAAAATTTTCCATCAAAGGTTTACTAGTTATTTAATTGGGCTTCCCCTTCTCCAATTACTTATTTGAGATGGTCAATTGAGCTGAAAAATTAAGCAGCAATGCTCTTTACACTCAGGAGTATTTCATATTGGCAGCTCAGATGGGAGATTACAGGAGGAAGATGATGTGATGGTTTCCATATTAGGGATAACATGGGACATAGCACTGTTGATTACTTCATATGTAAGGATAACACTACAGTGCTGTACTCTACAATAATGGCATTGCCATGTGCAAGCTGCATGGGGCCTCGATTTCTGGCATTTATTTATGGTCCATTCAGTCATTGTAGTATAACGGTATGGGGTGTGTGTCAGTCACAAGGGTCAGGCTACTCAGCAGCTTGGCCAAAGTACAGTTCACGGTAAACGTGCCCAGCAGCTGTGGTCCTAACCACACATATAAAGGGGGTAGTGATAGGGATATAGTTTTATTGATGCTAGTTTGGATAATCAGATTGAAACGGCTGCCACTGCAGGGGGTCCCTAGGATATAGGTGGTGATAGCAGTGCAGGTGGTTAACCCTTTCCAACCAGGGCTGGCACTCAGGGAGATGATGAGGGTGATGGTGATGAGTGTAGTGGAGAAAGCAGACAGCAGAAATCAGTCTTTTGCTTTACCTTTTTACTGAAGTTTCTATAGCAAGTCTAGGGTTGTACATCAACCACCAGGAACGTGGTCCAGCTAGTCTGATGAAAACTGTAGACCGCAAAGCTGGGGAAGTAAATATTGGCTTCCCTGCTAAATTTCCTGAGCTTTAGGTTTCTTGGTGCCTTGAGCTTCCAGTACTCACTCCTGGTTGCTTCCTGCCAGGCCGATAATGCGGGTCCTGTGAGTATCCATGTCTATAGCAGTTCCCTGACCCCATATTCTACTGAAGCCACAGAGAATTCCACTTAAGTTGCTGATGAGCTTGAAATTTACCAGCATCCAGTTCTGCTACTAGGCCCTAAAATCCTGGATGACCTAGGCACTTGTCCCTAGACTGCAGCTGTTCCCTTCAGAACAGCTCATGCTGCCTCCTTACTGGACCTCTCCTTCATTTACTATGTCCTACTACTCACGCTCTCACCCCATCACCAGGAAGTGCGTCACATACCCAAATCAGGCATCAAGTGCACAGTCTCCTAATAAGGGATCAGGCGTTGATGCAGGGAACTAGTTTGATTGCTGTATGTGGAGTCAGGAAGGAATTTTTTTTCCCCAATATGGAGCTTAGTTTTGGCACATGGTTTTTTTTGCCTTACTCTGGATCAACATGTTAGGCTGTGGGTTGAACTAGATGGACTTAAGGTCTTTCTTCAACCTTAAATACTATGTTACTATGTTACTATGTATGAAGTGTGTGTTCGCTTCAGACATCCAGCAGAAGGTCCACAATTCTCCTTAGACATGACATTACATGATATTTACTTGCAATTCCATTTTGTGGTGGCCCAGCAGGAGCACTACATTCCCCCCTAGTTAAAGGCAGTACTCCCTCAGACTAAACAAACTGGAAAATAGTAGTTTCAACAAAACATTTTTAGATAAAATACCAATTACAAAAATATAGATTAATTTTAATAATGATGTTATGGATCAAAGGCCAAAACCACTCACTGAGTGACGGTATTGTCCCCGAGTGCAGCTGCGAGGCACACAGACCATAACGTTGGTTTCTGTGCTGCACTGGCTGTTTTAAGTGGCTTCAGGCCCCAGCAGATCTTTAATCTGTTAAGCATAAAACACGGCATATAAAATATTAAGTCCATAAAACTTGTCAAGCGCAAAAAGGATGTTCAGTCCTTCTTGGTAAGGACCCTGGAACAGTGCAATGGGCAGTCCATATAAAATGGGGATAAATTCTATTAAGCCATACAGGTAGAGTTATGTGCAAAAAAAATTATCCATTGTTCACAGTATTGTGGCTGTACAGTCTAACAGGGGCACACACACGTGGATGTTTGGGGGACTACCTCTTAATTTTCCTTAAAGTGCAACCAGCACAACTGTCAGTGATTACCGTAAGTTTTCTGGGACCACCCAGCAGCAGCAGCTGCCATTAACTTGTCCATGGCGGCTTATAAAAGACCCGGTGACTTCCCTTCAGGCTCCAGGAACCAGGCCAACATGTGAGCCTTCTTTATTCACCCCCTCACTGTCTAGGGCCTGTTGATGAAGGCACTGAGTTGGGGACTGGCCTTGTAACGGCATATTGCAGGCGCGGCACTAGTGGGGCAAGGGACACAGCACCACTTGCCTGATTATATGCGTTGGCCTGGTGTAGACAGAAGGACCTGGGTCTGAGGCCAGCGGCATGGCGGATGCAGCCTCATGTTCTGGTGTTGTAATGAAGCTGCAGACAGCAGTGTCTCAGCGGGTGCATCCATCAGTGAGGTGGTAGGGACTTGCTCGCAGTCAGCGATGAGGTGGGTGCAACCTCTGGAGAAGGCTGCAATGGTTCTTCAGCAATAGGCCTGGCTCCTTTGGCACTCCCGCATCATGTGATGCACTTGGAAAAAGCGCAAGATTTGAAACTCTGGCAGTGTGAAGCCGGCATTTGCAATGCACTTGGGTTCCGTCTGCCATAGGATTGCATTGACAGCGTTAACGCAGTGTTACCTTTACGGTAACACTGTGCTAATGCTGCCAAATTCAAAGTTTTAGACGGAACCCGCTGAATGCAAAGCTGAACACTGGTCTGACCCTAGCCTAAGGCACACAGGACCCTGTTTCCAGGGCTTCTCATCCTGTTCATTATGCCAAGGTGTGTCTGTTGCAAGGGCCAGGTTACTCAGCATCTGAGCCAAAGTTCAGTTCATGATAGCTGTGCCCAGCAGCTCTGCTGCTAACCGCACATATAAAGGGGGTATTGAGAGGTTAAAGTCTTAACAGGCACTTTGTGTACAGCAGTGTGTGTAGAGAGATTGTGTGTACAGGGAGTGTGTGTACAGAAAGTGTGTGTGCAGAAAGTGTGTGTGTAAGAAGCATATGTACAAGAAGTGCGCTTACCGGGAGTGTGTGTGCAGAAAGTGTGTGTACAGGAAGTGTATGTGTGCAGAGACTGTGATTGTGTGGCGCCCTGTGCCAGGTAAGCCACAGAACCAACTAGTACACTAAGGGATTTCCACATCAAGTACCCACATACAGACAACCCCTTTGCACTCCAGGCCTGTAAGGGGAGCCCCACTGGCTGTTGTTAAGCCAGATCCCCTATAAATACAGGTGCTGGGGGTGGAGTTAGTCAGAGTGTGCAGTCGCTAGGAGAACTGTGAAGATCAGCTCAGAGCCTGGTGAGCAAAACTGGTTACTGGAGCCGTGCTAAGCCCGAAATCAGTGCACCGCCAGAGCTAGTGTGAGGGTCCAGAGAGTGAGGACCGAAGGCAGAGGTGATGAACACTACAGAGGGGGCCGAGGAGCGATACCGGCTCACCCCAAGAGAACACCGGTCACTGAATTCCGAGTCTGCAAGGGAGAAATTAGCCCAACAGAGAAACCCAGTACACCGCAGAGGTTTAGCTTCCTGGACACCCGCAGCACTCACTAATTGAGAGCCAGGAGCCGCAGAGAGGTAGCGGTAGCCAAGCGAGAGCCCTCAGTGCAGCAATACAGGTGTGAGAGAGAAGAGAGGTCAGGCCTGATTTTACACATGCCAGACTTCAGGACAAGGGAACAGGACAAGGAGGCCTATAGCCCACTCGGTGTGGAAATCCCAAAGTGCACCCTTCAACCCTGGAAGTGTACCTGCAAACCACCAGTAAAAAGGTACAGAGAAAGACTTTCTTGTGTGTGTGTCCATCCTTCCAGCCTGCCCTACACAGCAACGACTGCGCTACCCTATTCCATCATTCTACCCTTACAGCCCCGGGGACCCTGCTCCACCTGTAGGGAGCCACAACACCTTGCTGACGCCCATCAGCCCAGAGACCCCGGCAGCGCCGGTACCATCACCGGATCTACAGGTGGCGCCACGACATTCTTCTATAAACTTATATCCCTGTAAATACCCCTTTTTGTTGTCACCCAAGGGAACAGACTCGGGCACTGACCATCCATGACATCCCTGTGTGGCACCCCAGGGGTTAAGTGCCACAGAAACATCAACACAGGTTCGCTCCCCACACAACACTGGACACCACACTAGCACCTCTGGACCAGAAGGGGGAGCTAAAGCAGCTCCCTTATATACTCTGGGTCAAGAGTAAGTAGTCAGTTCAGTACGTAGCAGTACTGTGAAGAGTTCAGTTCCTGGGAGAACTGAGAGACAGTAGTCTAAAGAGGCTGCCTCAGGCTTCTCTACAGTCTGCTCCTCGATTCCAGGCCTAGCCAGGGTCTGAGGGAAAGAGTACAGGAAACAGAGTAACACATCTGGGAGACTGAGTGACTTCACAACTCGCCCAGGAGGAGCGCACAGACCGGATACTGGATCCGAAACTGTGACTGACACACGCAGCAGAGTAAACACCGGGATAGTGGAGGTTGTAGATCTACACTGTACCTCACCGAAGCAACACGACGGGGTCAGAAGCACACAGAAGACTCAACTTGCCTAGCAAAGAGGGTACCTGTGAGGAGAGATAGTGCCAGCAGCTCAGCTAAAGCAGCCGCAGGGCCACACACAGCGCAGCAGTGGGAAGCTGAGGACCCGATCAGGGTGGGAGCAACCCGGCCCCGGTACAGACTCCGTGGACAGTTCTCTGCTAAAGAACATCTGCAGTAAAGCTATGGAAAACTTCAAAACCGTGAGTGTGTGTGATCCTTGTACTCGAGCCCTGATTTCCCTCACAAGCAGCCACCGTCTCCACTATCAAACCTACCGTGTAGCATCTATAGCATCCACCTTAGACTTTAACTATCACTGCCCCGGGGAACCAGACTCTACCTGCGGAGAGCCATTCCATCTCCAGCTGCTCAACATCATCCCCGGAGGTTCTGCAGCAGCGGTGGTCACCCTGACCACAACCCATGGGTGGCGTCACGACAAACTCCCCTGTAAATATCCCCCCATTTACTTGCGGAACCCGGGACACGGTCCGGACCAGGACCTCCATGACATCCCCAGCAGTACCCCGGTCCGGTACCGAGTACCCCGTCCCAGTGGGCTCCAAAACTTGGCGTCATGAATAGGATCTACCATGCCCGGTAAAACGGGCATTGTGTGCTGTGATTTATGTGAAAAACTGTTTTTAAGCTGCGCCATAAGAACTACAATTTTGAAAATCCGTCATTGCAAAGCGCGCGCGCGGGAAGAAAGGGGGCGGTACCCTGCAGAGGTGCGAATCCAGCCTCCTCCCTGGTGCTGACTACATCCAGCGGGGAAGAGAATCCCTGGTGCACCGCGGAACCTTCAAAAGACATCCGGACAGAAGCGGAAGACAGGAGGGTCGACCTTAACTAAGGGGGCACAGGATGTCGCAACCGGAAGAGCCAGCGGCGCCAAGCAGCAGCGGAGCAGCCGCCGGATAACAGAGAAGCAGAGAAGCTTGCAGCGGTGCAAGCAGCACCTATCATGCCATTCCTGATACCGTATAGTCCGGGGGCAATGTGGCTGCCCCAATACTCCGGTGAGCCTAACTGGGTGAAATGGTGGATGAGGATGAGGAAAAAGCCAATATGCTAAATGGCTTTTTTTCAACAGTATTTACACAAGAAAATCCCATGACAGACAATATGATCAGCGATAACAAAAACTGTCAATTAAATGTAACCTGCTTAACCCAGCAGGAAGTACGGCATCGTCTAAAAATCACTAAAATTGACAAATCCCCGGGCCCGGATGGGATACACCCCAGAGTGCTGCAGGAATTAAGTACTGTCGTAGATAGACCATTATTTTTAATCTTTAAAGATTCCATAATAACAGGGTCTGTACCACAGGACTGGCGTATAGCAAATGTGGTGCCAATATTCAAAAAGGGAACAAAAACTGAACTTGGAAATTATAGGCCAGTAAGCTTAACCTCTACTGTGGGTAAAATCCTGGAGGGTTTTCTAAGAGATGCTATACTGGAGTATCTGAAGAAAAATAACCTCATGACCCAATATCAACACGGTTTTACGAGGGACCGTTCCTGTCAAACTAATCTGATAAGCTTCTATGAAGAAGTAAGTTCTGGACTGGACCAAAGAAATGCAGTGGATGTGGTGTATATGGACTTTTCAAAAGCTTTTGATACGGTGCCACACAAAAGGTTGATACATAAAATGAGAGCAATGGGGATAGGGGAAAATATGTGTAAGTGGGTTAAGAACTGGCTTAGTGATAGGAAACAAAGGGTGGTCATTAATGGAACACACTCAGAATGGGTCACAGTTAACAGTGGGGTACCACAGGGGTCAGTGTTGGGCCCACTTCTTTTTAATATATTTATTAATGACCTTGTAGGGGGCATACAGAGTAGAATCTCAAATAAAAAAGCCAAGAAGCCAGCGCTGCCTAAGGTTAGCACGCAATACAAAAAGTGCATGTGCACATAATTTCTAACTGTACTTTAAACTGAGACATTTGGCAAACAATTGATCAATTCTTTGAGCTACCCCGCCACGTCACGGCATTCTCAGATGGGGCAGTCCTACTCTACATTTTTTAATTCGCTGTGCCATTACGGCCTCCTGAATGCATTAAAAGCAGAACCATATCAAATGCACACGTACCTGAAGCATTACTGAACTACTCCCATGGCGCCAGAAAAGCAGTGCAGATAAAGGCAGACCAGGTCCGGACATGACATCCGGACATTATCAGATCTGACCCCCACACTGCCCAACCAACAACCATGGGTGAGGGTAGAACAGGCCCAAACACATGTGCAACAATCAAGCAGAGCCTTGGGCAGGGTATGGTCGCTGTATGTATGTACAGCGGCCTAGATCAATCACATTAAAGACAGATAGAATGGCATGCACAACCAAGCGCGCACGGCAAAAAGTGGTGGTCAGCCACAAACCTATAACAAATAAAAAAGCCAAGAAGCCAGCGCTGCCTAAGGTTAGCACGCAATACAAAAAGTGCATGTGCACATAATTTCTAACTGTACTTTAAACTGAGACATTTGGCAAACAATTGATCAATTCTTTGAGCTACCCCGCCACGTCACGGCATTCTCAGATGGGGCAGTCCTACTCTACATTTTTTAATTCGCTGTGCCATTATGGCCTCCTGAATGCATTAAAAGCAGAACCATATCAAATGCACACGTACCTGAAGCATTACTGAACTACTCCCATGGCGCCAGAAAAGCAGTGCAGATAAAGGCAGACCAGGTCCGGACATGACATCCGGACATTATCAGATCTGACCCCCACACTGCCCAACCAACAACCATGGATGAGGGTAGAACAGGCCCAAACACATGTGCAACAATCAAGCAGAGCCTTGGGCAGGGTATGGCCGCTGTATGTATGTACAGCGGCCTAGATCAATCACATTAAAGACAGATAGAATGGCATGCACAACCAAGCGCGCACGGCAAAAAGTGGTGGTCAGCCACAAACCTATAACAAATAAAAAAGCCAAGAAGCCAGCGCTGCCTAAGGTTAGCACGCAATACAAAAAGTGCATGTGCACATAATTTCTAACTGTACTTTAAACTGAGATATTTGGCAAACAATTGATCAATTCTTTGAGCTTCCCCGCCACGTCACGGCATTCTCAGATAGGGCAGTCCTACTCTACATTTTTTAATTCGCTGTGCCATTACGGCCTCCTGAATGCATTAAAAGCAGAACCATATCAAATGCACACGTACCTGAAGCATTACTGAACTACTCCCATGGCGCCAGAAAAGCAGTGCAGATAAAGGCAGACCAGGTCCGGACATGACATCCGGACATTATCAGATCTGACCCCCACACTGCCCAACCAACAACCATGGATGAGGGTAGAACAGGCCCAAACACATGTGCAACAATCAAGCAGAGCCTTGGGCAGGGTATGGCCGCTGTATGTATGTACAGCGGCCTAGATCAATCACATTAAAGAGAATGTAGAAAAAAATGTAGAGTAGGACTGCCCCATCTGAGAATGCCGTGACGTGGTGGGGTAGCTCAAAGAATTGATCAATTGTTTGCCAAATGTCTCAGTTTAAAGTACAGTTAGAAATTATGTGCACATGCACTTTTTGTATTGAGTGCTAACCTTAGGCAGCGCTGGCTTCTTGGCTTTTTTAGAGTAGAATCTCAATATTTGCAGATGACACTAAACTCTGCAGGGTAATCAATACAGAGGAGGACAATTTTATATTACAGGAGGATTTATGTAAACTAGAAGCATGGGCTGATAAATGGCAAATGAGCTTTAATGGGGATAAATGTAAGGTCATGCACTTGGGCAGAGGAAACAAAAGGTATAATTATGTTCTTAATTGTAAAACACTGGGCAAAACTGTCACTGAAAAAGACCTGGGTGTATGGGTAGATGACAAACTCACATTTAGTGGCCAGTGTCAGGCTGCTGCTGCAAAGGCAAATAAAATAATGGGATGCATTAAAAGAGGCATAGATGCTCATGAGGAGAACATAATTTTTCCTCTATACAAGTCACTAGTGCGACCACACTTAGAATACTGTGTACAATTCTGGTCTCCGGTGTATAAGAAAGACATAGCTGAACTAGAGCGGGTCCAGAGAAGAACGACCAAGGTTATTAGAGGACTGAGGGGTCTGCAATACGAAGACAGGTTATTAAACTTGGGGTTATTTAGCTTGGAAAAACGAAGGCTTAGGGGTGATCTTATAATAATGTATAAATATATGAGGGGACAGTACAGAGAACTTTCTAATGATCTCTTTACTCTTAGGCCTGAGATGGGGACAAGGGGGCATCCTCTACGTCTGGAGAAAGAAGGTTTAATCATAATCACAGACGCGGATTCTTTACTGTAAGAGCAGTGAGACTATGGAACTCTCTGCCACATGATGTTGTAATGGGTGACTCACTACTAACATTTAAGAAGGGCCTGGATGCCTTTCTTGAAAACTACAATATTACCAGTTATATATACTAGATCCTTTGATAGGGCGTTGATCCAGGGAACTAGTCTGATTGCCGTATCTGGAGTCAGGAAGGAATTTTTCCCCCCAATGTGGAGCTAGTGTTGCCACATGTTTTTTTTTTTTGCCTTCCTCTGGATCAACATGTTAGGCTATGGGTTGAACTAGATGGGCTTAAAGTCTTCCTTCAACCTTAAAACTATGTTACTATGTTACTCTTAATTACTTTATTACCAAGATAAAAGCTTACTATGTGATGTACCCCCTAACTGAAGCCCAGCGTGTCGGCAAGATTATTGGACAATTAACTGGAAATGTGCAGTGGGAGGTTGCATCCTGGCTAGACACAGATAAGGACACTGTAGAGCATCTTGGAGCTGGACTAAAAGCAGCATTTGAGTTTAGGGCTGATACCCGGGCTAAAATGAGGTTCTTTGCATGTCAACAAAAGCCTAAGGAGAGTGCCAGAGACAATGCCTTAAACTTGCACGAAGCACTCAAAGATCTTGAACCTGCCTTAGCCCCGGGAGCTGATAAAATGCTAATTGACCAGTTCACAGAGGGCCTCCTGTCCCCTTCTCACAGAGGACAGCTGAGTATGATGATTATTCAGAATCCTGAAATGACTTTTGCTGAGTTAAAAGATAGAGCTATCCGTCTGCAGCAGATAGAGGAGCCCCACGATCTGAACTTTACCCAAGGTCCCGCAGCAGCACCTCAACAGCCGACAGCATCAGCGACATCTGCCATGTCAGCGACTGCGTCTGAAGATTGGGAACCTATCTCTAATGAGGCCATCAATCAAAAGCTAGATGCCCTGACAGACACCGCTGTCTCCATGGCTAAAGTCATCAAGGAGCTGCGAGGGTCCAAGCCTGCACCCAAGATCAAATTGGCGACCAGCAAGTAGGATGTCCCGTGGATGAGGCCCAGGAGGTATCAAGCGTCGAGAGGACAACCCAGCGACCGCTATCAACCGGATGGACAGCCCATTTGCCGCCATTGTCAGAAACCAGGTCAATTTGCCCAGGAATGTGCTTTAAACGAGGATTCCCTGGGCAGGCGGACCTCTGCTCAGGAGTAAACTCTCAAGGTCCTTCAGCCTGGTATGACAGATTCGTGGGAGGACGCCCGGTCATCCCTATCGTGTTGGATGGCATTCCCTTCAGTGCCTTGTTGGATACCGGGTCCCAGATAACATCGATTCCACATGTCCTATACAAAAGGTACTGGGCTGATTCAGACATTAATAGTGGTCCATCTGACATTGTAATGAACTTATGGGCTAGTAATGGACAACTAATACCAGAGGTTGGGTTCAGAGAAATGAGCATTCAGATTGGGAAGGTAAAATTGCAGAACCAGGATATTATCATTGTAGATGTTGACCGGCGAGAACGTGAACCAGTAATGTTACTAGGAATTAATTTAATTGAAAAGTGTTTTTCCGAGGTAATTACTGTCTTGCAGCAGATCGCCGAGACTGCCAGAACAGGACAGCAGAGGCTTCTGCACAAAGAGATCAAAGCCCTGATGATGAAACAACAGGTAGAAATATCCGGAGGTGAAATCGGCAGTGTACGAGTAAGTGATCCAATACCCATTGTAATACCTCCCAAAACTGAAATGTTGGTCTGGTGTAGAGCCACAATAGGCATTAAAGGGCAAGACTATCAAGCCCTAGTAGAACCCGTGTACTCAGACAGTAGATCCACTATACTGACAGCCAGAGGGGTAATCGAGGTACACCGGGGAAGAGTGCCATTACGCCTTTTGAATTGCGGGGAGGATGAGATTCCATTACCAAAGTATGCTACCATGGCTAAACTGTTAACGGTTGATAATAATGCCATCACAGCCGTCGAGGCCTTGGACCCGTCAAGTCAGGCGGATGACAATGGCACAGGGGAAAAGCTGGAGGATTGGTGCCAAAAGCTACACCTTTAGTGTTGATTAGAAAGAAGGACGGGACCATGAGAATGTACGTAGATTACCGGCAGATCAACCGCATCACACATAAGGACGCATACCCATTACCTAGGATTGAGGAGTCCTTAGCTGCATTAAAATCTGCTAACTATTTTTCCACCCTTGATCTGACTAGTGGGTACTGGCAAGTTCCTGTGGTCGAGGCCGACAAAGAGAAGACAGCATTTACTACGCCGATGGGCCTCAGTGAGTTCAATTGTATGACATTTGGACTCTGCAACGCACCCGGGACCTTCCAACGCCTGATGGAGAGCTGCCTAGGACATAAGAACTTTGAAACTGTCCTCTTGTACCTAGATGACGTCATAGTCTACTCCAAGACGTATGAGCAACATCTACAAGACCTGGCAGAAGTGTTTGAGGCCTTATCTGGATACGGCATGAAAATCAAGCCATCCAAATGCCACCTTCTCATGCCAAAGGTACAGTACCTGGGACACAACTGCTCCGTAGTAATTTGGCCATGTTTTGGGGAAATCTCCTAGAACTGTATGGAAAACTTCATCTTCTTCTTTTTTGACACGTAAGACCTGTACGGGTAAGGTTACTTCTGGTGTCTTCAAGGTTTCAGGACACGGTTTAAGATGGTCCCTTGACACAACTGCTGAAGTTCTTCCTTCATCTTTGCTTATTAGACACATTTTAGCATTGTCTAAGTTGGATGGTAAGACTGTGTATGGGATGGTTTCCCACTGATTATCCAATTTGTTGGTGCATCTCTTTTTCTTGAGAACTTGCTCACCGGCTTGAGCACGTTGGTTAAAGGTTCTCTTTTGTCTTGCTCTAGCTTGCTGAAGATTTTTCTCTATTCACTCCTGTAGTAGGCGATACTGTTGTTGACGTAGGGTATCCCAGTTGGATTCTTCCACTTCCGCGTCTGGTTTTACAATTCCCATATCGAAATCAATTGGCAGCTTACCGGGTCTTGCACGCATAAGGTACGCTGGGGTGCAGTTTGTAGAACTCACCGGAACATGGTTGTACAAGTCTACCAAATTAAATAATTTATCTGGCCATTGATTTCTATTTGACTCTGGTAATGTTTTCAACAGGTCAATTACAATATGGTTCATCTTCTCGCATAAGCCATTTGTTTGGGGATGGTATGCTGTCCTGTAGATCTTCTTGCAGCCGTACATGTTGCAGAACTCTTGGAAAATCTCTGATTCAAAAGCTGGACCTTGATCTGCAAGGACTTGTTCCGGGTAGCCATGAGGTCTACAGAAATGTGTCTGAAATGCTCTTGCAGCCATCTTCACTGTCAAGTCCTTGACGGGTATCACCACTAAGAAGCGTGAGTAATTGTCCACGATGGTTAAGGCATAGACGTAGGTAACAACTTGACGTGGTCTAGTGCAACTAACTCAAGTGGTTGCTTGGTTACTATGGACTGGAGTGGGGCTCTCTGTTGATCTTTCGTTCTGAGGTTGCACGGGCCACATTTTCTACACCAATCTTCAATTGATTTCCTCATGCCAACCCAATAGAATCTCTCTCTTAGGAGCACTTCCAACTTCTTCCATCCAAAATTATCTGCACCGTTGTGGTAGGCTTCCAAGACCATTTTGATGTCTCGCTTGGGTACGATTATCTGCCAGACTAGTTCATGTGTTTTAGGGTTGGTATGCCTTCTGCAAAGCTTCCCTTGGCACAGGAACACCTTGCCTTTCTCTTTCCAGAGTTGTCGGGTCTCAGCCGGGGCGTTCTGGTTAGGGTACGCACCTTGTTGTGTAAGCAGTTCTTTCACTAGCTTCACAGCTGGGTCGCTATCCTGGGTGTCAGCCCATCCATGGTGTGCTAACGGGTTGAGACTTGCCTGTTGCTCTCTTCGGTAGATGCCGGGTTGATACTTGTCTACGTTAGAACGGTGAAAGGCCTGTAGTTCAATTTCTTCCAACTCTTCCGGTTCCTCTTCCACGTCTTTCAGGTGTGGCATCCGGGATAATGCATATGCGTTCCCGTTCTTGCGGCCTGCTCTATACTTCATGACAAAATTATAGTTAGACAGCCGGGCTATCCATCGCTGCTCCAATGCACCTAATTTTGCTGAATCCAGGTGGGTCAATGGGTTGTTATCTGTATAGATGGGAAATTCTGCAGCTGCCAGGTAGTGCTTGAAACGTTCAGTTACAGCCCAAACTACTGCCAGTAGTTCTAACTTGAAGGAACTGTAATTCTCGGGGTTTCTTTCCGTAGGCCGGAGTTTCCTGCTTGCAAAGGCAATAACCCTCTCTTTGCCTCCTTGCTTCTGTGACAGTACTGCTCCCAGTTCCACGTTGCTGGCATCCGTGTACAGAATGATGGGTTGGTGGTAATCTGGATAAGCCAGGATCTCTTCTCGTGTCAGCGCACACTTCAGCATGTTGAAGGAGTCTTCCCTCTCTTCACTCCACTGGAAAGGAGGATTATGGGTTGCAGACTTTCTTGACTGTCCTACCAGGATGTCTTGCAGTGGAGCTGCTAACTTCGTGAACTCTCTGATAAATCTTCGGTAATAGCCTACCAGGCCTGGGAATTGCCTCACTTCTTTCACATTAGTAGGTCTTGGCCAAACCCTTATCACGGTGACTTTATCAGGATCCGGTGCTACTCCCTCTGAACTCACGACGTGTCCCAGGTACTGTTCCCAGATTCTGCACCCGACGGTTCTCAGCAGAGCATTGGGTAGGACCTATCATCGTGCCCTTGCAGCCGTAACGCCCCTTTCCTTCCCACTCTGTGGCGCAGCTATGGCGGCCAGCTTAACAGTTCACTAAACACAATCTATACACGGCACACAGTTATACCGGGCACGGGATCCGGTTCGCGACACCAGAGTTTCCGGACCCACAAGGGTCTGGGTCCTCAGGTCTGGGGCAGTCGGATGCAGGTGTGGAGCCCACTGGGACGGGGTACTCGGTACCGGACTGGGGTACTGCTGAAGATGTCACGGAGGTCCTGGTCCGGACCGTGTCCCGGGTTCCGCAAGTAAATGGGGGGATATTTACAGGGGAGTTTGTCGTGACGCCACCCACGGGTTGTGGTCAGGGTGACCACCGCTGCTGCAGAACCTCCGGGGATGATGTTGAGCAGCTGGAGATGGAATGGCTCTCCGCAGGTAGAGTCTGGTTCCCCGGGGCAGTGATAGTTAAAGTCTAAGGTGGATGCTATAGATGCTGCAGGGTAGGGATGATAGTGGAGACGGTGGCTACTTGTGAGGGAAATCAGGGCTCGAGTACAAGGATCACACACACTCACGGTTTTGAAGTTTTCCAAGGCTTTACTGCAGATGTTCTTTAGCAGAGAACTGTCCACGGAGTCTGTAACGGGGCCGGGTTGCTCCCACCCTGATCGAGTCCTCAGCTTCCCACTGCTGCGCTGTATGTGGCCCTGCGGCTGCTTTAGCTGAGCAGCTGGCACTATCTCTCTTCACAGGACCCCCTTTGCTAGGCAACTTGAGTCTTCCGTGTGCTTCTGACCCCGCCGTCTTGCTTCGCTGAGGTACAGTGTAGATCTACAACCTCCACTATCCCAGTATTTACTGTGCTGCGTGTGTCAGTCACAGTTTCGGATCCAGTATCCAGTCTGTGTGCTCCTCCGGGGCGAGTTGTGAAGTCACTCAGTCTCCCAGATGTGTTCCTCTGTTTCCTGTACTTCTTCCCTCAGACCTTGGCTAGGCCTGGAATCAAGGAGCAGACTGTAGAGAAGCCTGAGGCAGCCTCTTTACATTACAGTCTCTCTCTCAGTTCTCCAGGAACTGAACTCTTCACAGTACTGCTACGTACTGAACTGACTACTTCCTCTTGACCCAGAGTATATAAGGGAGCTAATTTAGCTCCCGCTTCTGATCCAGAGGTGCTAGTGCAGTGTCCAGTGTTGTGTGGGGAGTGAACCCGTGTTGATGTTTCGGTGGCACTTAACCCATGGGGTGCCACATTCCCCCTTAGTTAAAAACAGTACTCCGGGACTGTGGAAAATAAACAAACAATTAATATAACAATCGATATGTACAGAGACTTAAAAAGTAAAAAGTACAAAAATCACTGAAATTCAAAGAGTCCAAAAGTTCAAAAAGCAGTCTTTCGGGGGTTTAGTCTATTGCCTCCGGGCTGATGAATATATACAATAAAGTTTGTACCACAACCAGTCCGTGGTATATATGGTCCATAATAAATGAAGTTCAAGAATTTATAAAGTACTTCATACAGGATAGTCTCTGTAGGTACTGGGCTTTTTAACGTTGCAAACTATTCTAAACATGTACGGGTGTCTCTGGTTACAAGTGCAGTAGGCCTCTAGGCCCTCGGGTCACCGCATAAGAGGCCAAGTTGTAACTCTCCATGGCTGCCGCCTAACACCAAGCTACTCTCACCCTGTCTGTTCATTTTACACTCTACCTGGTTCAATTTACATTTACACAAACATATTTACATTGCACATTTAATTTTACATTTTACTCTTTGTATCTAGCCGGTGTCTGTCCTTGGGTACTACGCTTTGATCTGCGTAAAACAGGTATACTGGATGTAGGTAGCCTGTTGGTGTTGGTGGACATGTACCTACTTGGAGTGTCTGGTGCTATGGCAGATGGGGATCTGACTGTAGGATTGGCAAACTCACTGGGACCAGGAATTTCTTCTTCCTCTACGGGTTCTACTTCCAGTTCTTCAGGTCTTGGGACTTCTGGTTGTACGGGTTCTGGTGTTGATTCAACCATTGGTGGGAAAGCAATCATTGTAGGCATCATGGCACGATGATAGGTCCTACCCCACGCTCTGCCGAGAACCGCCGAGTGCAGCATCCTGATCCGGAAATACCCGAGGTGCTCCACTCCCCGCCTGCGGAGCCGACTATGTACTTTCGCTTTTCAGAGACTGGCAATGATTAACTAGGGGGGAGCGGAAATGAGTGCCCTGGATGCAAACAATGCAGTGGCCCCTAATGTAAACGCGCCCTCTGATGCAAGCGGAGCCCAAAATGGACAACCCCCTGGGCCTGCACTTGCCAATCCACCCGGCGGCGCAATACCGGCACCTGCACTAGTAGCCCTGATAATGCCGATCTCACTGCCATATGTTCCCAACGCAACCTAGTTGCCAAAGTATGAAGGCCAGCCAGGCACCTTGGCCGCATTCAGGAGAAAGATCTGTATTGTGTTGGGCATGTATGTGATGACGGTAGACAGAGAGCATCTGTAGTGATGGGACAGTTAACAGGTGCAGCGGAACTGGATACTCAAAACTGGTCAGAGGAAGACCAGGAATCTACTGTTCAAATCTTTGAAAAACTGAAAAAGGTCTTTGAACATCACACTGAGACTGAATTTAGGATGCTGTTTTACCACTGCAAACAGGGGGCACGAGAGAGTGTCCTAGACTACGCCTTGCACCTGCAGGAGGTGCTGAGAACCCTCAAGCAAGTAGACCCAATCAGTATACGTGATGAAAACAAAATGCTAACTGAGCCGTTCATAAGGGGGCTCAGGTCACCAGATGACAGCAGGCAAGCACGCTGGTGGGCTCTCCAAAACCGTGATGCAGAGTTTGCCACCCTCAAAGAACTGGCCATTAAGGGACAGCAACTCCAAGCAATACCAGACTTAGCCCCACAGACGCGACGGGTTAATACCCCTTCATCACAAGAAGCACCTTCTTTATCACCTGTTGCAGAGGCCAACATGCAGACTGTAACCCCTGACCGGTTTGACAGCCTCTGCTCCGAGGTGTGCCAGTTAAGCAAAGATGTGGCCAAGCTCCTGGGTGCCAGGCATCCCAAGACAGAGACACAACCACGAGGAAAGATACAGCCCGCTGACAGCCCTGAGGATGTCCCATGGATTAGGAAGAGGACACCACCGCTTCGAGGGAGACCCACAGACCGCTACTGTTCCAATGGGCAGTCTATCTGTTGCAAGTGCAACAAGGAGGGACACACCTACTGGTTTTGCCTGTTAAACAAGCAACCCCTGGGGCTGGGGGACAAACCCCAGGAGTAGACTGTCCATGCCCGGAGTAGACTGTCCATGCCCAGAGTAGACTGTCCATGCCCGTCGAATTGGATAGATAGGTACGTGGGAGAGTGTCCGTGTCTGTCCATCACTCTAGAAGGGATCCCTACACAAGCCTTGCTGGACACTGGATCCCAGGTGACCACCATCCCGAGTATCCTTTATAAACGGTTCTGGTCTGAAACTGAACTTCACCCTCCAGACCCTAACTTGAATATTATTGCTACCAATGGGTTACCTATCAACATAGGGGGTTCCGGGAGGTAACAATAAAGTTGGGGAGAGTGGAATTAAAGAACCAAGGACTTATTGTGGTTGAGACTAATCCTAATGAGAGGCACCCACAAAGTATACTTGGTACAAATGTCATTGGTAATTGTTTAGGAGAAGTGTTGTTCTTACAGATTGCATATACTGCTCCTCCCAGGGAGAGGAGGGCTCTTCAAAAGGAAATCATAACCCTCATGTTCCAGCAACAGGTAAACCTAACAAATGGTTAAATTGGTAGTGTAAGGGTAACAGACCCAATTCCTATTGTGGTACCACCAAGAAGTGAAATAATGATCTGATGTCAGGCAGCAATAGGCTTCAGAGGGCAGGATTACCAGGCTGTAATGGAGCCAGTAATGTCTGAAAGTAGTCCTACACTCCTGACAGCCAGGGGGTGGTTGATGTACGCAAAAGGAAGAGTACCCGTACGCATACTGAACTATGGTGATGATGAAGTTAAGTTACCAAGGTATTCAACTGTTGCTAAATTGTACCATGTAGACAACAACTCAATATATGGAGTAGAACCACTGACTCAACCAGGTTCAGATGAGGATCACAATTCCAAGAAGCAGTTAGAGAATTGGTGACAGGAACTCCATGTAGGAACTGATCACACACCTTCTCACCAGAAACACAGAGTTTATCAGGTAGTTCAAGAGTATGAAAAAGTATTTAGCAAGCATCCAGGTGATTTTGGGAGGATAAAAGGGGTACGACATCATATACCCACAGGAAACCATCCACCCTTTAAATAGCGATACAGGCCTATACTACCAGCACACTACCAGCGAGCTAAAAAGATGTTGCAGGACATGAAGGACGCAGGGGTCATCAGAGATAGTTGTAGTCCCTGGGCAGCTCCACTGGTCCTGGTTAAAAAGAAAGACGGTAGGATGAGGATGTGTGTAGACTATAGGCAAATTAATCACGTAACACACAAAGATGCTTCCCCGTTACCCCATATAGAAGAGTCACTTGCTGCATTGAAGTCTGCTAATTACTTTTCAACCCTAGATATTACTAGTGGGTACTGGCAGTTCTCCGTTGCAGAAGAAGACCGTGAGAAGACAACCTTCACGACAGCGATGGGATTATGTGAGTTCAACAGCATGCCATTCGGGCTATGTAATGCACCAGGAACGTTCCAGAGACTGATGGAGTGTTGCCTAGGCCACAGAAACTTTGAAACCGTGCTTCTCTACCTGGACCTATGAAGACCATCTGCAGCATCTAAGTGAAGTGTTTGAAGCATTGTCTAAGTATGGGATGAAGTTTAAGCCGTCAAAATGCCACTTGCTGAAACCAAAAGTTAAATACTTTGGGCATGTGGTCAGTGCAGAAGGAGTAGCACCAGACCCTGACAAGGTCACCATCATCAAGGACTGGCCAGAACCAACTACCTTTAAAGAGGTACTCCAATTCTTAGGACTGGTCGGGTACTACTGGAGGTTCATCAAGGGCTACACGAAGATAGCAACACCCATGCAAGATCTCCTCGTAGGACAATCTAAGAAGGACAAGATCAGGGTCGTCCATTCTGGTGGGGACAAGAACAAGAACAGTCTTTTAAGCAGCTGAAAGAGGCCCTGACAGGAGAAGAGATCCTAGCCTACACCGACTACAGTCTACCGTTCCTGTTATACACCGATGCCAGCAATGTGGGATTAGGAGCTGTCTTATCACAGAGACAGAAAGGCAGGGAATGAGTGATAGCCTATGCCAGCAGGAAGCTCCATACTACAGAAAGGAATCCAGAGAATTACAGCTCATTCAAACTGGAGTTCCTAGCCTTAGTCTGGGAGATTACAGAATGGTTCAAGCACTACCTGGCAGCTTCAAAGTTCACAGCTTTCACAGATAACAACCCCTGACACATCTGGAGACTGGAGACAAAGCTGGAGACTGGAGACAAAGCTGGGAGCAATGGAGCAACGCTGGATGGCCAGGTTATCAAACTATGATTTCACCATCAAGTACCAGGCAGGCATAAGAACGCCAATGCTGATGCCATGTCCAGAATGCCTAACTTACCAGATGCGGGAGAAGATGTAGATGAGCTAGAAGAAGTAGAGCTACCAGCCTTCCAGCGCCCAAGTGCTTCCCAATGTCATCAAACAAGTCAGAAACGTCAGGAAACAACAGTGAACCCATTACCTCAACATGGATAGAAAAAGACACAGGACAGTGACCCAGCTGTCAGCTTAGTCAAGGAGCTGATAACTAAAGAACATTCCTGCCTGAGTCCAGATGCTCCACAAGAAGCAAAATACCTGTGGAACGAGAAAAGAAAACTGTTTGTCTACCAAGGGAAACTGTGCAGACATCACATCAACCCCAGAACCCATGAGATGGTCTGGCAGATTGTGGTACCCAAAACAATGTCCAGTTGGTGTTGGAAGCATATCACAATGATGCAGGACACTTTGGTTGGAAGAAGCTAGAGATGTTGCTGAAAGACCTTTTCTACTGGGTCGGCATGAGAAGTTCCATTGAGAGATGGTGTAGAAATTGTGGACCATGTCACCTGAGAAGAAAGTGCCAGGGAAGCCAAAAAGCACCATTACAGCCAATTGTCCCCAAGCAACCCCTTGAAATTGTCTCCTTGGATCATTTGAAGCCCGCACCCAGCAGGTCAGGTTACACCTACGCCCTTACCATGGTAGACCACTACTCCAGATTCTTAGTGCTAGCACCAATTAAAGACCTCACAGCAGAAACAGCAGCCATAACCTTTCAAACCTACTTCTGTAGACCACACGGGTATCCAGAGCAGGTGTTGACAGATCAAGGTTCTGCATTTGAATCTGAACTGTTTCAAGAATTCTTGGGCTTATACGGTTGCAAGAAAATCAGAACCACACCTTACCATCCACAAACAAATGGACTGTGTAAGAAAATGAACAACATTGTCATCGATATGTTGAAGACATTACCCCTTGAAGAAAGAAATCAGTGGCCAGAGAAACTACCTGATCTATGGGATACAAATCTTAGATGCCAGGCACTACTAGGATTTTTACATAGGAAGTTTCTCCATATGTCAGTCGTCTGGATAGAGCGGCTGTGCACCTGGGTGTGCTCTCTCCAGTGTATACATGACAAATGTGATCTATGGGATATGTACAACCATATACCTGTAAGTTCTACTAACAACACACCAGCATACCTGATGCGAGCAAGACCTGGAAAACTCCCAGTTGACCTACAGATGGGAATTGTAGTACCAAACACAGATGCTTCTGATGAAGATTGGGACTATACCGGTCAGCAGTAATACAAGAAGGTGTATAAAAAAACTTAGAACACATCAGGGACAAACAAGAAAGAGACTACAACAAACATGCGCCATCTGAACCCTTGATACCTGGTGAAATGGTTCTAAAAAAAAAAGAAGAACTCATAAACTAGATGATCAGTGGGAAGCTGAACCCTACATTGTCCTTCAATCTAATTTTGATAACAACAAGACATGCGTAATTAGCCGTGATTAAGGAAGAACAACCTTGACAGTTTCAAGAGATCATCTCAAGATATGTCAAGAGCAGCTGAAACTGCAAGAAGAAAATTTCTACTCAACTCCAGTTGAAGAAAAGAGAGAGAGAGTCATCCACAGTGTACCAGGAGACTTCCCAGAAGATTAGCCTCAATGTGATGGAGCCATCATAGTACCAGTACACTCCTTTTATCAACCAGTTGAATAACAAGTTCCAACCCCGGAAGAATTAAGAAGAGAAGAAAAACCCGTTCAAGTACAAGACGTACAGCCTGTTGTACCGGAACGAGAGATTCCTACAATCGGTGAACCTGCCAGTCCGCTAGAAAGACTTCGGCAATACTACTGTATTTCAGAGACAAGTAGGTCTACACGTAGACTAGGGAATAGTGCACGTACAGCACCAGACGTAGACATCAGTGACACACAAGTACTACGCAGATCAACCCGTAGTAACCTTGGTCAGCCACCACTCAGATTCAGAGAGTGAAGTGTAGATTGTCAAAAGAGTAAAATGTAAATATGATCATGTAAATAGAAAGTAAATATTAGTGTATAGATGGGGGGAGGAACTGGGCACAGCCCTATGCACATTAAGTTGGGAACAGAAAGTGCCTGGGGTGGAGAGAAGGTAAGAGCAGGCCTCCTAAGCAGAGACACCCGTAGGGAAATTGTGTGTAAAATTTGCTAACCTGTTAAATGAATCAAGCCTACAGAGACTTTACTATGAGGACTTTACCCTTTTTTCCTGGATTCCCCTGTCTAACAATGAACCATAGCCACAAGACTGGTGGTGGCAAAACAATTCTTTCTTGTCTTTTACAGCCTGCAGCGGATGGACTAGTGCTTTAAGGACTGCTTTTTTCTATTTTGACCAGTTTTTCAGTGGTTTTTGTAAATTTGTCAATTTTGAGACTCTGTTATGATACCTGTTATTGTTATTATAATAATGTACAAAAACTTTACTCAGTCCGGGAGTACTGAAGGTAACTAGGGGGGAATTAGGGAGGAATGTGGCCCCCTGTGCCAGGTAAGCCACAGAACGAACTAGTACACTAAGGAATTTCCACATCTAGTACCCACATGCAGACAACACCTTTCCACTCCAGGCCTGTAGGGGGAGCCTCACTGGCTGTTGTTAAGCCAGATCCCCTATAAATACAGGAGCTGGGGGCGGAGTTAGCCAGAGTGTACAGTCGCTAGAAGAACTATGAAGATCAGCTCAGAGCCTAGTGAGCAACTGGTTACCGGAGCCGTGCTAGGCCCGAAACCAGTGCACCGCCAGAGCTAGTGTGAGAGTCCAGAGAGTGAGGACCAAGGAAGAGGCGAGGAACAGTACAGCGGGGGCAGAGGAGCCATACCGGCTCACCCCAAGAGAACACCGGTTACTGGAGTCCAAGTCTGCAAGGGAGAGATTAGCCCAGCAGAGAATCCCAGTACAGTGCAGAGGTTTACCTTCATGGACACCCGCAGCACTCACCATTTGAGAGCCAGGAGCCATAGAGAGGTAGCGGTAGCCAAACGAGAGCCCTCAGAGCAGCAACACGGGTGTGAGAGAGAAGAGAGGTCAGGCTTGGTTTCACACATGCCAGACTTCAGGACAAGGGAACAGGACAAGGAAGCCTATAGCCCACTTGATGTGGAAATCCGAAAGTGCACCCTTCAACCCTGGATGTGTACCTGCAAACCAGCAGTAAAAAGATACAGAAAAAGACTTTCTTGTGTGTGTCCATCCTTCCAGCCTGCCCTACACAGCAACGATTGCGCTACCCTATTCCACCATTCTACCGTTACAGCCCTGGGGACCCTGCTCCACCTGTAGGGAGCCACAACACCTTGCTGCCGCCCATCACCCCGGAGGCCCCAGCAGCGCCGGTGCCATCACAGGTGGTGTCACTACATACTTCTATAAACTCATATCCCTGTAAATACCCCTTTTTGTTGTCACCCAAGGGCACAGACTCGGGCATGACCATCCATGACATCCCTGCATCCGACCGCCTGAGACCCTTGTAGTTCCCGACAACTCCACAGTCCGCACTGTGGACATGATGCGGATTTCTCCAACAAAATACTCAGCGTCATTGGCATATAGCTGAGCCTCCTACTATTGTGGAGGCCTTACTACATAGCATATAGTAGAATGCAGTACCTGATATAAGCTGCCAATACTCAGTTATATTTATCTCTGAGTGCAGCTCCTGTACACCTGTATAGATCATTTCCGCAGTCACTTTGCATAAGTGTCCATCTGGCTCTTCAATTTAATATAGCAGCATTCATACTGTGCACTTATGGTTTACAGGCAGGCGCTGCTTGCAGAGGTGTATCGTAAGCTTTGATGAAGTTAATTTGTGTCTGAACGTCTGCCAAAATACAAGAGCATGGCTGCAAACACAAGGAAACTGATGCCCATTTTTATATGTTGCTATTAAAGGACTGGATTATAGTTATAGACCAATTTTGAAAATTAAATACAATTAGAAATATTAGTATTAACTCTCTGTAATGTAACCTAAGGGTACCTTCACACGCCGCAATCTCACCTGGCAATCCTAAAGGCGATATGTCGCCCCGGAGCAATCGCGGTGAAATTGCCTCACAGTTGCGGCGTGTGTTTGGGGAATTTTGTGGCGATAAATCGCCTCTCGGACGTCGCCTGATTCCTGAACTGTGCTCAGAAATCAGCCGCAACCATGAAGGCGATATTTACGTGTTGTGGTTGTGGCGATAGTGATGGAATCAGCATTGCCTAGGATTTCCCGTAGGCGTGTCTCAACTATTCTGTAGTCCATGCCCCGTCTGAGATGATTGGTGTTGGCTATATTTGAAGAGATGTTCGTTCAGCAACACGCACATCTTCAATGGCGTCATGTATTTGTCAGCCTTCCAGAGCAGGCTGACCAATTGTAATGCTGTTGCGTTGTCCAATGAGCGCGTATGGGGCGTGGCGTAAACCACTGCGGCACGCCTATCTCCTCGCAGTGCTGAACATGTACGCCCACATTGCCTTTGGAATGGCGGCGTGTGAAGCGGCGATGGAATGAGGCAAGATTGGTTCCGCTATAGGTGAGGCGATTTCAGGAGCGACACATCGCCTTACTTTCTGGGCGAGATTGCAGCATGTAATGCCGCCATCAGCGATCTGAGGAGACCATGAAAAACGTGCACGCGCACGTTAGATCGCCTCATATCGCCAGGCGAGATTGCGGCGTGTGAAGGTACCCTAAGGAAACACACCAGCACATTTTGTTTTGTTTTTTTGCAGTTTTCCAGCAGCGTCATTTGTTTCATCCCAATTTAGTTGTATCCCTACACAATTAACTTTTTATCTGTGTCATGTGATTCCAAGTCTGATGTGGGAACTACAGGATGACATCTTCACCTACCAAATCCATCCTGGTACCTCTCAGACCCCTCCTTAAATAGCTCCATCCTTCTTATCTCTCTATGTCCCATCTCAGGCAGATAAATATATAATTTCTGGTTATATTAGACAGCAATGATATTCTTGATGAATCTATAACTGCAGAGTTATAAAAATCCATGGATTCTGCCTATCTATCCTATCTGTGAGTGTTGTGTCCAGATTCTCCAATGTGTCCTATGAAAAGCAGCATCATACTGCTCCCCCTGCCTCCTGCTTGTTAATACTGACAGAGTGATATCTTTCACAAGCAGGTGGCAGAAGACAGGTTGAAGTTGCATCATATAAGAATACACTGACATTCTTGAGTGTGGGTCAGAGGACAAAAGGTCTAGGCAACTGATCTTTCACTGCTAAACTTAGGATTTAAAGAAGAGAAACTCCAGTGTGATGACACTTAGCTACATTTCCCAAGCTATAGTTGTAGATGGGGCTAACAGTAGAAAAACTCTATAAAAGTGGAAGAAGGAATCATGATGGCAGACAATCAAGAAAGGGTGCATTAACGTAACACAAGTATACACAAGGCTTCTATATTATTCTTTAATATAAGCCATTGGTCCACAATATAAACAGAAAAAATGGTAAATGCTGCTTATTCCTATCTCCACTTCTTTGACCCTGAAAGAACTGATCGTTGGCACTAAATGACCACCGATCAGCAGCTACTTGTTTGCTGATGGGCTGCCATTTAATAGTATCTTCATACAGGCAGAACGCTCTTCAGATATGTACTGAACAATCTTTAATAGATTAATCAGTGCACACAAAAGCAGCAGATTAAACAAGTCAATGCACTTCTAAAAACGATGATCTTTTGTGCAACAATTGCAAAGGGAGCTGCCAGCAGGGGATCTTGATGATTTCCCCAAGTGCATTCAGCATGGCAGAACATGTCTCAGACAGCCATTAATAACCTCATTAACTAGAGCTAAGGTATGTAAGTGCATGGCACTGATACTCAATACCGAATCAATTAAGATGTTTTAAAAATTAATGATTACATGACTTTTCCCTCTTAGTTATACGGTAATTTCATTGTTGATGACCGTATAATGAAATTTATTATTATTTTTTTTTATAAAATATTATTGCTATCATTAATTTTACAATAATATTAATACAATAGTCTCATATTTTAACTGAAACACAAATACAGAATTACAAAGGTGTACATTTCTTACAAAGCCAGCTAGTTAACCTTAGCCTGTACCTGAGAGACGGACGTTAGGAGCCCCAGTGATAACTGGGATGATGATGATGATGATCTTCATACATTATTCCATAATATATTGGTGTTAAATAACTAATGGAACAAAATAAAGTACCGTAAATAATGGAATGAATAAAATAAATGAATGATATATTTTTTCTCAAACTCTTGAAATAAGGCTGTAATGCACATGAACGACCACTGTGTGGCAGTGTTTGATGTAGTAGTGCAAAAAATAACACATGAAAAAGTAAAAGTAACTGGCTAGATTTAATGTGAATCTGCAACCATCAATTACAAGGGTTGTCCATCTTTGAGGACATTTTTTTACTTATATTCATCTACAGGTGCATCTCAATGAATTAGAATATCATCAAAAAGTTAATTTATTTCAGTAATTCAATACAAAAAGTGAAACACATATATTGTATAGAGTCATTACACACAGAGTGATCTATTTCAAGTGTTTATTTCTGTAAATGTTGATGATTGTGGCTTACAGACAATGAAAATTATCTAAAAAAATTAAGGTAGGGAGGATGAAGGGTCTGAGAGATAAAATATGAAATAAATAGGTATCAGAGGCTTCACCTTGTGTGGTTGTGAGAGTCACAACCACTATAAAAGCATATGACGAATGCTGCAGTCCCCAGCGTGGTCCATATAGAGTAGGGAGGGTTAAAAACCGCACAGCCGTATTCCACGAGACGGCAAAGGGTGAATATAATATTAATTTATTAGTCAACGTTTTTCCGGGCTCCCAGGCCCCTTCCTCAGGACAAATCTTATCATATTGCCATGTTTCAGGGCGTTTCAGGGAGCCCTGAAACATGTTGACAAATAAATGTATATTTTATTTGCCCTTTGATGTCTCGTGGAATACAGCAGCGGGGTTTTTAACCCTTCTTCTTCCCTACTTTAATTTTCTGAGATAATGACCTTTGGGTTTTCATTAATCATCAAAATTAACAGAAATAAACACTTGAAATAGATCCCTCTGTGTGTAATGACTCTATATAATATATGGGTTTCACTTTTTGTATTGAATTACTGAAATAAATGAACTTTTTGATGATATTCTAATTCCTCGAGATGCACCTGTAACTGTTGGGATACAAAAAATGTTGCAATTGATTTTCATTACAAATTCTAAATTGTTTGGCTATTAAAGGCTATCTCTGCATTTAACCTGATGTGAGCTGAGAGATCAGAAAAAGGGCGATATATAGCTACAAATGTCAGATGTCAGAAAGAGCTCACTGATGGATTATCCGTTAACTCATTCTGTTGTGAGCAATAGTCGGTGAGACAGTGAAAGCCAACCGCAACAATTATAAGCAATAAATATATACATAAAGGAAAGAAAAATGTCCCTGAAGTTGTCTAATTCCATTATCATCATCCTTTCCATGGCATCTTTCATGTGACCAGCGACCATTCTCATTGGATATAATTACATATACAAGATCCTGCCAGAACTTTATAAATGTGCAAGTTACAACATTTTGCTTTAAATTAATCTGCGTGACACAGATTATATCAAATTTCCATGCTCATTAATCAAACCTTCATGAAAATATATAATAATAATAATAATAATAATAATAATAATAATAATAATTTTAAAATAAATATTCAATTTAATTAATAAATATTATAATATAATACCAATTACCATTTCGGGTGGATTTACCTTTGGCACAATGAACATGTTGTAAGTTAAAATCTAATACTATTTGGTGCAGCCCAAAAAAGCTGCCATACGTCTATAGAAATGCTCCGAAGCTACAGATGGTGATGGCTAATTTGTAAGAACTATGACTTCCTCCCTCCCTTTCCTTAAAATAAAGTATTAAATGACTTTGCAGTTGTGACAGTAAGAAGATACATTGCTCGTCCTATTTAGAAAATCTCATAGTACATAGCAGCATAACTAACCTAGATAAACACCTGGGTTACAGATGTGGATACCTGACAGAGATCGGGTATGGCCTTCAGAGGCTTAAGAAGGAAAATAAATGTGAGACTAGCGCTGTTAGGATGGACAGATCTGGTGCAGCAGAGGATCCTCCATAAGGCTCCCTATAGAACATTGTACTAATGGTGCATAGTCCGCACTCTATGTGCAGTGATCACAGCATGGCTCGGTATCTCTCAGTGCCTCCATGGTCTACTGTGTGCAGAATTATTAGGCAAACGAGTATTTTGACCACATGATACTTTTTATACATGTTGTCCTACTCCAAGCTGTATAGGCTTGAGAGCCAACTACCAATTACGTAAATCAGGTGATGTGCATCTCTGTAATAAGGAGGGGTAATGACATCAACACCCTATATAAGGTGTGCTTAATTATTAGTCAAAATGGGTCAGAAGAGAGATTTGACGGGCTCTGAAAAGTCCAAAATTGTGAGATGTCTTGCAGAGGGATGCAGCAGTCTTGAAATTGCCAAACTTTTGAAGCGTGATTGTGGAGCCGACTGGGACAGGGTACTCGGTACCGGACAGGGGTACTGCTGGGGATGTCACAGAGGTCCTGGTCCAGACCATGTCCTGGATTCCGCAAGTAAATGGGGATATGTACAAAGGATAAAGTTTGTTGTGATGCCACCCACGAGTTGTGGTCAGTGATGGGACCACTGCTGCAGCGCTGCTCTGCCAGGAGGATGGATGGATGATGGGGCTGCAGCCAGATGGATGAGCCCGCCGTGGGTCAGGCTGCTCCTGACAGGACAAAGGGTATGATGCACAGTTCAATATACCTGAAATCAAACACGGACACTCAGACAGGGTTCACCGGGTTTACTTGTCAGCTATTCAGACAGTTTACAGCAGTTCTCAGAACAGTACTTAACAGTTCACAGTGCAGTTAACCCCAGGAACACTCGAACCCTGTGCAGCCAGGCTGTCACTCTGAGACCCCTCACTCCTTCTAAGTCCTTCCAGGCTATTGTTTCTCTCTCTCTCTCTGTTGTCTACCCGGGTTGTATGGCGGCAGCTCGGACCCTTGTGGGTCCTCGTGGTTGCTGCTGTGCCTTCAACCCTTGTTGTGGGAACTCCAACCTGGAGTTAGAGCTCCCCATCTGTTAATCTGGGAAGCCGGTATGGAATCTCTGTTCCCCTCAGAGCCGACACTCTGGTGTGTGCCTAGTCTGCAGTAACCCTATCTTGAAAGGCGTTACCAGACTCCATCTAACCCGTGTGACTCCAGTCCAAACTAGGGAAAACTACTCCGCCAGTAGTTGGTCGGTGCTGCCGTGTTTCTCGGACCCAGTACTGCTGGTCCGGTCTCTTTCCTCACACTCCCCTGGGATGCTAGCTATGGACGAGCTTTCTCTCCATGGTTTCTGTGACTCTGTGGATTCTGCATCTCCATCAAGCCCAACCCCACCGGGATGTGTGTCTGTCTTTCTGATGTCTGTGCTGCTCAGCTCACTCTGGCCTGCTCACTCCATCCTCCTCTTTTCCTCTATTTAAGCTTTCTGTCACCTGATCTACGTTCATTCCCACCCACTTTCCTCTAAACCCACCACCCCTTGCCCGCCTAGAGTCCCGGGCTCCGGGTTGGGTGCTGCCTCTAGTGGTGTGTGTGTGCCCGTGAGGCTCTTTGGTGTACAAATCGTCTATCTTTCTGCCTATTCTGCCTGGCTGTAGTTCCCTACTTGGCCACCCTGGTCGCAGGGGTGCCACTTGATCATCACCGAACAATCAAGCATTTCATGGCACATTGCCAACAGGGTCGCAAGAAGCGTGTTGGGCAAAAAAGGTGCAAAATAACTGCCCATGAATTGAGGAAAATCAAGCGTGAAGCTGCCAAGATGCCATTTGCCACCAGCTTTGCCATATTTCAGAGCTGCAATGTTACTGGAGTATCAAAAAGCACAAGGCGTGCCATACTTAGGGACATGGTCAAGGTAAGGAAGGCTGGAAAATGACCACCTTTGAACAAGAAACATAAGATAAAACATCAAGACTGGGCCAAGAAATATCTTAAAACTGATTTTTCAAAGGTTTTATGGACTGATGAAATGAGAGTGATTCTTGATGGGCCAGATGGATGGGCCAGAGGCTGGATAAGTAAAGGGCAGAGAGCTTCACTCCGACTCAGACGCCAGCAAGGTGGAGGTGGGGTACTGGTATGGGCTGGTATCATCAAAGATGAACTTGTGGGACCTTTTTGGGGTTGAAGATGGAGTGAAGCTCAACTCCCGGACCTACTGCCAGTTTCTGGAAGGTAACTTCTTCAAGCAGTGGTACAGGAAGAAGTCGGTATCGTTCAAGAAAAACATGATTTTCATGCAGGACAATGCTCCATCACATGCATCCAACTATCCACAGCGTGGCTGGCCAGTAAAGGTCTAAAAGAAGAAAAAATAATGACATGGCCCCCTTGGTCACCTGATCTGAACCCCATAGAGAACCTGTGGTCCCTCCTAAATTGTGAGATCTACAGGGAGGGAAAACAGTACACCTCTCGGAACAGTGTCTCGGAGGCTGTAGTGGCTGCTGCACGCAATGTTGATCGTAAACAGATCAAGCAACTGACAGAATCTATGGATGGAGGCTGTTGAGTGTCATCATATAGAAAGGTGGCTATATTGGTCACTCATTTTTTGTGTTTTGTTTTTGCATGTCAGAAATTTTGTGCAGTTATATTAGTTTACCTGGTGAAAATAAACAAGTGAGATGGGAATATATTTGGTTTTTATTAAGTTGCTTAATAATTCTGCACAGTAATATTTACCTGCACAAACAGATATCGTCCCAAGATAGCCAAATCTAAAAAAAACACTCCAACTTCCAAAAATATTAAGCTTTGATATTTATGAGTCTTTTGGGTTGATTGAGAACATAGTGTTGATCAATAATAAAAATAATCCTCTACTATACAACTGCCTAATAATTCTGCACACAGTGTATTGCACACAAATCAGCTCCCAAAATACCTATTAGATCTGACTGATGATAGCTCCTGTGTATATAGGGGAAGGAGCAGATGGAAGTATTTTTGGTTCAAACTCTGGCATGCTGCAATTTTTCCCTCGGAGCAGCCGCATAGATTATTAGTCTGAGTGTGATCTGATGTTTTGTCAGATCGCACTTGCACCAATGTTCTGTGGTGCTGTTCATGTTTGTTTTTTTCATTGGAGCCGGTCTGAGGGAATAATTGCAGTATGCCGGAGTTTGATTTGACATTTTGATCGCACTTAGCCATGAAAGTCAATGAGAGAGTGGAAATCATCAGACTGCACTCGGGTGACATCTGAGTACAGTCCGATTTCTGTGCACTGAAATAATGGAGAAGATATAGAAATGTTGTTCTCCATCTTCTCCTCACCTGTGCTGTGATTCTCTTATCCGAAGGAACCGATCACACTATGCTGACACTGGGATCAGAGTTTGATCACAAGGTAATTTGTATAATCAGCCTGAATCTCTCAGATGCCCCTTCCCTAAAGGTAACAAAATGTGGATTGTGGTCACATTCTGTATGGTGGCTCACCAGAAAACATTTCCACTGGGGGTCCCAATGTCAGTCTGCTTCCACTTCAGCACTATTTCACTATGTGATACTGTTTTAAATATAGTTTTCAAATGCGGACATTAAGGGTATGTGCCCACACGTAAGGTTTTGCTGCGTTTCTTGGTTAGGTTTTGCCTTGGTTTTATTTAAATGCATGTGTGGCATCCCAGTTTCCGGTTGCCACAATGGCATTGCCTCCCTCGGGGGTGATGTCATGTTTGGAAGCAAGAAGGGGTATCCACACCAGGTAAGTGTGGCACCCCACTGGTCTGGACACCACTAGGGGTACTGCACTCAAACCAGGGTGTGGTTCTTCTTTAGTTGAGAGGCGGAGGATGTTAGGTATGGGATTCTCAGCAAACACTCAACACGTAGACCCTAGTTAGGGATGTGGGTGTACCTGCTGTAGGGAAGACCCAGTCCAATGGAGGAGAATAGGGAAGAGAAGTGTGGGTGGGAGGTAGAAGGGAGTAGAGTTTCAGTTTGAGTGGAGCAGAGAAGAGCTAGAATGTAGAGCTTTTGGAAAGGGAGAGTGAGAAGTCGAGTGGAGTGAGGAGGAGACAGTAGTGAAAGGTGGAAGTGTGAAGCTGACAAGAAGGAGACTTGAGCAGAAAGAGGCTTGTCCCGGGAACAGAAAGGAAGGAACCCTAGGGGCACCAGCGGAGCAAGAGTGGCCTGTGCTCTCGAATCTGGGAATGGTGATACCAGACATAGAGGTCTGGTCTGGAGACAGGCCGGTCCCTGTACCCTGAACACGATGTGGGAGTCCAGCACGCGAACCGCTGAACCGGAGGCCATGAGCTTCATAGAATCTGTGGCTCACACCTGGCGCACCCCCCGAGTAAGCAGCTGGACAAGGGTCCAGGGACAAGGTACCGGTTGCCCACCAAGATGCGTGGCTGCCAGATCAGGACTCTGAGCACAGAGGCGCTGAGAGGAGACGCAAGCAGGAGTGCTGAGGTACAGGACCAGAGAAAGGTAAAGACAGGCAAACCACCGAGGATCTGATACTTGCTGTCCCAATTTCTTAAAGACTAAACAAGCCGAAGATTATCTGAAAGACTGTGTAACAGCTATAACCTGTAGAAACTTAAAGCTTGCTGTGAGTAAACCAGGGTAAAGCATTGCAGAACTGTATGAGACTGTTATTTATGTGGCAACTGGTTGAGAAGACCACTGAGCAAGGTAACGAGGCCTAAAGTTAACCCCTGCCTTCCAGAGACTACCAATTAATCCTTACTGCCCTGGGGACCCGCTCCACCCTTGGGGAGCCACTCCATCCGAGCTGCCCGTCCATCATCCCCAGAGGTCCTGCAGCAGCGGCAGCTACCCATAGTCACAAACCACGGGTGGTGTCACGAACATTTTATCCCTTAAACCACCCTATCCCTATATTCTCTCCCAAGAACTCTTTGACACTGAATCCAGGGTCACGGAGCCAAGTCTCAACCCCTGTGACTCCCCAGAAGCACTAAAGTCCGGTTCCAAGTGCCCCACGGCCTAGGGGTGCATCATAATCCTACAGCATGAAACTCTTTTCCTGACTTCAGACCAGAAGGGGGAGCTCTAGACCCGGGTTCAGGGGAGCTTCACTATAAGTTTCGGCCTGGCGAGGGGAGTTAGTTAGCTCAGAAGAGTAGTAGAGAACCGTCTAAGAGGAAGAAGAGGGAAGACCTCCTGCGGACTGGAGCAATGTCTGGCTCGTCCCGATAGGGTAGAAGGAGCAGTGGATCATGAGGGACCCATCAGAGAGGGTCTGAGAAAGGAGAAAAGAGGCCTGAGGAGTGGAGCCAGATGACCGTCTCGCCCCAGAGAAGGGCGCCAGAACTGGATACCGGAGTCTGAGGCGGTGCAGGGACAACAGGCCCGACAGCAAAATCCAGAGGGACAGGAGAGTCCACATCTCCCGGCCCCACCAAAGCACCAAGAGGCACAGCAGCACAGGAGCGAGCCCAGAGACTTCCCCAGAGGTGGGATACCGGAGAAGGGTTCGAGCTGGCTGCCATACGGGTGAGAGACTTTACCAAAGGACAAAGAGGGCTGCAGCATAGCTACAGGCAGAATGCCCAACAGAGAGGAGCGCAGCAGGGAGGCCTCAGAACTCACCGGGTGAGGAGATCCCCAACTTGCTTCCAGGCGCACTGGACTCACGATGCCACCTGTCAGCAGTACACTAGTCTGCACCTGTAACTACCAGTAAAGGTAAAGGAGACTACAATTGCGTGTCTGTCCGTTATTCCGCGCTCTCATCCCACACCCCAATGGCCTACCACCGCTATAGACTTCACTGGTTGCCCTGGGGATCTGCTCCACTCGTAGTGAGTGATACCACCACAGCTGCCCATCCATCATCCCCAGAGGTCTCGCACTGCAACTTCGGCCCTAATAGCCGAACACCACGAGTGGCGTCACGACAACTATCCTTAAATCACTACCCCTGGAACTTTTAAATTGATACCCTGGAGCACATCATATGCTAATCTAATCTAATATATAATGTCCTAATCGTGTCTGTCTGACGCTGAAATTGCGCACCAGCGTATGCAAAAAGCCGCGCGCATTCAAATTAGAAGACTATACAGTAGCTGTAACCTGGCAACAACGACGCATAGCGTCTCTGTCGCCAGGCTGCATGTACGGCCGCGGCGACCCCCGGCATCGCTCCCCGCTGCCTTCCTCCTTCTCGCCTCCCTGCCTCCCTCCTCTCCTCCCTGCCTCCCTCCTCACCTCCTCGCCTCCCTGCCTCCCTCCTCGCCTCCCTGCCTCCCTCCTTACCTTCCTGCCTCCCTCCATGCCTCCCGCTGTTCTCACCCGTCTTCTCCCTGTACAGCTGTCTTGTGACAGGGCGGGCTGATGTGACGTCACACAGCCCGCCCTGACACATGTCGCACTGCTACGAGTGGATGTGTAAATCACACAAGATTCATCTTTTTAACTCTATTGGTGTGAGAAAAAAATGGACGTCACATGGCCCATCCTAGTACTATCCATTTTTTACAGTTAATTAGAGGAAAAGTATAATAGGCTAGGCTCACATATGCGGTAAACTTTTTAGATCCTGATCTGTTTTTGTGCTGTTAAAAAGCTCAAAACCGGATCAGTAACCACTCCCCATAGAAGTCCATTATAGTAACCGGATTGCACTACATGCAATCCGGTTACCGCTTGCGGATCTGCAGCCAGCGGTAAAAATCATGCAGGCTGCAGTTTTCGCAGCAGTTAGGAAACCGCAGCGGGGATTGTTATAATGGACTCCTACAGGAGGCCATGCGGCTGCCGCAAGGCATATGTGAATGCCTGTGGCAGCCGTATGCTTGGTTCATCCCTGCTGACGCAGGGATGAACAAAGGGTTAACTGTTAATAATAGCTGTGGGCAACATGTCTCTAGGGAGTGCCCCCCCCCCCCCTAGAGACATGCTGTCCACTTAAGTGGGCATAAGAGGGGTTAATCTTGTCAGTATAGTATTGCCGGCTAATGTCGGCTTTGTCAATTTTATGAATGAATGCGGCGGCTCCTCACTGTAGAGGAGATACTGTACATAATGTATGTACTGTATGAGCCGCTATCCAGGGTCCTGAAAGTTGTAACATTATTTCTATGGGCAGCACACCGCCATAGACTTAATGTTACAACTTTCAGGACCAATGACAGGTGCTCATACAGTACGTACATTATGTACAGTATCTCCTCTACAGTGAGGAGCCGCCGCATTCATTCATAAAATTGACAAAGCCGACATTAGCCGGCAATACTATACTGACAAGATTAACCCCTCTTATGCCCACTTAAGTGGACAGCATGTCTCTAGGGGGTTGGGCACCCCCTAGAGACATGTTGCCCATAGCTATTATTAACATTAACCCTTTGTTCATCCCTGCGGCAGCAAATTGAGAGTAAAATTGCTAGCAATATTGCCGCGTGTGACGGTACCTTTAGTCTTTACCATATAAACCACGAGTATAACCCTCCAGGTCTATGCGTCTGTAAAGGCCACGGCACACGGCACGATGTTGGAACGATGTTGGCAACGATCTCGTGGGCGCGCAGTTGTTTCCGACATCGTTTTGACATCGTTGGTGAGATGTCACACGTCTACCTATCGTGGATGACTCACCAGTGATGTTGTGAGCAGATACCGTTCGCAAAACCCAGTGAACTATCTCTGCTCATTGCTGTGAATGAGCGAAGTCGTGAACGACATTGTTATCATAGTGTCAAACACAACGATATACCAGGTTGGCTGATTGTTGATTGTGTGGTTTGAGAACATGTTCTCAAACCTGCAATCCCCGATCCAACGACTTATCATTACAACTTCGCAGAGTCACATGCAACGACGTCCTAATGATGTCACTTGAATTACTCCAAACCCAAGACGTTTAAGCGATATTGTTAATGATGTTGTGCCGTGTAACGGGGCCTTTAGAGATACCTCCGAGCAAACCCATGAACTTAGCAATGGAACGGTTAACCCATTTGTGAATTTTCTCATTAAATTTTGTGTCTATGGCGCCCAGGACATTTGTTGTAGTATTTCTGAAGAAATTAAAACTCAATCAGGTAAAAGATTCACCATAAGAGATATATCTCTGCGCATAGCCCCAAGGAGGTCGAGCGTGCAAGTTTTTCCAATGTCGTTGCCTGCTAAGTGCAAAACAACGACATGGGGAGATGGCCATATACTAATTAAGTGTTTCATTTCATCAACCTGTATCCTTGTGGTAAGATACATTTTCAGTATAACATCTATTCTTTGCTCATGCTTTTGCCCAGCGCACGTTAGGGTACCTTTACACGTCACAACATTGCATGCAATTTCACTTGCAACTTACTGGTTGCAGTGAAATCATGGACACATTGTTCTATTTTGTGGCCGTGTACAAATGGAACAATGTGTCCATGATTTCACTGCAACCAGAGATCTGTGAACAATATCTGCACAATTATCTGTGTGTGTGACCCCAGCCTAAAAATGACCCATGATCCATGCCACAGACGGACCTGGGAATAAAATATAAAGGTAAAGAAACAAGTGAAACAGATAATTCAGGTCAAACATAAGATAAAAAAACAGTTTGACATCCACCTGCCGATAGCCTTATGGCCGCTTTACACGTCGCGATATCGCAATGCAACATCGATAAAAAGTCACGTGGTGCGGCCACTGCAATTGATATCGTTCGTGCGTTGTGTCGTATAAATGGGCAATGTGACGCGAAAACAACCTAACTGCGATATTGCAAGAAGATTGTGCAAGCCCTTCAAACGTACAATATTGTATAGACGATGTGGCAGGATCGTGCTGTGTGACAGCGCAACAACGATTTGGAGCGCAACTTCCCCTATTCACTCCAATGTTAAATGGTTGTTCCCTGGGTTGCTCATACCCAGCGCAAAGAAGGGGCGTACACCATCGTAGTTGCGTTGCCTGCCGATATCTCCCTGTGTGACATCTACTATGCGATCTTGGACAAGTGCCAAAAACGTGCGCACTCCCGTGAGATCGTATGTAATACCGGAACAATATCGCGACATGTGAAGCGGCCATTAACCTTATCAGAAGATAAACCGATTTGAGCAGCAGCGCTCGCTGCTTCTATTCTAAAGGAATGCGAAGACAACTTGAGATGAGCCAAGTGCAATTTTACCAAACATTTTTAAGTACTGAGTTAAATTGAAATATAGTAGCAGGTGTTTTATCTTCGTGAACAAATAAAGGACTCGGTAAGTCAGACCGAATCTTTACCCAGTTACGCAAATTATTAAAAGGAAAAATGGAAGAGTCAGTACAGCTGTGTAAAGTTACATAACTACCGCGTTGTAATTGATCCACCTTGGATCCATTTAAAAACAAAGAAACCCGTTTATGGAAAAAAACATACATCACTGATGTTCAATGGGGATGGGACCGATTGTTTGCTAGACATCAGTTCGCTGACGTGAAAAGCTCCAAAAACGCACACACAAAAATCGTCCTAAACAGACACGTTTCAAAATAATTAGAACAAACAAATGGTAAAATGTGCCAAAGACAAAGCAAAAGTTCCATGGAGACAGGACATCGTTCGTCTGGAACGTGTGTCCTTTTCTTGAAGCCTTTTAAGCATTGCTTAACTGAAAAACTGTAGTAAGCGTGTTCAAGCCTTTGATCTTTAAATAAAAGGAAACACCGGCTACTATTTTGCAGATAGAAGAGCATGCTAATTTATGGGAAAACAAATATTTGATAAATCATAGAGCTATATCGGCATTGCTCTGATAGTAATATAGATTGAACATGTCACAAAATTGTCTCCAATCCTTCCACGCTGATGAGTACCCTTCCAGGTATTATCTGACACCGAGTTCTTAATAAGCAACGGAATCACTCCCAGACGACTTTCCAAAGGCCAGGAGGGCATGGAATCCCCTCCTGATCCGCTTCGGACACCACCTGTCTGATCAATCCCTACTGCTGAGAAGAGAGGGTTTCAGCTATCATATTGGCGTGACATGTATCAAATTTTGCTTTCAACTAGATATTGTTCTGAATACAGATCAGTACAATACTCCAAAGGATTCCAGCTGTACGCTGACACCTTGATGATATGGTGGTTATGGCGAAAACAGCTCCCAAATGAACAGATAGCAACAAGACTCTTCTATTTTTAAGTTGATCTACCCAAAGCTCTAAAACGACCAAAACCGTGAATAGATACAAAAAAGAGGCGTTTTATACTAAACCCAATAAAAACTAAGACTGTGGCCAATTGGCAACAAACCAATGAGTACCAAAAATTGCACCATAACACGAACTCTCATTAGAATGTAAAAATAAACGAAGAGCGTCAGGGTACCGTTACATGTCGCAATATCGCAATGCAACATCGACAAAAAGTCACGTGGTGTGGTTGTTGCAGTTGATATCGTTGGTGCTTTGTGTCGTGTAACAGGGCAATGCGACTGTAATAAATCGCAGGTACGATATTGCAAAAAGATTGTGCAAGCCCTTCAACTGTACAATATTGCATATGCGATCTGGCATGATCGTGCTGTGTGAGGAGCAACTACGATCTAGTTTGCAACTTCCCCTATTCACTACAATGTTAATGCTCGGTCCCTGGATTGCTTATACCCAGCGCACAAAAGTTGCATACAACATCCTAGTAGCGTTGCCTGACGATATCGCCCTGTGTGACATCTCCTATGCGATCTTGGACAAGTGCCAAAAACGTGTGCGCTCCCGTGAAATTGTATGCGATATCAGAACGATATTGCGACATGTAACGGTACCCTCAGAGGATATAAAATCTTCTTGACAGCAACTAATACTGGTAAAATCTTCTAAAAACAATGACCATGACCATATTTTCAAATCCTCTTTTAACGGGGCAGACAAACGAATGTGAGAACACGGGGAAGACAAAGCTTTAGTGGAATCATAAAGGCGAAGAGAATAATCTCGACCCATCAGAATAACTCGCAAGGCAAAGTTTAGCAAACCAAGTAAGGATTGAAGATCCTGTAATGTGTTTTTTTCTTATACTAATAAGGAAGATATAGCTTGTCTAACGGCCGCTTCACACATTAGGATATAGGTGAACGATATCGTTACCTATGTCATGTGACTGCGATCCTTCCGACATCGTTGGTGCGTTGTCACACACAAGGATATCGATAAGGATCCTAAATTTGGCAACACGCCAGCGATGCGGAGAAGAATGTATGAACGATGTTAAATCGCGGCAGGAATAGGAGAAATATGAACAACATCATTCAAAAAGGTTTCACACTTAACGATGTTGCTGCTTCCCAGATCTTTAACTGGACGACAAACGATAGATTTGAGGTCCTGCTCTCAAATTTGAGATGTCCGATACAACGATTTCTCGTTCAGACATCCTGCGTTTACACGCAACGGTGCAGAAACAAGATCGTAAGAATGATCTCAAAAGCGTGAAGTTACAACGATATCGTTTTGGAGCGTGTGAAGTGGCCTTAAGCTTACAAATTTTATCCGACAGCAACCAACATTCCCTTTTGACCGAATCAATGAGAATGCCTAAGGCTAGGGTCACACTTTGGAGGTTGCATCCATTTACAAGATGCATTAATGGATCGAGTCTTTGAAGTTGCCATTTTCATGTCATTTTTGCCTCAGTTAACGCTAGCGTTAACGCTAGGTTAATTTATGTACCTAGCATTAAAGCTAGCGTTAATGCACGCGTTAACGCATGGTACATATATGTACCATGCATTAATGCATGTGTTTCCAATAGCGGCAAATGTTAGAAAAAACGCATGCGTTTTTGAAAATGCACCAAAAAACCTTGCAGGCAATGTTTTTACTGGATTTGCAAAAAATGAAATCCGGTAAATGGATTGCACTTCGACATTGCGTTTTTTGCTTTGGAGTCTACATGTCAAAAACTGGATCCAGTTACTGGATGCATGACGCAAGTGTTGCCCCAGCCTAAGAACTATAGGCTCATGCATGGAAAAACAGGTTTTTTTGGGAGCTAATGGAACCCCAAAATGATCCGCCATATGCACAAATTTAGACAATAATATATGGCAAATATCAGAATCAGAGGGACCAATAAATAAAAAATCGTCTAGATAGTGTATCGCACCGCCATTGATTGAACTACCCATTGCAAACATGTAGAAAACGATTCAAAATAAAAACAAGACATGGAGAAACCCATAGGGAGACACGTCAAAGTAAAACACATCACGGAATTAAAAACCTAAAGAATTAAAACCTGAAGGGGACACAGGGGGAATACGAAATGCCGATTTTATGTCAGTTTTCGCCATTAGCGAATTTCTACCAAAACGCTTTAACAAATCAACTGCTTGGTCAAGAGACGCATAATGAACCGAAACATCCGGTTTACTAATCTGGTCATTTAGGGAGCCACCTTTAGGGTAGGAAAGATGATGTATCAATCTGAATGAACCTTCCTCTTTTTTGGGGACAATTCCCAAGGGGAATAACCTAAAATTTGCAAAAGGCGGAAAGCAGAATGCGCCAGCTACTCTCCTAGCAATTATTTCTTTGTCAATTTTTTCTTGTACAATGGCTTCCAACCCCTTAGTGGAAGCTAGATTATCCGTCCAAGAACAGCCAATCCCCTTAAATTCTGGTACATAAAAACCATCCCTGAAGCCGTGCAGAATGAGTTCAGCACTCGCTCTGTCTGGATAGATTCTTAACTAGTGAAGCATGTTTGTCAGAGCCTTTTGCAAAACTGTCCTTGGGGGATGGCTGTGACTGGGACGGATGACCATTTTTCTTGTAACATTTTGACATCGGGTGAGTGCCTCCACAAAAGGAACATTCGTGTTTAAATCTGCAATCGCTTTGCCATTTGCATGCTGATTCATTAAACGCGAAACAAAGTCCATTTTTGTATTCTGACTATTCAAGGGCTGGCGGCTGGCAATAGTCTTTTGTGGCTGCATAAGATTCAGTCACAGGCCTACGTCCTTTGAACCCCATTTAATAGACGGGGGAACCGCTAATTTTTGGCGGAATGACTCATCGTAATAGCACCAAGCCAGTACACCAAAATTATGGTACGCTTCCAGGATTATTTCAGTATGCTGGATGATGCCAGAACACAGATCCGGTTGCCGCTCGCCCAAAACAGACGAATAAATGCAGAAGGCTTGAAGCCAATTATTAAAAGACTTAGGGGCAGCCAGTTTTCTATCCTTAGGCTCCCCTTTATCATCACACGTAACGTGATCCTTGTTAACGGGCAATAAAGCAAATATATCAACACATTCCCTATATTTTTTTCCTTAAGGGAAAGTGGTAAATGAAACCCCAGCAGGGAAAGATCGCAAGTCATGGTCTCCTTAAAACAAAACTCAGGGACCCCCCCTAAAGGACGGCTAACTGCCTCATCTGTGGGGACAGGAGGCCTGGGCCCGTGATCAATACCCGATTGGGACAATACATCATTAATTAACTGTACAACTAAAATCTTAACCTGAGACATAAGATCTGCATTGGGGGCCACAGACAGGGGACATGAATGCTCTCACCCTGTCCGGCTTGCAGGTGTCGGTGACTGTCCTCCTCGCTCCAGTCTGCCTTGTGCCGTGATGAGGGATGGCGTGGCGGGGAAATGTAAGACCTGTTAACATTTATATATATGGTTAAAGGAATGTGTTGTGGACTCTTCTTTGTGTTATACTGCTACCTGCTGCCAAAAAGGAAAGGATAGCAGAGAAACCCCCTGCTGCTGAGAATGACATGGAACAGTCCAGGAGTTGGATGGGTGGGTCTCCTGAAGGAGAAGGGAGAACTGCCATGTGTGTTGCAGAGAAAGACAGACCTAAAGAGACTGATGACCGAGTCAGGGGCCAGACGGCACGTGCAAGCTGAGATCCAGGACAGAGATCCAAGACTGACTGCACTCCACACGCCTGTCAGCGAATTATGGGCCCCAACGGCAACGAGGTACCTCGCAGTAAAACTTGCAGTAAAGTGTGCACACTGTTTTAGTTAGGGAGAGATAGGAAAAGACTGCAGTTCGATATACAAGGAATAGAAAGAAAACAAACACTCTGCGTCTCGCTTGATAAAGACTTTGCATTTCTTCATTTAAAGACATTCAGAGACCTTGCATTCGCTGCAGACTAAGCACAGTGGTTATATGTATTGTATTTACTTTTGCACACCTTCCCGCTCCTTCCCCTTCTTTTCCCTCAGTTGCATTAAAATTGCATTTGTTTAACCCTCTGTGTTCCGTGCAGTCCTTGCGTATCCCGTTACCTGTGGGCTATTACACTTGGCGTAGCCGGCAGGATACGCAGGCTGGTACCGAACAATGGAAGGACAGAGGGATGTTGTTGATGTAAATGTTCCAATACAACCTGATAGGGGAATACCAGCAAGGCAATTGTCCCTGGGTGCTATGCTGACCCATATACCAAAATTTACTGGCAACAATATACCTCTCCATGACTGGGCGCAGAGAGTGAGGGGCATGTTGAAAGTAGCAGGAGTAACTGCAGAAAACCAAGGGGAGATACTGTTGATTGCCCTTGAGGGCCATGCTCAAGAGACTGTTTTATTGCGCCCTGAGAGTGAAAGAAAGACATTAGAACAGGTGGTGAAGATTCTGGAGAGGGTGTATGGCGGCAAGCCAGAAGCAGGTGATTTGCAGGCACAACTGTTCTACCGGCTGCAGGGTGAAGAGGAAGGCTTGCCACAGTATGCGAATGCCCTCCAGAGAATAATGAGACAAATGCTTACAGCAGAGCCAGAGCTAGCACAGACTCCTGGTTACGCTGACCGTACCCTGCGAGATCAATTCCTCAGAGGATTACATAACCCCAAGATCAGAAGTGCTCTCCGTGAACGGCTCAGGGTAGAAAAAAAATTAACTTTTCAGGAAGTACTGGAAGAAGCAGTCTCCCGCACACAAGCTGAAAATTGCAACCCGCAGAACGCGGGGGGAGAAGTTTGTGCTCATAGAGTAGTCCCGAGTGAGAGAAACCGAGAACCAAGCCAGCTTGAAGCTAAAGTGGATCAGTTACAAGAGACTGTTACTGCTCTACAAGAGTTGCTGAAGAATATGCAAGCCCCGGCGTCAGAAGTACGAACGGCAGCACCGCGGCCGGGTACCCGAGTGTATACCTATCGAGAAGAGAGGGGACAGATCGAGCAGAGGCGATCCAGACCCGCTAGAGACTACCAATGCTGGAACTGTGGAAATTGGGACCATATATCACGGCACTGCCCGGAGAAGAGGATGTCTCAAGAAAGACCGCCGTTAAACTAGTACCTCCCTCTATGGTCGGGCACATGGGGGGGGACCAACTGAGCTTAGAGAAAACAACCGCCCTGAAGATATAGCAGCCAGCACGCCGACAATCACGGCCGAATTTGAAGGGAAAGCAGTAAGATGCCTGATGGATACTGGGTCTCAAGTGACCACCATGCCAGAACAGTTCTTCTATCAACACTTTGGACAAACTGTATCCATTGATAAGAGGACACATATCAGACTGAAGGCTGCGAATAATCTTCCCATTCCGGTTGTAGGGGTTGTGTGGATGAACATACGTGTCTGTGGTCAGAACTTAGGCCAAAAAGGGATCGTGTTAACGGAGGGCCGGTATGACAGAGAAGTGCCGGCTATCGTAGGCATGAACATCCTGAAGGAACTAGACCAGTTGCTCTTCAACAAGGAAGGCTGTGATTACTGGAAAATGACTGCTGCTAACGGGCCCGCTCAAAAGGTCTTCCAACACCTTATCCGTGCCAGGGGGCTGTGGAGGAATGGTGGGAGCCACTACCCAGTGGGGAGGGTTCGAGTCCCAAGACAGACAACAATTACTCTACCTCCAAATCGGGAGACAGTCCTCACTTTGCCAGTCGGGGCCCATCGTATGCTCGAGGGGATGGAGGTGTTGGTAGAACCTTACCGTGGTGAAGAGAACGGAGACGAACCGTTGGTGGCTCGCACTTTAGCAACAGTAAGAAATGGAAGAGTCCCTTTCCGTTGCGTGAACACCGGTGAACAGGCCTACACCTTGACCTCGGGAGTTGTTCTGGCCCATGTCTACCTGGCGCCTGAAGAGGTGGCGAACGCAGAATTGATTGAATTGAAGCCCATGGCAGGGGAGACCTGGACTTTGGCTGTTTCTATAGAGAGAGAAGAGAAGCCCACTGATCAGTGGAACAGTCAAGTTATCCTAGGACAGATGGAAGTGGACCTGACCCCCTTCGCTTCAGAGCAAGCCCAAGTCATAGAAAACTTCATCTGGGAGAATCAAGCCACTTCTCCCGTCATGCAGAAGACTTCGGCTGTACTGACAAGATTCAGCATGAAATACCCACAGGAGATGCACCACCGATCAGAGAAAGGTACAGACAAATACCCCCAAAATATTACCAAGAGGTGAAGGAGCTCTTGGCACAGATGCTGAAGAGCGGGTGATAAGAGAGAGTCAGAGTCCATGGGCTGCCCCAATCGTGCTGGTCAAGAAAAAGGATGGGTCTACTCGCTTCTGTGTTGACTACCGCAAGCTTAATGGATGCACTGTTCGTGATTCCTATCCTCTGCCCCGGATAGAGGAGTCCCTGTCTGCGCTGGGAAAGGCACGCTACTTCTCCTCCCTTGATCTAGCAAGCGGATATTGGCAGGTCCCTGTGGCAGAGAAAGACAAGGCCAAGACCGCATTCATTGTGCCCATGGGACTCTTCGAGTTCAATCGCATGCCGTTTGGGCTAAATAATGCCCCAGGAACTTTTCAGCGCCTCATGGAGAGTTGCCTTGGAGACATGAACTTTGAAGCCACGTTGATTTATCTGGATGACATCGTAGTGTACTCTGCAACCTTCGAAAAACATCTCGAACAACTGGGTCAAGTGTTTCAACGGTTACGGGACCATGGGCTTAAACTGAAACCAAAAAAATGCCGGATCTTTCAAAAAGAGATTGAATATCTCGGGCACAAGGTGACGGAGGCTGGCGTGCAGCCGTCCGATGGGAAAGTGAGAGCAGTGCTACAATGGCCCACACCCAGCACAGTGAGAGAAGTTCGAGCTTTCCTGGGACTGGCCGGATACTACCGTCGCTTCATCAAGAACTTCGCGAAGGAGGCAGAACCTTTGCATGAATTGCTCCGAGGAACTGCGAAAGGACCAAAGGTACAGAAAATTTGCTGGGGACCAAGACAAGCAGAAGCCTTACACCGACTGAAAGAGGCCTTGGTCAGCGCCCCTGTGCTTGCCTATGCAGACTACAACCTCCCCTTTCGGTTATATACGGACGCGAGCCTCTACGGTCTGGGTGCAGTACTGGCCCAGGTACAGGACGGTATTGAACGGGTGATTGCATATGGAAGTCGGACGTTGCGAGAAACCGAACGCAATCCTGAGAATTATAGTTCTTTTCGTCTGGAGTTACTGGCACTAGTATGGGCAATAACCGAAAGGTTCTCTGAATATCTCACGGGAGCTCAGATTGAAGTCTATACGGATAATAATCCACTGGCTCACATCTCCACCGCCAAACTGGGGGCAATGGAACAGAGGTGGTTGGCACGACTCTCCAGATATAATTATCATGTGCAGTACCGTTCCAAGCACGAAAATCAGAATGCGGATGCCCTCTCTCGTGTTACCACAGAAGCCCCAGTGGGGGAAAGAGACGAGCAGTTAGAGGAAGACGAAATTCCAGACTTCAGTAAATTCACCGCCCAAGTGGTGGAGGCTTGTATGCTGGAGATTACGTCGGGCACAACATCGCTCCTGCTTGGCCAAACCAGAGAGGAATGGGTGAAGATCCAGTCATCTGATCCAGAACTGCTTCAAGTGAAAGAGTGGGTGATCCGGCAGCGTAAGCCTAGGAAGGAAATACGGGCCATGCTGTCACACACGGCCCTACAGATTCTCAGCCAGTGGGACAAGCTATCGGTGCAAGAAGGGATGCTGTATCGGAAGGTGCACCTAGCTACGGAGCTGGAAGTACGGTGGCAAGTGGTGATACCCCAGAAGATGGCAGTACCATTGGCCCGAGAAGCGCACGAGAGAGGAGCCCATTTTGGGCCGGACAAGACTTACCAGTGGTTGCAAAGAATAGTGTACTGTCCTCAGATGCTTCGGGCAGTGGAGAAGGCCTGTAAACTGTGTCGTTCCTGCGAGTTAAATAAAGCTCTCCCACAGCGAGCACCAGTACAGACCATTGTCACCAAAGAGCCATTGGAAGTACTTATGATAGATTACCTGAAGATTGGCCACTCCCACCGGGGCTATCAGTTCTGCCTTGTGATGACAGACCACTTCTCAAAATTTGCGGTGGTGACGCCCACCAGAGATCAGACGGCTGAATCGGCTGCTCGAGCCATCAGTGATGACTTTATCCGGGTATACGGCTGCCCTAAAAGGATACACTCTGATCAAGGGGCCTGCTTTCAGGGCAGTGTCATGAGAGAGCTGCAAAGGATCTACGGGATGCAAAAGTCAAGAACTACGCCTTATCATCCACAGGGCAACGGAGCCTGCGAGAGGTTTAACCGGACCCTCCTACAAATGCTACGCACACTGGAAGATGATCGTAAGAATCACTGGCCCAGTTATCTTGCAGAACTCGTATGGGCATACAATAACCGTGTCCACTCCACCACTGGGTACGCCCCATACGTGCTATTGTTCGGAAGAGCCGGAAGAGGCATTGAAGAACTAAACCTGGCTCCACCCGAGATCAGTGAAAGTCAGAGCGTAGGTTCTTGGGTTGACTGTCACCGTCGACGGCTGGAGACTATCCATCGAATTGTCACCAAGCGGTTGCAAGAAAAGATATACCCCCGGCAGGAACCTGTACATGAGGCCCCGTTCTTACCAGGAGACAGAGTGCTAGTTGCAGAGAAACACCCGAGACACAAGTTGAGTGAGCGCTGGAAACCAGAACCGTACATTGTGACCAGAAGAGTCTCTCCCAATGGGCCAGTGTACGAAGTGAGAAGCGAGCGGGGAGGCGGCACCCTCATCCTGCATCGTAACATGCTGAGGCCCTGCTATTCAGAAGACAGGACCGGACAAAGCGACTCGGGGACTGTGCCCGTGCCCGTTCCTGCTACTCTCGAGGAGGGCTCTGACGATGAAGAATGGTGGCGGGCCCCGTCCAACCCAACAGACTGGGGAGGGTCCAACCCCCCATCCGTTCAAGATGCAGGTGCCACCCCTGCAGAGCATGAGCCACCAATCTCCAGAGATAATGATGAGGATATTGTACTCCCTGCTACTGCACCAGCGTCTGGTGAATTAGCCGTACCCCCACGTAGGACTGAACGGGCTAATGCTGGTATTCCCCCTGATCGGTACTTGGCAGATGAATTTGTGTATTCTGTCAATGGAGTCGGTTGTAAGACATTGACTCCCAGGCAACAGGTTGTAAAGCACGGCAGAGGTTGCCATCGTGTGTTCCTGTGCAGAGGGCCCCAAGAGAGTATCGTCCGGGACGGCCGATGTTAAAGAGGGGGGGGAAATGTAAGACCTGTTAACATTTATATATATGGTTAAAGGAATGTGTTGTGGACTCTTCTTTGTGTTATACTGCTACCTGCTGCCAAAAAGGAAAGGATAGCAGAGAAACCCCCTGCTGCTGAGAATGACATGGAACAGTCCAGGAGTTGGATGGGTGGGTCTCCTGAAGGAGAAGGGAGAACTGCCATGTGTGTTGCAGAGAAAGACAGACCTAAAGAGACTGATGACCGAGTCAGGGGCCAGACGGCACGTGCAAGCTGAGATCCAGGACAGAGATCCAAGACTGACTGCACTCCACACGCCTGTCAGCGAATTATGGGCCCCAACGGCAACGAGGTACCTCGCAGTAAAACTTGTAGTAATGTGTGCACACTGTTTTAGTTAGGGAGAGATAGGAAAAGACTGCAGTTCGATATACAAGGAGAAAGAAAACAAACACTCTGCGTCTCGCTTGATAAAGACTTTGCATTTCTTCATTTAAAGACATTCAGAGACCTTGCATTCGCTGCAGACTAAGCACAGTGGTTATATGTATTGTATTTACTTTTGCACACCTTCCCGCTCCTTCCCCTTCTTTTCCCTCAGTTGCATTAAAATTGCATTTGTTTAACCCTCTGTGTTCCATGCAGTCCTTGCGTATCCCGTTACCTGTGGGCTATTACAGAAAGGGCCCAGGAATCTTCGCACCCAGATGAGCCTGACCCATGACCCCAGGCTTCAGCTGCTTCCGCGTCCACCCAATGCCTAGAGCCTGACTTCCGGGACCGCCTCGCAGATGACTGCTTCCGCATCTCTGGTCCCTGGACCACCATTGCGCTTTTACAACCACGGTGACTAGACGGCTCTGAGCTGTGCTGCAGGACCCCTCTCGCCGATACTCCCCCCTGCTGGCGGCCTCTGGGAGGAGGTGCGGCGTCAGCATCTCTAAGGGGCAGAGATCTTTGCCTCGCGAGAGGATCGCTGACAGCCAGCTGTGACATGGAGGAGTGTGCCGACCTCTTCCTCTTCTTCCTCTGCAGCTGCAGCCGGATCGGGGGTCTCTCTTCCAGTGGAGTCGCTTCGGAGACTTCACCACTGAGCACCGATATCTCTTCTCCAGCGACGACCGGTAAGGCTGCCTGTAGCAGCGGCATGTGAAGGCAGCTCCTCAGCCATTCTTCTCCTCCTGGTCCGCTGGTTCTCTTCAGCAGTTCCTGCCATAGGGAGTCCATGGCTCAGTTTGGCTCTTCTTAGATCCTGCTGATAATGCAGCCAGCTGATCACGGGTGCTCCTTTTATACTTTTCAAACCTCCCGCTCAGATGAGCTTCACCAATCACCAGGCTGCCAGGTGTGTCACCCCATACCTGACAGCCAATCACAATCTAGGGGAAAAAACACCTCAGAGCAGGTTACCCTAGAAATGGCTCAAACTTGCCTAGAGATTAGCTAAATATAGAACTGGCCAAACTACAGCTAATAGGAACTCTAGAATCCCAATCCATGTAGGCCCTGTGTGACCATAAGGACCCCCATACTAAATAATATGGTTGTCCTCATATTATCCTTTTACTCTGATTGTTCCACTCCTGGTCTTACCTTACAAATTTTGAGGTGAAAAACTTGACAAATACTCAAGGTGTGCACGTGGCCAACAAGTGAGAAAAACAGTGTCCCATTTTTCTGGGTGAGAATGTGACCGATTATTTATACGTCAGTGTGAGCGAACCCTAATAACAATTCTAATAATAAGTACATAATATACATTTGCTCCCGCAGTATGGACAAGAGGGGAGTTGTGTGGATAAAGCCTTCACATTGTGCTCTCGCTTCTGGTCTTAGCACCATTTTTATTGGCTGTTCACAAGCTGTATCTGCCATCTGCTGGTGAAAGGTGAATATTACACGAGACCTTGACCTTGACTTTGTTACTGCATTCTGCTTTCGTCTTGCTCTTTGAATTGCTGCCTGGTACTTGTTGTCCTTTTCTTGGTTCTGATCCTTAGTGAGTCTTCTGTCTTATCCGTAGGTTTATTACATCATCACCCCATTACTAGGTCTAACAGGAGATAAGGATGAACTGGGAGATTTCTTACCCATTGTACCCCATTTTGCGTAGCACCAAACAGCTTTTGGCTCACTGCCACATGAAGACAAATGTAACAAATTTAATTCACATCATTTAACCAATTTAATTGAAAAAGTTTGCAAGAAGCTTATTAATTATAATAATAATAATAATAAAAGATTTTTTATTTCTATATTCCGCAGCACTTTACAATTCAGAGGGGACATGTACAGATAATACAGATATGATACAGAGTAAGGTTGAAGGCACACTATCCGTATGCCTCATGCAAGTGCAATGCGAGGGAGACTCGCATTGCACTCAGACCAGTATCATTAAATTATACTGGACCCATTAGTGCGAGTTCCTCGCATTACACTATCATTGCGAGGGAAATGCATGTTCAATCGCAGCATGCTGCGATTGAACGCAGTTTCCTCATGCGAGTGGTCATTAAAAGTATATGGGTGTGAGTCAAACTCGTACCCATATATCGGACGGAGCGATAGTCGCACACGTGTGGTTTAAAAATTGCTTCAAACTCTGTGGCTGTGGAGTTTGAATTTGCCAGTTTCCCGATACAGTAACCAATCATTTTTCACCGCTGTGACAGCTGCGGTGCAAGATGATTATTAAAACCCAGCTGCAGAGGTAATTTTTAATTTCCCGGAATGTTGCTGCATATTACCGTAACTGGATCTACAGCCTCTGTGCGGCATGTCAGCACAGAGGTTGCAGATGCGGTTAATAAACCGGATGATGCAGGGTTAACCCGCTCTTTGTGTGGTACCAGATTGTGTCCAGGGAGTGACCACACTCCCCGTACACATGCTGACATGACACACTGGGTCAGAAGGGGTTAATATGTTTTTAACTAAAAGCCGCTAATTGTCTCCATTTAGAAAATTATAATAAATGCTGGGGCCCCTCAGTTCAGGAGCTGTCAGCGGTAATGTACGAAAATTTGCGTACAGTTCATGCTGGGCAAAGTCTTGAAGTCAGGAGCTGTCCGAGGTACTGTATGCAAATTGCGTACAGTACCAGCCGCTGTCCTTAGTGCTGAAGTCTTAAGATCAGCTCCCTGGCCAGCCTACATATAAACTCACATTTTTTTGTATGGTTTTGCGGCAGCCCTGCAGGGGATTTCCACAGGATCCATCGGTGCAAGGATGGATTTACACCTTGGTACACACAGCACACAACACCTTCCACCCCAGACCTGAAGGGGAGCTCTACTGACTGCCTTAAGCCAGATCCTCTTTAAAAGATCCAGGCCTGAGGGGAGGAGTCGGTTAGTTCCAGTTAGTTCCAGTCAGGCAGTGAAGAGAGCAGGAGTGAGGAGCTGGTCGCTGGGAATGATCCAGGCCCAGAACCAGGAAACACTTACCCAGCTGTGCTGCACCCTTGGGAGAGGGTTGGAGGTCAGTGGAGAAATAGGAGAAATAAAGGAGGGAACAAACTTGTTTCCCCGTAGCTCACACGGACACCGGAGTCTGTCACTGCAAAGCATTCAGTGCAGCAGTAAAAGCCCGGAAAGACCAGGAGGACCAAATCCCCCTGAGGTAACAAAAAAGAGACACTCTAAACAGACCAAGCACAGGACCAGGGCCAAAGGAGGCATAGGGACCCCGCAGAAGGACCTACTTGTCAGTGATAGAGCAAAGCCCTGAGAGGGAGAAGGAGCGGTGAGTTCAGTTACAGGCAGAACTTACCCCAAACCACCGTACATAGTGACAGAGGAGGCCTCACAACTCTCCAAGGTGAAAGTCCCAAATTGCATCGGGACCTGGTTACTTCTCTGGACTGTACCTGTTACCCGTCATCAGTAAAAGGTATTGAAACAAAGACTTCTGTGTATGTGTGTGCCTGTTGAACCGCCGCCATCCACAGCGTTAACCGTAGAGACACTACTACGACTCCCCTCATCCATCCCCACTGCCCTGAGGTAAAGCTCCACCTGTGGGGAGCTGTACTACACTGAGCTGCACCTCCATCACCTCAGCAGCCGTCCGCAGCGCTGGTGTACCCGTTACCAGGTACCACAGGTGGCGTCACGTAACCAATCCCCTTCACCACCATCATCCTCTACCATCCCCGCCATTGAGGGTCCATGGCACGGGCTTAGGGACTGACCAGCTTTGATCCCCCACCCAAGTCGCCATCAGCCCCGGTATCCGAGTATCCCCTACCCTGTCGACCGCCTCAATTTTATAAGTCTCTAACATTCTGGGACGATTTCATACCACTGTTTTTTACAATACTGCTTACAGAGAATCTGTCATTACAATCTAATGTAAAGTAAGAGTAAAGGTATGGCCATAATGGCCCTGTTATACTGATTTAATGGATACCTGTAGTGACAAAATCCGTAACCTGGTTCTTGTTTAATTCACCTTGGAAGTTTTGGTGCAATAGTCTCTTCGTGCATTGGGGCAGGGCTCTAGGTAGCTGGTTTACCAACCGTAAAGAAATATACTGTTATGTGGATTGTCATGCGTCTTTGTTAATTGTGTATAATGTGAACTGTAGCAGTGTGATGTACAGCATTTTGTAAAGTATAATGTAAGGTATGGAAGTGTTATATGTATGTTAGATAGTTCTGCCCAGTAACAGACAGCAGGGTCAGAACGACAAGTAGTTAAGTGTTGTGACCAGAACATAATGGGAGGAGTTAGTCCCCAGGGTAAGTGATGGTTTCCTTCTAGATTACAGATAGGGCCCCATTGGTGACTAGTACAGTCCTACAATCTGAGAGGGAGTCAAGGCCGCATGCAGTGGGTGACTCATTACAACTGGAGTGTAGAGACAAGAGTGAGATAGCGTGATCTAAGAGTGTTGACTAGTGATGAGCGAGCACTAAAATGCTCGGGTGCTCGGTGCTCTGGCCGAGCATCTCAAGATACTCTTGTACTCGGCCAGAGCACCGAGCCCAATGTAAGTCAATGAGTGACAGGCTCCGCCCACAGACTTCCGGTTATAAAACGAGTAATTCCGGAAAAGGGCGGGAGGGTGGGCTTTTTAAAATCACCGCAGCATATAACACCTTGCTATGGCCCCCAGAGGGATCCTATCAATTAACCTGCTCCCTGTATGGTGCCAGCTCACTGTGTGCACTGAAGGGAGCAGTGTATGTGTCTCAGATCGCTATTTATTACCGAGCGGTCCGAGCATCTCGGCAGTACTCGGTGCTCGCCGAGCACCCCGAGTACCGAGTCGCGCCGAGCATACTAGCTCATCACTAGTGTTGACCAAGGCACAAACAAGATCCCAAGCCTGAGAGGTAATGAGTTGGAAAGCTCTGGTTCGTGAGTAAAGTTGGCTTTCGTAGGTGGAATTCCCTCAAGTGTCTGCAAGCAAAAGGCTCTTCACTGACTCTATAGCAAATTCCTCACTCCTACCCCCAAAGAGATCTTCACTAGTGATGGGCGAATCCTAAATTACTCGGACTCGCTTGACTCTACCGAGTCCGAGCCCGGACTCGCTACTCGTTGCGAGTCTAGCGAGTCCAATGTTAATGAATGGGGAAGCGAATAATAGCGAGTAATGTGTGATTTAAAAAGCGCAGATGTGTGTCGGAAAGCGCTCGCATTGCCGTGTCGGAAGCCCCACTGGCAACTGTATTTTGCTGCTGTCTCCGAGGCCAACGTCGCATGTGTTGGAGGCGAGGCAAGCGACTTTCTGCAGCAAACCACATGCTTTGTGCAAACAGGAAATAAGCCGACTCGAGCTTCCTGGCTGGACGCGCAGAAAGTCACAGCGAGGAAGCATGGCTCCTGTCGACACCCTGCAATTAATTGCTCTGGTGGAGGCTCGGCCCCTGCTTTGGCTGCCCACTGACCCTGCATATGGGGATAATGTCCAGCGGACTACGGCCTGGAGGGAGATCGCACAGAGCGTTTTCCCAACGTTTCATCGTTGTGGCCATGATGTGCAGAGCAATATGGGTGAGTTAAATGTGTTCACACGTTATATTGCATTTACCTATATAGTCGTGTATAAGCCGACCCGTGTATAAGCCGACCCCCCTACTTTAGCCCCAAAAAAGTGGGAAACCATATTGACCGCCATTCTTGTATACAGCGGCTATCACTGTTAGACATCCCCCCAGCAGAGTATACAGCTCCACCTGCAGAGTATACAGGCCCCCCCAGTGTGTATATATGCCACCGATATTAGGGTATACAGCCCCCCCGTGGGTACACAGGTCCCCCAGCACTGGGTATACATGGCCCCCAGTGATTATACAGGGCCCTCATAGTAGGGTCTACAGCCCCCCCGTGGGTATACAAGACCCCAGCAGTGGGTATACAGGGCCCCCGTGGGCATACAGGGCCCCCATAGTAGGGTATACAGGGCCCTCAATGTGTTATAATGCGCCGTTGCATGGTTGCCTATATTTGGATGGGTTCACAATAGTACACTTAGTTTAAGGGCTGTTCCTCCTGGCTCTGAAGGCCAGGGGGTTGGGTGTATATAAATACCACTAATGAGCGGAGTCTGGTGCCCGCACTATTACATTCTCTATGCGTTGACATGTGCCCTGCCCCATTTGTGATTGTGGCCACGTGAGCTCAATGTCCGTAATGCTGTTGATGATGTTCCACACTGTCGTTTCCATGTGCCTTGTATACACATTTCACACACAACATGATTAAAATGTTATTGTTGATTTGTACACATACTTTTAGTGTTTCAAATGTTAAAGAGGTCTAAACCCGGTTTGAAATCATTTCACAGTTGACCACATTATGAAGCGCTGGAGGAGCTGCCGCGACCAATTTAAGCGGCAACACCGGAGGATCCTGGAGGGGGGCCCGGAAGCTGGTCACGGGATAATATATTGCCACTATGAACGGCTGTCATTTCTGGAACCGGTGGCCCGTATGCCAAGGTATGTGTCTGCCGCACTGTTGTTTACTATTATTGTTATTATTATTTTTTAATATAGCGCCATTAGGTTCCATGGCACTTTACATGAGGATAAGGGTTAACGACAAAAAACAGTCCATGAAGACAATCAGGTCATACAGGTACAAGAGGAGAGGACCCTGTCCACGAGGGCACACAATGTACGTATGAAGCTCTATAATGAGTGTGCTGGTTTACATACCCACACAGGGGTTTGTTTCTGCCATGGTGCAACACAATTCTATTACCTTTGGCAATGATCCAGGACATACACATTTATAGTCACATTGTGACGTTTGGACAAATAAGCAATGTTCTGCAGGGTGGTCAGACACAATGTTCCGTGACCTCACAATTAGCTATTATTGTTGGCATGTTTGTGGAACAAAGCCATGTTCTTCCCTCCAATGGCCTCTAAGGTCTGTGGCCCTGTCTGGTTTGCCTGTCATAAGCCTCAGTTGTATCAGTTCCTAATGGCCTCGACTTGCATAAGGGCCACATACATCCCTACACATTTAGTTGTGGGTGTTTTTTTCGGCAAAATAACGTTGCAAGGATATACCCCTTTTGCACTAAACTGTTTGTACACCATCCCAGATTGCTGACACATTCACACACATTTCAGAACATACCCTGTATCACTACAAATATGTGTGGTTCAGTTTTCCCATGGGTTTATTTGGGGCTGCAAGGTGATGGTGTAGATATTAGGGCCCACATGTGAATTGTACTTTTTTTGTCGTTAACTCATGGCCACATTACGAATCCTCCGGAAAACATAGCGTATTAATGCTGTATTAAATCAAACTAAAGAGGGCCATATTTTAAGTGCAACAGCCTTTTATGTCCAAGGTCCTTTAGGAAACCCGAGGTTTGTCCTTGCTGTTCCCGTTTTTTTGTTCGGCCCCGTTGGAATAACTAAAACTGTCCATCTGTGCATACCACCTTGTTTGGCACCAACGATGTGTGACCTGCTGCTCAAAGACAACCCCATACTCTATGTCCATTACAGTCGTTTCAAATCCCAAGCCATCTGTTTGTTGTGTTTTATTTACCAAGACATTCCTGATTAGCATACATGGCAGCAACAAGGAGTGTAGGCCACTAACGCCGAATGCTCATGTGTCACCTATGCTGCAGGACTCCATTTCCTGTCTTGCTCACCTGCCCTATAGATCTGGGTTATGTGCATTGAGACCAAGGCCGTCCACACTGTGTGTTTTTGTGTCCATCTGATGGCAAAGAACCCTGAATAATGTGTTTGCCTCACAGTGTCAGGCTATAGCTTTGTCCACATAAAGTTTCCACAAAAAGTCAAAACATTAGTTGTGGCCACTAATATGTCTTCAAGTGACTACATAGCTGTCCTGCCTAAGTCAGGGCACAGTGTAATAGTGCAGACTAATTTTAAAATTTGTAATGTAATGGCAAAAAATCGTGGAGCAACAGTACCCACACATACAATATAGTTTGAGGCATGAGCCAAAAATGTCATTAATTTATTTGCTGCAATTCCATCTTAAGGGCAACAATGAAAAGACACAGAATACACAGATACACTGAGTCAAAAAAGCGTGCACATGTTATGTTTGGCCTATGGTTTTGTTTCCAAAGGCAACCCATTCACCAAATGTTTTTTATATTTACCCACAGAGCTGCTCACTTTCGGAGGCGGCGTTGGAACCCGCCACCACAGCTGCCTGAGGAGGGGAGGGAGGCCCCTCAACCCCCACCAGATGAGGAGGAGGGAGTAGCACCACCACCACCACACCACCACCACCGCCACCACCACCGCCGCCACCACCACCCCACCACCACCACCACCTTTGGGGCCGCAGATACAAGAAGAGGAGGATGAAGGGCCACACCAGCGCCCTCCAGTGCCGACTGCCAGCAGCAGTGTGGGGAGTCACTGGAACCCCAGCAGCCCTGCTCTGATCCCGGGGGCACCACAAGACCGCAGAGGAAGTAGCGATTGGGTAGTTGATGACATTTGCATGGTCAGCAATACACATTGTCCTCGATGCGTGTAGGCCCCCAAACCATCCTGGGCAGGTGTTTGATTTTTTGGAGGAGTGGCGGCTCAGCAGATCTAACATCCTGGACAGGGCCACACCCCGGGACAGGTATGTTGCGACCCAGAGGTGGTGTCCAAGAATCAGGGGCCTACCAAGCCAAGGCCAACCGGCCCAGATGCCCCAGCCTACAGGCTTCCAACCACTGGGTGAGGTACTGCATGGGGCCCTGGACCTACTCAACGACCAGGGTGATGGTGCCACGTTACAGCCAAGGCCGGAGGATGCGGCAACCTACCACCAGCTGTAGACCCCTTTTTTTTTTTTGTTTATTTTTTGTTCCTGTGCATTGCACAATTTCTTTGTTATGTTATTATTTGTTTTTACAAAGTTTAAACCCTAAAAAAAAAAAAAAAAAAAAAAAAAATATTCTGACATCTTTGCCATTATGGCGAAATAATACCCAGTTGACAAAAACTGCTTTGTGTCTGTCTTTTTTGAGGGAATGGATGTGTAGGTTTTTTTTGTGGGTGGGCTTAAAGTCATCATCATTAGCAAGTACTTTACGGCCCGCATGGCGCATGAAGGCACCTTGGTTATTATGTGGAAAATCATGACTGCACATACAAATGTTGCTGACAAATAAATAGTGCCTGTGTTTGTGGGGGGGTTACTTAATGACTCGGTATGGCAACAACACTGGGAACACAGATGCGATAGGCTGGGACGTCTACTTGCAACAGAGCGCGTCTACGCGTTATCTCCGTAGCGTACAGTGGGACCCTTCGCCATGCTCCAGCAGGATCTTAGTACAAGCCACGTTTTCGATGCAGGCATAGGCCTGTTGCCACAAAAAATTAGCCCAAGGGGCGAGATCAACTCTATTTTGAAGTTGAGGAGGGCGCGTGGCCCATACTATTTGCTTGTCCTGAGAGCATAGTACAAGCAACGTATTCGATGCAGGTATAGGCTTGTAGCCTCAAAAAATTAGCCCAAGGGGCGAGATCAACTCTATTTGGAAGTTGAGGAGGGCGCGTGGCCCATACTATTTGCTTGTCCTGTGAGCATAGTACAAGCAACGTATTCGATGCAGGTATAGGCTTGTAGCCTCAAAAAATTAGCCCAAGGGGCGAGATCAACTCTATTTGGAAGTTGAGGAGGGCGCGTGGCCCATACTATTTGCTTGTCCTGAGAGCATAGTACAAGCAACGTATTCGATGCAGGTATAGGCTTGTAGCCTCAAAAAATTAGCCCAAGGGGCGAGATCAACTCTATTTGGAAGTTGAGGAGGGCGCGTGGCCCATACTATTTGCTTGTCCTGAGAGCATAGTACAAGCAACGTATTCGATGCAGGTATAGGCTTGTAGCCTCAAAAAATTAGCCCAAGGGGCGAGATCAACTCTATTTGGAAGTTGAGGAGGGCGCGTGGCCCATACTATTTGCTTGTCCTGAGAGCATAGTACAAGCAACGTATTCGATGCAGGTATAGGCTTGTAGCCTCAAAAAATTAGCCCAAGGGGCGAGATCAACTCTATTTGGAAGTTGAGGAGGGCGCGTGGCCCATACTATTTGCTTGTCCTGTGAGCATAGTACAAGCAACGTATTCGATGCAGGTATAGGCTTGTAGCCTCAAAAAATTAGCCCAAGGGGCGAGATCAACTCTATTTGGAAGTTGAGGAGGGCGCGTGGCCCATACTATTTGCTTGTCCTGTGAGCATAGTACAAGCAACGTATTCGATGCAGGTATAGGCTTGTAGCCTCAAAAAATTAGCCCAAGGGGCGAGATCAACTCTATTTGGAAGTTGAGGAGGGCGCGTGGCCCATACTATTTGCTTGTCCTGAGAGCATAGTACAAGCAACGTATTCGATGCAGGTATAGGCTTGTAGCCTCAAAAAATTAGCCCAAGGGGCGGGATCAACATTTTTAAAATTTATGCAAGGCACTTGAGCCAAACTATATGTTTTATTTCAGTTTGAGAAATGCCCACAATGCAGGCATAGGCTTGTTGCCTTAAAAAATTCAGCCAAGAGACTGTTTTGGATTGTCTGACATAATTCAACGGTCAAAAAACATCACAAGTGCATGCATTATTCAAGTAACATTACTGACACTGATTGTGTAGTTTTGTTGTCATGCAGCAAGTGTAGCAGGAACATTATTTATCCAATCTTCTTAGCAGAGGGACATTGTTTATCCTTTGTGTCAGAAGAGGACATAATGTTTAAACCGCACTGAGCCAAACGTAACAAATTTGAAAATGTCCCTCTAGGTTTGGGTACTCTCGTCTGAAGGGGTTAAGAACTTTGATGATATCCAGTCCTTGTTAAACTTAATGAGAGTGAGTCTGTCGGCATTTTCTGTAGTCAGCCGTGACCTTCTATCAGTGACAATTCCCCCAGCGGCACTAAAAACACGCTCTGATGTCACACTAGCAGCTGGGCAGGCCAGCAACTCCAAGGCATACAAAGACAGCTCAGTCCAAGCGTGAAGCTTGGAAACCCAGTAATTAAAGGGTACAGAGGGGTCGGTTAAGAAGCTGGTAGTGTCACACACATACTCGTTCAACATGTTTGACAATGTTTGTCTCCTAGACAAGGGGACCGTAGGCACAATCCGTTGCAGATTGGAAGGTCTGTTGAACATCGCCCAGTTGGTGGACATCTTACCACCACCTCTTCTTGACAATGTGGCAGTTTGTGTTCGAACCAAAGGCTGCTGTGGCAAAGAGCTGCTTGTTCGTGGTATAGCGGAGTCAGATGGTGAAATTGACATTAAATTGTCAACCACCACACTTTTGAAATAATCCATCGTTAAGCCCCTTGGTGACTGCAACAGCAGCGATGGAAACTTGTCTTTGTAGCGTGGGTCAAGGAATGTTGACAACCAGTAGAGGTCGCTGTCATAGATGTTAATGACGCGTGGATCCTGGGACAGACATTGAGACATGAAGTCAGACATGTGTGCTAGGCTACAAAGACTCATGTCTTCTGTGTCACCAGACTGATGAACAATAGGCATCATGGTCTCAAAATCGGTCTCCGCCTCCTGCTCTTCAGCCCACCCATGCTGTACCGACATAAAACTGGGGTTGGGAGTTCCATCAGGGTGCACCTCAGTACCATGGAGAAATAAATCGTCTTCATCTTCCTCATCACTGTTTTGTTCTGCAGCCAATGTTGCCGGCTGAAATTGGCTTTGCTGGCTCTGATCCTGGATGTTAAAATGTGGATCCATAGCCCTCTGCTGTGCCCTCAATGATTCTGTTTTAAGATTCAGGAGAGAATCTTTAAGCAAACACAGCATGGGGATGGTGAGACTAATAATGGACTCATCACCGCTGACCAGTTTTGTGCAGTAATCGAAGTTCTCTAGAACCTCGCAAAGGTCAGCGATCCAGACCCACTCCATCGTACCAATGTGTCTTGTATTACTTCCTGGGTGACGGGCATGTTGCAGCTGATATTCCGCTATAGCCCTCTGCTGCTCATTGAACCTAGCCAACATATGGAATGTAGAATTCCATCGTGTGGGCATGTCGCAAATTAATCTGTGTTTGGGCAAATTAAATTGCTGTTGAAGGGCAGATAGATTTGCAAGTGCCGTTGATGAATGTCGGAAATGTCCGCAATTTCTACGCACCTTCTCTAGTAGATCAGATAACTCTGGGTAATTTTTCAAGAATTTCTGAACTACAAGATTCAGTACGTGAGCCATGCAAGGCACGTGTTGAAGTTTACCGAGCTTTATTGCTGCAACAAGGTTTCGTCCGTTATCACTGACAACAAGACCTGCTTGTAGTTGCAGTGGGGCCAGCCACTCATCTGTCTGTTGTTTAACACCTTTCCACAGCTCGTTTGCAGTGTGAGGTGTGTCACCTAGACAGATGAGCTTAAGAAGAGCCTGTTGTCGCCTGGCTGATGCAGTACTGCAAAGCTCCCAACTTTGACGTGATGTGGCGGACAAATCAGCAGTGGTCAAGGAAGTTGAAGACGCACATTGTGTTGTAGAAGTATATGAGGACGCGGACACCCGGAATGATGCTGTGCCCGCTATTCGTGGAGTTGGTAGGATCGCAGATATTCCACTATTACACTTTGGGACACTCTCGACAAGGTTGATCCAGTGAGCTGTCAGGGATATGTATCTGCCCTGTCCACAAGTACTTGTCCAGGTATCAGTTGTCAGGTGAACTTTTCCGCTCACAGCATTTGTCAGTGCATGCTTCAAGTTGTTAACCACGTGCAGATGTAGCGCGGGTATGGCAGTACGTGAAAAAAAATTGCGACTGGGGACAGTGTATCGTGGTGCTGCCACAGCCAACAACTCCCTAAAAGCCTCAGTATCAACAAGCCTAAATGGCAGCATTTCTACAGCTAACAGCTTAGAAATTTGCGCTGTCATTTGTCGAGAAAAAGGGTGTGTGGATGGGTGCTTCCGCTGCCTCTCATACAGCTGTGGAACAGACAACTGGACATTTGGCGCAGACTCACAAGTCACTTGACTACTGTCATATCTCTGGTCTAACGCAGCTTGTGGTGAGATCGTATGAGTAGGAGCTGCTGCATGAACAGTAGATGGCGAAGGACGATTCTGAAGTGGCATAACGGTGTTGAGGTCAGAAGGCCCTGATGTCGAACCCTGATGGGCCAACCACTGACTTGGGTGCTTAAGAGTCATGTGTTTTCGCATACTGCTGGTGCTCAAGTTTACTTTGCCCTGGCCTCTGCTCAGCCTGGCATAGCAGATGTTACATATAACCACATTTGGTACTGATGGGCTATCTTTGAAAAATTTCCAGACAATGGATGTTCGTCCTTTAGGTTGTGGTGTAGGAACTGAAGGATGAGTCTGGCCAACACAAACTGTAGACACATTTTGGCCAACTGTTCTTAAAGTTGGGGCAACAGTTGGTACAGTTTGTGCAACAGTTGACACAATTTGGGCTACTGTTGTCACAGCTTGGATTCGGGATAAAGGAGTAAGCCTGGGTGCTTTAGGCGATGGTACATAACCACTTTCCTCCTCCTGGCTGCTCTGTTGGCTCTGCATGTCAAGTGTCCAGGTTGGATCAGTGGTCTCATCATCCACCCCCTCCTCCTCAAAGTCATCTGGATAACGTGACTGGTCAGGCTGGCCAGATGAGATGTGTGTCTCATCATCATCATCATCCTCCACCTCCTGAGACGGTCTATGGCTTTGTTGAAAGGGACGTTCTTCAGGACGAGGTGAATCCAAACTTTGTCCATAGATGGAATGTACGTCTGGTTCAAGTATCTGTTCAGGCAGTGACAAAGAAAGGTCCGGTTGTCTGAATGGCTGATAAGAACCAAATAAATCTTCCGAATGCCCAAGTTCACGGTCTAAATTTTCCTCCGTCTGGCGATGGCTTGAGGAAATAGGAAGATTTTGTGGATTAGATGACCCCGCGTTGTCAGTAGCGGCACTTGAATATGGTGTCAAGGATGATTGTGTGCTGCCAGAACCCGTGGTTGAGGTCTTGTCAGCCATCCAAGATGTTATTTGGTCTTGATCTTCCGCCCTCAAGACACGTTTCGATTGAGTACTGGGAAATTTAGACAGCAGGAAGGTGGATCGATCAATCCTTGTCTGTCTACTTCTACCAGTGCCTTGTTGTTCACGACTGCTAGGGCCCCGACCTCGTCCCTGTCCCTTTGCAGACTGGTTTTTGGGAATTTGGTGTTTTTGGGACATTGTTGACAAATGCACAGCCACCGAGATGGAGTTAGGTGTTGCTGCAGGCGTCACTTACTGGCGGGTTAAGTGTGTGCTAACACTTGACAGTGAAGCACTACACTATTCACTGAAAAAATTAGAAAGTGCGCACAGCCACCGAGATGGAGTTTGGTGTTGCTGCAGGCGTCACTTACTGGCGGGTTAAGTGTGTGCTAACACTTGACAGTGAAGCACTACACTATTCCCTGAAAAAATTAGAAAGTGCCACAGCCACCGAGATGGAGTTTGGTGTTGCTGCAGGCGTCACTTACTGGCGGGTTAAGTGTGTGCTAGCACTTGGCAGTGAAGCACTACACTATTCCCTGAAAAAATTAGAAAGTGCGCACAGCCACCGAGATGGAGTTTGGTGTTGCTGCAGGCGTCACTTACTGGCGGGTTAAGTGTGTGCTAACACTTGACAGTGAAGCACTACACTATTCACTGAAAAAATTAGAAAGTGCGCACAGCCACCGAGATGGAGTTTGGTGTTGCTGCAGGCGTCACTTACTGGCGGGTTAAGTGTGTGCTAACACTTGACAGTGAAGCACTACACTATTCCCTGAAAAAATTAGAAAGTGCGCACAGCCACCGAGATGGAGTTTGGTGTTGCTGCAGGCGTCACTTACTGGCGGGTTAAGTGTGTGCTAGCACTTGGCAGTGAAGCACTACACTATTCCCTGAAAAAATTAGAAAGTGCGCACAGCCACCGAGATGGAGTTTGGTGTTGCTGCAGGCGTCACTTACTGGCGGGTTAAGTGTGTGCTAACACTTGACAGTGAAGCACTACACTATTCCCTGAAAAAATTAGAAAGTGCGCACAGCCACCGAGATGGAGTTTGGTGTTGCTGCAGGCGTCACTTACTGGCGGGTTAAGTGTGTGCTAGCACTTGGCAGTGAAGCACTACACTATTCCCTGAAAAAATTAGAAAGTGCGCACAGCCACCGAGATGGAGTTTGGTGTTGCTGCAGGCGTCACTTACTGGCGGGTTAAGTGTGTGCTACCACTTGGCAGTGAAGCACTACACTATTCCCTGAAAAAATTAGAAAGTGCGCACAGCCACCGAGATGGAGTTTGGTGTTGCTGCAGGCGTCACTTACTGGCGGGTTAAGTGTGTGCTAACACTTGACAGTGAAGCACTACACTATTCCCTGAAAAAATTAGAAAGTGCGCACAGCCACCGAGATGTGAGTTTTGGTGTTGCTGCAGGCGTCACTTACTGGCGGGTTAAGTGTGTGCTAACACTTGACAGTGAAGCACTACACTATTCCCTTAAAAAATTAGAAAGTGCGCACAGCCACCGAGATGGAGTTTGGTGTTGCTGCAGGCGTCACTTACTGGCGGGTTAAGTGTGTGCTAGCACTTGGCAGTGAAGCACTACACTATTCCCTGAAAAAATTAGAAAGTGCGCACAGCCACCGAGATGGAGTTTGGTGTTGCTGCAGGCGTCACTTACTGGCGGGTTAAGTGTGTGCTACCACTTGGCAGTGAAGCACTACACTATTCCCTGAAAAAATTAGAAAGTGCGCACAGCCACCGAGATGGAGTTTGGTGTTGCTGCAGGCGTCACTTACTGGCGGGTTAAGTGTGTGCTAACACTTGACAGTGAAGCACTACACTATTCCCTGAAAAAATTAGAAAGTGCGCACAGCCACCGAGATGGAGTTTGGTGTTGCTGCAGGCGTCACTTACTGGCGGGTTAAGTGTGTGCTAACACTTGACAGTGAAGCACTACACTATTCCCTGAAAAAATTAGAAAGTGCGCACAGCCACCGAGATGGAGTTTGGTGTTGCTGCAGGCGTCACTTACTGGCGGGTTAAGTGTGTGCTAGCACTTGGCAGTGAAGCACTACACTATTCCCTGAAAAAATTAGAAAGTGCGCACAGCCACCGAGATGGAGTTTGGTGTTGCTGCAGGCGTCACTTACTGGCGGGTTAAGTGTGTGCTAACACTTGTCAGTGAAGCAGCACACTATTCCCTGAAAAAATTAGAAAGTGCGCACAGCCACCGAGATGGAGTTTGGTGTTGCTGCAGGCGTCACTTACTGGCGGGTTAAGTGTGTGCTACCACTTGGCAGTGAAGCACTACACTATTCCCTGAAAAAATTAGAAAGTGCGCACAGCCACCGAGATGGAGTTTGGTGTTGCTGCAGGCGTCACTTACTGGCGGGTTAAGTGTGTGCTAACACTTGACAGTGAAGCACTACACTATTCCCTGAAAAAATTAGAAAGTGCGCACAGCCACCGAGATGGAGTTTGGTGTTGCTGCAGGCGTCACTTACTGGCGGGTTAAGTGTGTGCTAACACTTGACAGTGAAGCACTACACTATTCCCTGAAAAAATTAGAAAGTGCGCACAGCCACCGAGATGGAGTTTGGTGTTGCTGCAGGCGTCACTTACTGGCGGGTTAAGTGTGTGCTAGCACTTGCAGTGAAGCACTACACTATTCCCTGAAAAAATTAGAAAGTGCGCACAGCCACCGAGATGGAGTTTGGTGTTGCTGCAGGCGTCACTTACTGGCGGGTTAAGTGTGTGCTAACACTTGGCAGTGAAGCACTACACTATTCCCTGAAAAAATTAGAAAGTGCGCACAGCCACCGAGATGGAGTTTGGTGTTGCTGCAGGCGTCACTTACTGGCGGGTTAAGTGTGTGCTAGCACTTGGCAGTGAAGCACTACACTATTCCCTGAAAAAATTAGAAAGTGCGCACAGCCACCGAGATGGAGTTTGGTGTTGCTGCAGGCGTCACTTACTGCGGGTTAAGTGTGTGCTAACACTTGGCAGTGAAGCAGCACACTATTCCCTGAAAAAAATTATTAAGTGCGCACAATTAGTCGCAGAAGTAGGTGGCGTACGTGCTATTTGCAGCTAGGAGAGCAGCAACGCACTGTTCTGCCACAGACAAAATAACGCTGAAGGGGTTTTTAGGACCCAAAATCTATCAGCTGGCAAAAAATTGTAAATAGTACCTCAGCTAAGCCTCTCACTTCAGCTATTAGAACAGCTGAGTGAGTAAGCGAAGCTATGAGGTCGCTCCTGTGAACACTGTAAAGGCTGCAGCTCCCTGCTTCCCTGCCTGCCTACAGTGTCACAGTACACAGTACTCCTCTGTCCTCCTGCTAGCTCTCACAAGAGCTGTTTGGGGTTAATATAAGGAATCTTGAAGTTCCATACACTCACTGACAATCCCTATGATCTGCTCCAGAATCTACCTCACCCTGCTCTAGCTCAGATCTTCAGAGAAATGTGCTCAAAATGGCGGTGGCAAGGCTTATATACAGCCTTGCCTGTCATCGATGACATAGCCATCACGATGGACAGAAGCCAATCATAGTAATGCCACAAGAAGAGGGCTGTGGCATTACTGAATAAGATTGGCTAACATCCTTGTCCATCTTCACAAGTTTGTCTGACCTAACACGCTAGGCTGTCTCGGAAGATTTGTCGGAACATAACAGATTCTGTATTCGCGAGTCCCGAATACAGAATACAGGACTCGGATTCGTAGACTCGCTAGGATTCGCTAGGAGTCGCTACGACTCGCTCGGAATCGCTACTTACAGCGGGTATCCGTGAAGCGGTGCCATTCTCTAAACGATATGGGGGAGATTCAAGCTACATAGCGATGTGATATAGCGAGTCTCGCTAGTAAAACTAGGATTCCCATTTACTTGCATTGGACTCGCTACTTTGCGAGTCCTCGCTGGGAAACTCGCCGAGTAGCGAGTCCTGCGAGTCCCTTACTACTCGCCGAGTAACGAGTCCTAGCGAGTAGATTCGCCCATCACTAATCTTCACATGGAAGCATCTGGGAGCACAAGGCTCCATCATCGCCCTACTGGTCAGACTCTACAAAGAGAAGTATATGTGGGACAGTGACTGTCATGGACTGTACTGAATTGTGCAGGGACTCACAGAGCCAGAAAATGGGAACAACCCAGTGGGAACTAGAACTGTGTCTGAAAATGTGCTACAGAACTGGAACTGTCATTAAGATATATGCCTGTTATCTCATGTGTGATGTTGTAACTGAAGAACTATGGAAACTGTTGTGTAAAGTCTGAACTGTTAGCTGAATATATCTGAGAAAAAATCTGGCACACACTTAATGAAGTAGAAAAAAAATTTGATCATGCAAAATTATATTGCTTTATTTGTAAAATGAAAGCAGGCCACAAATGGCAACATGCAGTGCTCTAAGAGGTATGACCTATACTACACAAGTCTATGTACCCAGTCAGGACCACGATTTTCATGTAGCGTGTCGGGGCATGTGGGTCATTCTCTTGCCCACGACTACCATCCCACGTCACTGTACACTGGAGCCACCTTTGCTGGAGGTGCTTGCACTTATTTATCTCCTTGTATTCTCCAGCAAACTGGCGCCAGAGGTGGTGCTGGCTCAGATTAGCCTATGGTGATCTCCTACAAAATGTTGCCGGTGGCGATGCATGCACACATCTCGTTAATGAGCTGAGTTCCCAATATGCACATGCACCACCACTGCTGAAATTTTGCTGGAGGCTGCTTGAGGTTAATCTAAGAACGCGTCGCTTCGGCTCTATTTTGCTGTAGAACGCCAAGAGGTGAGTGTGCACAAGCACCACCCACAGCAAAGGCAACACTAGCGCAAAATTTCAAAGAAGAAGGCTCATATAGATCCGGGAGGGGCCCGCGGTGTATTCGAAAACCCTATCCACAGTTCCACCCCACAGTTCGGCTTGATGTATGAAGAGACTATTGCACTAAAACTTCCAAGGTGAATTAAACAAGAACCATGCTACAGTTTTTTTTAATACATTTACTTATATATATGCAAAGTCCCGTCCGTCATTCACTTCTGGTGTCATGTTGTCTCGATATGATAAACCGCAGCAGTCATGTTTGCCCCCCCCCCAAGGTATGGGTGTGCAAATATTGTGCCTGCTGGTAGTAATAGTCCATTGAACACTGCCGCCAATTGTGCCACAATGGCCCACAGCCAAAGTCACCATAAACCTCTGGGATACTTCGTGGCTGCTTATCCCTGATGCTCCACGCCACCGATGTAGACCACTGAATGACTAACTGCTCCTGTGCTTACCCAGGAGAGAGACAGCACAAGGGGAGAAACAGCACAGGAGGGCAAGCGCACGGGGAAGAGAGACAGCACAGAAGGGCAAGCACACAGAGGGGAGAGACAGCACAGGGGGAAGGGAGCATTGGAAGACACAGCACAGGGGGAGAAAGAGAACAAGAGGAGACCCTACAAGGGGGAGAAAGCACAGAGGGGAGAGATGAAGCACATGGGGGAGAGACAGCACAGAGGGTGGCAGGGACAGCGCACAGGGGAAAAAGAGAGAGCACACAGGGGATAGAGAGATTACATAGGGGAAAGACAGCACAAGGGGAGAGAGAGAGCAGATGAGAGAGACAGCATGCAAGAAGAAGACAGAGTGCACAGGGGAAAAGAGCCCTCACAGGGGAAGAGAGAGCACACTGGGGAAGAGTGCACCGTGGGGGGGCAGAGACAGTGCACTGGGGAAGAGACAGCGCACAGGGGGCAGAAGCAGCACACAGGAGGCCAGAGACAGCACATGGGGCAGAGAAAGTGCAGAGGGGAAGAGCGAGGGGTGAGACAAAGCACAGGTGGGAGAGAGACAGCACAAGGGGAGACACAGTACAGGGGGGCAAGCGCACAGGAGAGAGTGACAGCATGGGGGGAAGAGAGCACAGGCGAGAGACAGCACAGGGGGAGAGAGAGCAGACAGGGGAGAGCGCACAGGGGAAAGATAGGACAGGGGGAAAGAGCCAGCACAGAGGGAGCAGAGACATCTCAGGGAGGAAAGAAAGCTCGCAGGGGGAAGAGAGAGCGCACAGGGGGGTAGAGAGAGTGCACAGGGGGAAGAGAGACAGCAAAAGTAGAGAGAGAGAGCAGATGGGGAAGAGACAATGTGCAAGAGGAAAAGAGAGTGCACACGGGGAAGAGAGAGTGCATAGGGGGCAGAGACAGTGTACAGGGGGAGAAACAGCACACACGAGGGCAGAGACAGTGCACAGGGGTAGAGACAGCACACGGGGCAGATACGGCACACAGGGGAGAGACAGTAAACAGGGGAAAGAGAGAGGGCAAGGGGGAGAGAGAGACAGCACAAGGGGAGAGACAGCACAGGGTGGAAAGTGCACAGGGGGGAGAAAAAGTGTCGAGCCCCAGCCTTAGGGGTACTCGGGTATCAGGCTCCAAGGGGTTAACGCTCCTGTGTCACGGGGAGTAGTGGCCGCACCTGATCCCATGTCCTGGAGGACTTCTTTGAAAAAGGGGGTTATATTTACAGGGGATTTTATATACAGTTCTCGTGACGCCACCTGTAGTTTCTCGTGAGGATTCACCAGCGCCGCCACAGTCCGCCGGAGGTAGATGGTAATGCGGCTAGTTGGCAAAGTCCTCTACAGGTAGGGCTAGACCTCCGGGGCAGCGTTCCTAAAAAGGGAACAAGTTCATGCAGAAGAAACACAGGCAGAAGCAAGGTTACTTTTGTCCCGGGTACTTTACTGTTTATTTGAACAGCAGCAGTTACAGTTCACAGCTCAGCACTTTAGATGTTACAAAGACAGGTAGCTTAACGGGTGGCTGCAAGTGGATTCCAGGTGGTATGATGGAACTCTTGGTGTACCTTCGTTAACTAACCCGTGTCTGTTCTTCCCCGCTTTGGATCAATCTAGACCCTGTAGCTCCATGTAGGTAGTACCGGGAGTCCCCTCCCTCATTGGTGAGGAAGCAGGCAGATCTCCCCGTTGGCAGGATGCTGCAGCTGATGAACAAGCCACAGCAGCCGGTTGCCGACTGCAAGCTGGACTTGGCCAGTTCCTAGGGCCCGGCGTTCCCCTGGTTGGACTGGAATATCCCCTGGAGTATGGACGCTCCACGTTGAGGATCTCCCTTTCTTTCTAGGGCCCGTACTTCTCTTGTCCGCCGCCCTCTTTCAGGACCTCCTCAAGGTCCCTTCTTCTCTCCTCCAGTGCGGCTTGTAACCGGCCTGGTGTGACCTTCCACCTCGTTCCACTTAGTTGATCTTTCCTAATACCTTTCCTCTTCCTCCATCTTCTCCTGGTCCCTTAGCTGAGAGACCCTAAGCTCAAAGACTTAGAGGTTTGCCTCGGAGCAAAGACCTCCTTGTTCCCCCTAGAGGTGAATTTATTCCCTCCTGGGTAACCTCCCACCCTAAACTAATGTGGGAGTGCTGGGAATGGGTCCCACTCACCATCCTAGGGTCCACCTGCAGCTGGAGCATTTACACCTCTTTTACGAGTGTAATACTCCTCTGTGACGCCTGCATTTGCGGGGCACCACAAAAGCATAGAGGGAAGAGAGCACAGGAGAGAGACAGCACAGAGGAGAGGGAGAGTGCACAGGCATCACAGGGGGAGAGACAAAGGGCACTGGTGGAGAGTAAAAGCACAGGGTGGAGAGCCCACAGGATGGAGGGAGAGAGTGCACAGGGGTAAGAGATTGACAACACAGAGGGGGCAGAGATAGAGCACAGGGGAATAGAGAGCACAAGGGGACAGAGAGCGCTGACAGAGGAGAGAGACACTATGCAAGGGGAATAAAGAGTGCAGAGAGGAAAGAGAGAGAACATGGGGAAGAGCACACAGGGGGCAGAGACAGCACAAAGGAGGGCAGAGACATCACACAATAGAAAGAGACAGCACACAGGGGGGCAGAGACAGCACACGTGGGTCAGAGAAAGTATATGGGAAAGAGACAGTGCACAGGGGAAAGAGAGCACGAGGGGAGGGGTGAGGGCACAAGGGAAGGGTCAAGTGCACGGGGGTAAATAGAGAGCACACATGGGCAGACAGCTCAAAGTAGAGAGCACACGAAGGGAGAAGACAGCACAGGGGAAGACAGCTCAAAGGAGATAGCACAGAGTGGAGAGAGACCACTCACAGGGGAGGGCTTACAGGGGGAAGACAACTCAAAGGAGAGAGCACATGAGGGGAGAAGACAGCACAAGGGGATAAGACAGCACACAGTGGGAAGAGAGAGCAAATGGGGGAGACAGGTCAAAAGAAAGAGAGAGAATGGACAGGGGGGAGAAGACACATGGGAGAGAGATGGACACCGCCCTTCCTATGTGATAGGAACCAATCTAGTATATCCAATGAATCAGTATAACAGGGCCTTTATGGACATAACTTTACTTTGCTCTCTCTTCCCACACAGTGGGAAGAGAGAGCAAATGGTGGAGACAGGTCAAAAGAGAGAGCACAGAGTGTAGAGGCAGAACACGTGGGGGAGACAGGTAAAAAAAGAGAGCACAGAGGGGAGAAAACAGCACAGAGGGAGAGAGACCGCTCACAGGGGAGGGCTCACAGGGGGAAGACAACTCAAAGGAGAGAGCACATGAGGGGAGAAGACAGCACAGGGGGATAAGACAGCACACAGTGGGAAGAGAGAGCAAATGGGGGAGACAGGTCAAAGGAAAGAGAGAGAATGGACAGGGGGGAGAAGACACATGGGAGAGAGATGGACACCGCCCTTCCTATGTGATAGGAACCAATCTAGTATATCCAATGAATCAGTATAACAGGGCCTTTATGGACATAACTTTACTTTAGCAGGTTAAATAGTGATGATACAGGTTCTCTTTGTTTGTTAAAGTTTGACATTTCTTTATGCACATATCTTCTAAGGTCCTGCTACAGGATATCAATTGGCTTGCAATCTGGAGGGATTCATTGTAACAGCTTGTGTGGCGCCCCTATGGCTAGGCGCCACAGGGATGTACTGCACCCCAAATAGAAGGTGTAGTGCCTCCGTAGCTAAGGGTTTGGGATTGTGCTTATGGAGTCTGTATTAGCACCCAATACTAGGCCATCTTAGAATAGGGGGGACTGATATACAGTAAGTTCCAGGGGGAAGAGCCTAGGTTAGAGTGGGAAAACCAGGAAGTAGAGTGTTTTTAGTCAGACAGTTCTGGGAAGGCAGTCAGTTACGAAGTGCCTGACAGCTGAGTGACAGAGGGATCACCCATCTCCAGAAGGGTAACCCGGGACAGAAGGGGACGAACCAGCATCGATTGGAGCCGATTGGTTAAGTCTGGGGAAACACCAGCAACACGGAAGCTGAGGCGGTCAGCGGTTCATCCCTGACCGTAAAACCAGGTAGCCAGAGGCGCCAAAAGACCTCACTCCTCAGGCCCATAATCGGTCCAAGACTACGAAGGTAACGGTCCAGATTCTGGTGGCGGGAGAGATAGTGCGTTCCTGCTTCACCCATCCGTACCGTTCAAGGATAACCCGTACCTAACCATACAAGACCAGGGGACTGGCGAGAGAGCTCTGCAAAGTTGGTTAAAGACAAAGGGAAGATAAGGTTTAGGCCCGAAAGATATAAAGAAAGGAACATTTTCAGACTCCATAGGGGCTCCCTGAACCTGCAGCTGCGTCCCCGTTCTTCCAGACTGTACAGTGTATTGTATGATAATCTGCCGGTACCAGTAAAAGAACGTTGAAGCTGAACGGTGTCTGTCTTCCTTCCCGCCGGTGCCCGGAGGGCCTCAGCATCCTCAGAGGGGTAAGAACAACTACTCCCCTCATCCATCATTGCTGCCCTGAGGTAAGCTCCACCTGTGGGGAGCTGTACTACACTTAGCTGCATTCCACACCTCAGTGGCCTGCCCGCAGCACTGGTACCCATCATTACCAGGATCCACAGGTGGCGTCACGGATTATTAATCCTTGTAAATATTTCCCCCACCAAACAAATGACAGCCAGGGCACGGAACCGGGAACCCGACCACCCGTGATTCCCCGTAACAGCCATCAACCCATCCCGATGTCCAAGTAACCCTCTCCCTGTGCTCATCACTTGATTATTTTGTTCTGACATTTTTATGTAGATTTCCTTCTGTCCTTGATATCATTGTCCTGTTGTATAACCCTGTTTCAGCCAAGATTTAGCTGTGAAGAGGTGTCCTCATATGTGACTCTAGAATACTTTTAGGAGTTTATGGTCAACTGAATGAGTGTAAGGTGCCCAAGTTCTGTCGCTGCAAAACAAGCCCAAATGATATCCTCTCTACCACCGTGACTTACAATTACCAGGAGGTGTTCGTGCTGATGTGGCTGATTGGTTTTCCCCAAACATGACGCAGGGCATTGGTTTTGTCTGTGCAAAGGATATTTAAGAAGACTTATGGTTTGTTCAGCTGCAACTTTGCAACCTTGTGGGCTGCTGCCATGTATAAGTAACTTTGTTCACTCTATTTATAATTATACTGTTATGATCTTAAACATTTAACAAACTAACCAATGGGCCTTTAGAGTCTGAGCTGTAGCTCTGAGGTTTTTTTCTGATAATTTCACCATCTGGCTTTGGGATGAATTTGCGGGGACATCTACTCCTGGGAAGATTGTTAGGCTGGTTTCACACCTCGTTTTTTTTGGATCGGGGGCTGTTCGGTGTGAACTAGACAGCCCCGGATCCGATTTTGCCTCTATTGTATCGCTATGGTGCTGGATGGCAGTTATTTGCCATCCGTTTGGTGTCTGTCTAGCTGGATCCGGTTTATTTAATTTTCTGTCCCGGACACAAAATCGGCGCATGCAGCATTTTTTGTGTCGGGGCAAAAATCGAACAAAACCGGATCCTCCCGGATCCTCCCGAATCATGGACGCCGGGTGCTGAATGAGTGGCAGCTCTGAAATTCAAGCCGCGTCATTCAGCACCTGGACAGAGCAGCTGAAAGAGACGCAGCTGAAATTTCAGCACCGCGGCTAGCTCCCCTCCAGCCGCTATGCTGAAATTTCAGCACTTGACAGCGGCAGCCGCTAATTCTGGCACAAAACAGGATCTGAGGGCATATTTGCCCTCCAGTTCTGTTTGTCAGGGGCTGTCAGGTTCTGTCCGGGGCATCCTTCAAAGCACCGGACAGAACCTGACAGGGAAAAATCGTGGTGTGAAGCCGGCCTTAACTGTTTTCAACATTTTCCACTTGTGAAAAATCTTTCTCTCTGTAAAATATGAAGTCAAAATTGTTTGAAAATGGCCTTGAAACCCTTCCCAGATGGATGGGTACCAGCAATTACTTCTCTAAGATAATTGCTGATGCCTTTATGTTTTTCCTCCTTGGCATCCTTTTAACACATGCCTGAATGCTCCAGACCAGCAAACTGCCAAAGCTTCTGTTTTTCTAGATGTGGTCACACTTGCTGATGAACAATTAATCCAGGGCATGTGATTAGCAGCACTTTGGTATATTTCTGCAGGAGATGCTCATACTTGAAAATTAATAAATCAAGATGTTTTGAAATTTTTGTTTCCATTTTTTCATAATTTGCAGATTTGTAACATGTCTATCTATCCTTGGTTCTATAATTCGACTAAATTTCCATCATGGTGTTGCAATCTCAATGTTGAGGAATGTATATATCAATATTATCAGTAATAGTAAGATCCTCTTGTGCCACGATATGCCAATAATGCCACCGTATGTTAATAATTCCACATTGAGTTACCATATGTTTTTATGTTATTAATGCCCCTTTAAGCCACCACATATTAGCACTTTCCCTTTGTGCCATTACATTTTTAATGATGTATTAACAATTTCTTATGTGTTAATAGTGTCCCCTTTGTGCCCATACATAATAATATTTCCATACCCTATTTGTGAAACTCACCTCACCCAGCTCCCACGATGAGCTCCTTCTCTCTGTTGTCAGCCTGGCACAGACTATGTGATAGAGTGATGTAATTGCGCCACCTAATGTGCTCCCTGCACTTTAAATGTCTGACGGACTACAGACCTCAAAAAACCAAAAGAGTGCCTAAACCAGAAAAGAATATCCTAAAAGGGAAAGACACCCAAACCAAAACCCTTATAATAGAGTATCAAAATGTAAACTAAATGGAATTACAAAATAAAACATTTCATACAACATAGTGAAAAGGCAGCTAGAAGTGTGGCTAAAAAATGGCAACTGAGAGTCTGCACCGGAACAGTGCGCAACAATGCCCTAAATAGCTACAGAACCATTTACAGTCCCTGACAGAAGTTATGTCGCTTATCCATGTTATGTTAATAAAAGCTTATAACCTGACGTTAAATTCATCCATTGGTTGTATAAGTTACTCTTTTGAAAGCTGAAACCCTCCCAAATGTGGTTTAGGTTAAGAAAATAAATTGGCATCAATGCTGAGATATTGATCATTTAATGAACACAGAATGGTCAGATTTTGGCAAGACAAATGTTTTGTCGCCTGGTCATATAATGCACCCAATCCTAGTTTACATCCTCACCTGTGCTCCTTAAATGATTGGTTAATTAGTGGGTGTGTATAAAAAGAAACCCAGCACCCTAGACCTTCACTTGAACTGCAACTTGAGCTCTGACAACATGCCAAAAATCCACCTTGCCACCAAAGCCTTGATTATCAAGAGGCTGAAAACCAGATCCACAGCAGAGGTGGCTGGCACCTTTAAGGGTACCTTTACACGCCGCCACTGTTGCTAGCAACAGGTATCCACTGCACGTGCACTCGCACGTTTTTAACGGTGGATACCGATCGCTGATGCCGCATATACACGCCGCCACTGTGTGCTCCACGGAAGGTATCTGCGTTCCCCGGAAGTGCCGACAGCTCCTGCGGCTTACTTCCTATTGAATACCTTCCCTGGTTTACATGCCGCTACCACAAAGGAATATGGGCGTACATATTTCGCGCCGTAAGTACATAGGCATGACAGAGTTGTGTATTCCGTGATGCACAAGCGTTGATTGGACAACGCAATAGAGTCATGATTGGCCAGCCTGCGCAGGAAGACTGGCTAATACATGACGCCAGTGCAATTGAGGACTGTGAATGGATAGCTCTTTAAATATGGCACCCTGTTAAGGGACAACCAATCGTAACGCAGGAGCCTCCACCAATGATCGCTGATGGGGCGTGGTATCTATGACGCCGTGGCACGCCCCTGGGAATTCGTAGGCAACGCAAATACCTTGCCTGTGCCCCGATTACACACCACCACCATAGGAATTGTGCCTTCCTGTTTTTGAGCACGGCTCAGCAACAGGTATCCGAAGGAACTGCGGGACACAGGAAGGAATTTCCCGATTTACACGCCGCCATTTCGTAGTGATTTCATGACAACAGCCACAATTATCCCCAGTGCCTGGTAGTTGCTGCCTTCCTGTGGCGGCGTGTAAAGGTACCTTTATGTGTCTCAGTGTCAAGTACGACGAATTAAAAAAAGATTTGAAGAGACTGGATATGTTTTTGACAAGCCCAGTCCCGGCAGACCCGGCAAGACAACTGCTCAGGAGGAACATTTGTTGGTTAGAAAATCCAAAGCAAGGCCCTCTTCCACTGCAGCAGAACTCCAACAGGCCTGGTCACCTCAAGTCCCTGTGTCAACTAGAACAGTTTGTAGGATTCTGTCTCGAAATGGCCTCCATGGTTGAATCAGTGCCCAGAAGCCAGCTCTAAACAAAAACCAAATAAAAAAACGTGTGGCATTTGCAAAGTCCCACAGCCTGATGAGCAGAGGGATGCTGGAAAAGTGGCAGGTTTATTTATCTGATGAATCTTCAGTAGAATTACACCACAGCCGCCACAAATACTGCAGGAGACCTACTGGACTCATATGGATCCAAAATACACCGAGAAAACAGTTACATTTGGTGGTGGAAAGATCATGGTCTGAGGTTACATTCAGCATGGGGGTGGGTGAAACATTTGGAAGGTGGAAGGCAATATCAATAGCCTAAAATATCAAGACATTAGCTACCTCTTACATCCCAAATCATAAAAGGGGTCGAATTCTGCAGCAGGATGGTGTTCCACTCATACATCCATCTCTACAACAAAGTTCCTCCAGGCAAAAAAGATCAAGGTGCTCAAGGACTGGCCAGCACAGGCATGAACATCATTGAGCATGTTTGGGCTAGGATGAAAAAGGAAGCTTGGAAGACAAAACCAAAGAATCTAGATGAACTCTGGGAGGCAGGTAAGACTGCATTCTTTGCTATTCCTGATGACTTCATTAATAAATTGTATGAATCATTGTTGAATTGCATGGATGCAGTCCTTCAAGCTCATGGAAGTCAAACAAAATATTAAATATGACTCTAATAGCACCACAACTTCATTCAACAATGTTATGCAACATATATTTGTATTTTAAGTTAATTATTTGTTTGAATATCACATTACTTTCTGTGCGCTACAAAACTTTTGTCTTGCCAAAATCTGACCATTCTGTGTTCATTAAATTATCAATATTTCAGCATTGATGCCAATTTATTTTCTTAACCTAAACCACATTTGAGAGAGTTTCAGCTTTCAAAAGAGTAATTTATACAACCAATGGATGAATTTAACGTCAGGTTATAAGCTTTTATTTACATAACATGGATAAGCGACATAACTTTTTTCAGGGACTGTATAAACATTATAAGATACTAGGTCATGCAAATGTAATAATCCATATTAGGGAAAAAATCCATAGCATTACTTATACTTAGGCCGGGTTCACATCACGGCCTGATCAGGTCCAGGGCTGTCCGGTGTAAACCTGACAGCCCCGGACTCTATTTTGACATTATGCAGCTCTATGGGGCCGGATGGAACCGGATGACAGCTATGTGCCATCCGGTTTCCATCTGTCCGGGAGGATCCGGGTGAATTCGGATTTTTCTCCTGGACACAAAAACGTTGCTTGCAATGTTTTTGTGTCCGTGGCAAAAATCTGCCCAAATTAGATCTTCCCGGATCCGGGGTGATCCGGCGTTCCCTAAGATGGGAATCTATGGCGTCGGATCGCCCCGTCCGACTAAAACATCGGATCTGCTAGACTTCAGCACCACCAGCTGTTCCCTGCAGAGATTTCATGACCGTGGTTAGCTCCCCGCTAGCTGCGATCTTGAAATTGCAGCAGCTGCAGTTGCGATCCAAGGCATCCGGCTGCAAATCAGACTGGAGGGCATATTTGCCCTCCGGTTCTGTTTGCAAATTGGGTCCGGGGCTGTCAGGTTTACACCGCACATCCCCCGGACCTGATCACACAACGGTGTGAAGCCAGCCTTACTTATTAAAATCAGCTAATAGAAATATGGGATGTTAGACCTTCAGAGGTCACTGTTGATAAAGTGTGAACCATGGGCTAAAAAATGATATATAGAGTGCTCCATACTGGAATAGAGAGAACCCATTAGTACCAGTAATGAGAGAAAACTAAGAGCAGAGAGATTTTCAAGTTTAACCATACAAAATTAAACTAAAAGAGCAAAAATAATCATTTATTACCTAGAGACATGGCTGAGAGCGAGCTGGATCAGGGCAGGTAAACCACGGGGTAGGCGTCCAGCACCTCCACTACAGATCTCAGTCTGCCGCTTGCCTTAGTAAACGGAGGAGCTGACGGCTCCCTGTTCTACTGCAGTTTTCAACTTCATACACAGTGGCGGACCTTGGGCCCTGGGGGCCCTGGTATAGCCATGTTGGGGGGGGAAGGCTGGCGACCGTCGGTGAGAACCGGGGGGGTGGTGCTAGCTGCCATCGGTGAGGAGCAGGGGGGGCGGTTATTAGTGATGCGGCTCTCCTACCTGCTGAGCGGCGCCGAGTGCCACGCCGCGCGGCAGAGGGGGGGGCGGGATCAGGCAAGGGAAGCAGGAAGATTCCTGCTTCCCTTGCCTGACCCTCCTCTCGTCTGACATCGGGTAACGGGGGTCGGCTGGGGGCACCCCTGCAGGCTTGAGGGGCCCCTTAGCCGGTTGGGGCCCTGGTGCAGCTGAACCAGCTGCACCACGGTAGGTCCGCCCCTGTTTATACATATCATGAGGCCACAGAAATCATTGGAAGTGATGTCTACCTCAGGATCTCTCTGTATCCTCTGGCTCCAATCAAGCATGCAGAGGTTTTCAGCATCTGCACTCCCAGACTTGTGTGTGTGTTCGATGTCATGTATCTGGGGATGTAATAAACGCGGCTCTGCTATTCCTGTATAGAAATGAGCGAATCTTTGGGAGTTCGGGTTCAGGCAGTGCAGCCAAACCTTTTGGCATTCTGTTCATGACACCAAATTATTTTTTTTCAAATTAATTTTGGACACACCCTACACCCAGAAACTGTGATTTAAAGCCCAGTGCGAACCAATCATCCACTATACATGGCTCACACTGGGCCAAGAACCAACTGTACCCCAGTATAGCGATGATCGCTCCGATGCTTTGAAAATGTAAAGCACCTGAACTCCGAACCTGAACCCCGGGAAGTTCAGCGAACTGATTTAAACCTTCGCTCATCTCTATTCCATGCTCACTTCTGTTATTCACAGACAAACTAAGCTCTGCTATGTTCGTGTATTGAGCCTAATAAAATTTGTATACTAGCCAATTCAGACACTGCACCAAAACGCTAAATTCTGCATCTGAAGTGATATCAAGTTTTTGCATCTCAATTTGAGTCTCAATATAAGAACTAAGGATAGGGTCACACTTTAAAGGCACAATGCGGTAATCGCATGCATTACCGGATGTGGTTTACCGTGTGCCTTCATACTATCATTTGTTAGTAAAATTGCAACCCTCATTCCGGCTCTGGATGCACTAATGCATCCGGTTTTGGAATGTGGGTTTTTGCAATTTTGAAAACCGGATCCGGTACCGCAAGGTACATTTATGCACCTTGCGGTACCGGATCCGGTTCCCATAGGCGCCCATGTTAAAAAAAACAGATCCGGTTTTGCAACCGCTTCGAAAAATGCAGCCTGCATGATTTTTACCGCAGGCTGCAAAACCGGATGCAGTAACCAAATTGCAAATAGTGCAATCCGGTTTTTCTATTGAAGCCTATGGGCTGCGGATCCGGATGCAGTTTTGAGCATAAAAAAATGCTCAAAACCACATCCAGATCCGCATCAGGATCTGCAAACAGAACCGCAGGTGTGACCCTAGCCTTAGGCTTTGTTTGTCATTTGCAAACTCAGCTTAGCTACAATTAGGCTGCCTTCACACTTGCAGATGCATCTGCAGCGTTTTGCAGATGCATCTGCAAGTATCAGCATGCAGACCGCGGCCCCTATGTTTATAATAGGGCGCACCGCGGTCTGAATGCTCTCATTCATTCCTGTATGTGAGCCGTAAGCAGGCGTATGCCTGCTGACAGATCACACACTCCCGCCCCGCACCTTGGACGCAACATCTCGCGTCCATAGTGCGGGCGGGAGAGTGTGATCTGTCAGCAGGCATACGCCTGCTTACGGCTCACATACAGGAATGAATGAGAGCATTCACACCACTGCCGCGGTCTGCATGCTGATACTTGCAGATGCATCTGCAAAACGCTGCAGATGCATCTGCAAGTGTGAAGCCAGCCTTAGAGTGGTCCCATCTGGTTATGTAGGCAGATGTAACGCTAACATTTATCAATCTTGTACTGTTAATGAATGCACAAATGTTATTTTTTAAACTGGGTTTCCATGCTGCAGCTGAAGTTATGCAATTGAAGCCATGCTCGTATACAATGATCACTGGCTGCAGTGCACCTGTCACCTGTTTTAGGCGTTATAAACTGTGCCCACCACCTTTAACTTACTGTATTTGGGGTTCCTGAGTTGTGAATGACGTTATATGTCATTCACATACATACATAGAAGGGGCGACATTTTCAGTGGAGTGGGGCGGGTTTTCCATAGAGCGAGGCAGCTCTGACTGGAGTGTGCGGCACCCCATCAGACCCATAACAACTCATTTACATACAGCGTAGGACACATTAAAGTTGATTAATAGGTATGCACGGTCAAGTCTGGGGGTATAAAGTAGTTACCGGAACCCCAATTACAGTGTGTTTAAGGTGGTGGGCACAGTTTATAACGCCCAAAACAGGTGATAGGTTCACTTTAAGGTAATTCTAGGAGTATGTGCCAATTGGCGTGGTTACAACTATATGCAGGAAAACTCGACCTAACACTAAATGGTTCATTTGCTTGAATAGCATTAGTGCAACTTTAATTTGTATAATTGATACTGGTCTAAGAATCGTAGACAGAGCAGGCACGGCACATTACTATACAGCTACAGTCACAGGAATGCCTGAAGCAACATGATCCTTGCTGAATATGCTAGAAAATAAATCGCTTTGCTCTGTCATGTGAAACAAAAGAAACTGCAATGACTACAAGAGACATTGGCAAATTAACCAAACTTTGTCCATGTGTAAAGAGGTGCACGGATGCAGCAGCACAGAGAAGACAAAATCAGTGATAACAGTGGAACAAGACAGAGATTTTTTTAACGATTTACAGTTTTATGGATCAAAATGCAATTTTGAGCAAAATGACAGATTATACGACAGCAGGCGTTATATTGTTGTACAATCAATACCATTTTAAGCGCTACAATTCCCCTCACAATATTCAAATGAACATAATGTACATTACCCGACAACATCTGTATAGTCACTGTAAAAGTAAACTTGTTGCAGAGTTTCTGTCCAGCACTGCCTGACACCTGGATGCTCCAGGATCGGTCTTCTGGGGAGTTCAGGATCTGCCAGCTTCCACACCGCCACCTACCACTCGATGGTGCACACTTCCGGGTAAAAGTCACTGTAGAAGTCAATACACTAGAATTATCTACAGTGGTATCCGTAACAGGCTCTAATGGGAGTCTGCTCAGTTTGCCCATTAGACCGCAAGTTACACCAGCTACCTCTGTCTCTTAAGGTACCGTTACACACAGATATATTGCTTGCAACTCACTGGTTGCAGTGAAATCATGGACACATTGTTCCATTTTGTTGCCGTGTACAAAATGGAACAATGTGTCCATGATTTCATTGCAACCAGTGAGTTGCAAGCAATATATCTCTTTGTGTAACGGTACCTTCAGGGGTATAGCTTAAGTCCACCTGGGCTCTAGCTGTCTCAAGAACTCTGTCTCTCAACTAGGTTTCTTGGTCTTTTCAGCTCACACAGTTGCCCTCTTCAGTAACTCTATCGCTTTGGGTACCTTTACACGCGGCTACATTTCTTGGGTGGCGACAGGTAACTTACTGGTTGCAGTGAAATCATGGAGACAAGGTTCTATCTTGTTGCTGTGTACAAATGGAATAATCTCTCCATGATTTCACTGCAACCAGTAAGTTACCTGTAGCCACCCTAGAAATGTAGCCGCGTGTAAAGGTACCCTTCAGCTCACACGGTCATCCTCTTCAGTAACTGTTCCTTCAGCTCACATAGTCATCCTCTTCAGTAATTGTTCCTTCAATTCACATGGTCATCCTCTTCAGTCACTTGTCACATGGTACTGATTCACCCAGGGGTCTATGGCAACTCAGAACCCAGGCGTGGAGTTGGAGGGATGTCACTGGTGGCTTGCCTGAACCCGTAGCCCTGGTGGTCAGCTCAAAAATTTTGGGAAAAGTAAAAGGGATTAAAAAGAATAAATGTTTTTCGTGATGCCACATGCAGATTCTGTTGATGTTCACCAGCGCCGACGTTTGGCAGAATAGGGGGGACTGATATACAGTAAGTCCTAGGGGGTGAAGCCTAGGTTAAAGTGGGAAAACCAGGAAGCAGCGAGGAGACTCGCCTCACTGACAAAGAGCCTGGAGGAACGCCCATCCGACAAGAATTTGGTAAGTATAAAAAGTGATTCAGTGTGCCTCTAGTTAGTTAGATTTATTCAGTCAGGGATGGTTAGAATAGTAATTTTTGGCTTCAGGGACAGATATTTATAGCTTAGATAGCGATTTTTGAGGTGGTTGGCTTCCTTTAATGTGCCATCGTTTTCCTAGATAGAGACCAGATAAATACAGTTTTAGAGATGAGTTAATCTGCCAAAATTCCAATTCACCAAATTAGATGAGTTTTACCAATATATTCAATTTGCAAAGACTTTATTCTCTGATAATTGAATGTTCCCTATTCGGCTATGGGTCCAAAACCCATGACATTATAGAGTTAACATGTAAAAAAAGAAAAACTAGTACTCACCTCAGCACTCCCCTTTCCCAGCACCCTTGCTGCCTCCCGTCTAGTTGTCAGGGTCTTTTCTTTCCAAAGCCATGACCATGTTTTAATTCTTAGAAAAGAACTTTCGGCAATGAGCAGACTGGAGGTTACAGCGTGCCATGACATCATAACATTACAAAGCTCAGTGACCTCCGAGGCCTGGTCACAGCCAAAAGGCCTGTTCCAGAGTAAATACCCAGCATGCAACTGTGGAAAAAAGAGGCTCTGCGGGCTGCGGGCAGTGGAGGCAATGGGCCAGGTGAGTATTAGGTTATGTTTTGTTTATAACCTTTTGTTTGCACTCTCAGTTCAGCAAAATGTCAGCCGCAGCTGCCATTTTTCTAAATTTGCACCAGGCGAATTACAAAAAAACTTTAGTCCCAGGGAATACTGATTCTTGTAATATTCAAGAAGAATTCAATTCCTCTCAAATAAATTCATCCAACTCTATTGTTTCTAGGGATACAGTGATCTCCGTAGGTCGGGGACACAGTATGCGAGATGTATGCTAGTACGCTAGTATCTCGCATGAGCCTCGCATGATTCACCCAGAACGGCCCACCCCTGCCTCCCTGAACTGGCGCACGTCAGCTGTTTGTGTTTCTAAGCAGCTCCAAGCTCCTGTCCAGAGGGCCAGTGGCTATTCTGGGTGAGTCATGCGAGGTTCATGTGAGTGTCTTGCATGCAGCTTGCATAGTGTATCTCTACCCTTAGAGGACACCGGTCTCTAGGTCACAAGTTTCCAGTTTTTGTTCTTATTTTATTTCCGATGCTCTCCTGAAAATTCCTTTTCTTTTTTATAATCTTCCTTTTTGTTTGGTGCTAATGTTTCTCATGCAAGGAAAACGGATGCAAATAATTACTGAAAACAAACTAATGTGTAAAACTGGCCTTAGGCACATTATTATTACTGCAACAATAAAGAACATGCTGTCGATTTTTAACCTGCCACACAATCATTATTCCAAGTAGATTTTCTTCCTGCATACGAATAGGACATAATACCTCACACACTAGCACTAACTGCAGAATGTCAGCAACACAATCCTGAGCATGTAAACACGGCCTGAGTATAATTAGGTGTTGATGTGGAAGGAGGGGAATTGTGCTGTCTCAGTCGTGTCCATGAACATACTTGGAAATCCACTTTAAAACTCCTGCAACTGCCCCTAGATATATCTAAAGCCCGGGTTACACGCTTCAATGTGTCAGCGATCCGACCAACGATCCAACTTGACCTAGATCGCTGGAACACCGTTAATCTCTAGTGAGGTGTCACACGTACTGATATTCCGAACAACGTAGCAACGATTCTGCGACAAGCGAACAACACTTGCGGTCGTTTGATCGCCTTTGTCCTTCAGTTCTGAATAGGCGAAGTCGTAAACGACATCGTTATCAAGGTGTCACACACGACGATGCTGCAGGTTGGACGGACGATCAACGACTGATTTAAGGTCGTGATCATAAACCTCCGATCAACGATCAGCCGACTGATCGTTGATCGTATCTACGTGTCACACGCAACGATGTCATTACAAAGTCATTGCTCCACCCCAAAAGCCGTGACGTACCAACGATATCGTTAATGATATCGTAGCGTGTAACGGGCCCTTTACAGTATCTATCTATCTATATCTTTCTATCTATCTCTCTATCTCTCTATTCAAACTCAGGGACTGATCTCAAAAGGTACCGTTACACACAGAGATATCTCTGGAGACATTGCTTGCAACTCACTGGTTGCAGTGAAATCATGGACACATTGTTTCAATTTTGTGGCCATGTACAAGTGGAACAATGTGTCCATGATTTCACTGCAACCAGTGAGTTGCAAGCAATATATCTCTGTGTGTAATGGTACCTTCAGACCAAAGAACAAAAAGTCAACATTCTCTTAAGGCTCCATCACACCTAGCGACGGGGCTGGACATGTCGGCGGCGAATGGCGGGTGCGCGCATATGTTTAGCGCCCCGCCAGCTTTGCCGTTCCCCATTCACACGGGGCGACATCTCCAGCCCCGCGCCGGCGAGCTGACAGGCTCGATTTTCGCCGATAATTCGTTCCAAAACTATCGCTGACAATAGAGGCAACGATTTCCATAGGAAACAATGTAAAATCAATTAATTTGCTACAGACACTGTAAAATACATACAGTTAAAAAAACACTTTGTAGAGAATAAAGATAGCAGTTTATGCTGGAAACACTCAGAAATGACTGAAAAATAAATATGAAAGACTAATGTAAAGAATAAATAGACATTTAATTTGGTATTTTATTTTTATAAATATAAATATAAAATATAAACTGAGACACATTTTTTTGTTGAAAGAAATTGAAGAATACCGAAACCAATGACAAACCAAAGTCAACAAGAATAGAGGTATCACTGTATCTCCTTCACTCAGTATTTTTCACTTTTTCTGACATGTGGTGCATTTATTTTGAAATAAAGCATGTCAATACTTTCAGGGGTTTTACTGCAGCTTGTTCCTATTGAGATGAAAGAGACTTAGCAGCAAAAAAAGCAACCCCCAAATAATCATCAAAGACAGTACCAAGAACGCATACAAAATGTGGTAAAAGTGCCTAAAAATGTGCAGAACTGTTTGTCACGAGGACTGCGGGGGAAAGGGAAACAGGGGTGCCTGACCTAACCTTCAAGCTAGGGAGTCCTGATCTAACCCCAACTCAGGAGTGCTCCTGATTGTGGAGAGGTCTGAGTCTCCATCCTGGCCCTGCACAGCCTTGAGCTAATTCCCACTTTTCCTACTCCCAAAACTGGGAAGTAAAGGAGCCCACTGACAAAGAAAGACAGGGAAGAACCAAAACACAAGCTCACAGCACTTAAACACAAAGAGAATACATTAAGTAATAAGGGAGAAACCAAGATAAAAGACAAAGATAAGTACCGGTATGCTGGAGCAACGCTGAATCTATAGTCGACATTAGAGACCAGATCCCATCATCTTAGGCTGCTTTCACATCAGCGTTTTTTTAAATCGCAGCAGATGCAGTGAAAAAAACGCATCTGCCACGACTACCCCATAACGGGTGCACTTGCGGCACAGTTGCGGCAAGCCCCATACAAAGTATATGCGGGCTTGCGGCAGGTGCGGCAAGTGCGGTTTTGGCATTTGCGGCAGGTGCGGCCGTGACAAAAACCGCGATCATCCTGCGCATGTAGATTGTTTGTCAACTTGTCTAGAAAGGAAGGAAAATGACTGCCGATCGGCTTGGGCTTGTCTGTAGCCTATTGGCAGTCATTTAACTTCTTGACTTGGCCATTGTAAAATGGGCAATATACTTTTTCTTTTTGTCTTTAGATCCAAAAACTACATAAGAAATTGCCAGAAAAACTACATGTGTGATTGCAGTCTTAAAGTGCCCAGATATACGAGATAACTTGTGGGCATTTGGCTGGCAGCCATCTTTCCGGAATACCCCATACACATGGCCTCTTGGCTTGTAAAGAAAGGGAATAAGTGGATTTCAGACATTTCTGGTAAAAGCTTTTCTGCAAGAAAAATAAAAGATAGGATGTTGGGGGGAAACCAGTGGTCCCCCATCCACAAGTGGTCGGCCCGTTCTTCCAAAATCGGAAGCTACACACGACTTTCATCTCATGTTTATCGGGAACTTCAGAGTTAACTTCTTGAAAGTTCTTTAAAGAGCAGTGGAATATTTTTGTCTCATTGAGCAGTCCCATCTGCTGCATGTATTTATTACGTCTTTCCGTCTTTAGCCTCCATTAATCTTTCTTGGAACTCGCCCCATACACCTCTCACGTTAGTAGTAACCAGCAAGTGCTTTCAGAGAATCCTGTCATTAATCCTCCTGCTTGTGTAAACTCCTGGAGTAATCTCGGTTTTTATTTCCAGATCTTGTCTTGTCATCGTTACACTCAAGTTTCACACAACAAAAAAAGTAAACTCCGAGATTATCTTGATATTTTATTTTCCTTTCCTGTTTTTACTGTCTGCATTTAAAGGGAACCAACCACCCCAAATGACCCCCCCGGACTAATAATATCGGTCCCTACTTGCAGCACATACATGTGCTGCAATGTTTTTTGCTAAAAAAACTCCTTTTTCAAACTTAAGATAATGCTTTAGAAACTTTATACCCAAGTGACGGTTGGGCGTTACTTACATGGGGCTAAAGCCGGGTTGCAGCTGCTACTCATTCTCCTCTCTGGCTCGCAGCAGTAACGGCCAGCCCTTTTTGCAGCGTCACAGCCTGGTGCACGGGCTCGCATGCCCGTGCACACGTCATCAGCTACAGCCGGGAAGCGAGCGCGCGCTCTGACTTCCTGCGCTCGGCTGTGGAAGTCAGAGCGCGCGCTCGCTTCCCGGCTGTAGCTGATGACGTGTGCACGGGCATGCGAGCCCATGCACCAGGCTGTGACGCTGCAAAAAGGGCTGGCCGTTACTGCTGCGAGCCAGAGAGGAGAATGAGTGGCAGCTGCAACCCGGCTTTAGCCCCATGTAAGTAACGCCCAACCGTCACTTGGGTATAAAGTTTCTAAAGCATTATCTTAAGTTTGAAAAAGGAGTTTTTTTAGCAAAAAACATTGCAGCACATGTATGTGCTGCAAGTAGGGACCGATATTATTAGTCCGGGGGGGTCATTTGGGGTGGTTGGTTCCCTTTAAGTTTACATAGGGTTGTTCATAATCGTCTTCCATAGAATTAGGCCAGGGTCACACTTGCATCATGCATCCGCTAACTGGATCTGTTTTTGACATGTGGAAATGTATAAAAACGCATCCGTTAACGCACCCATAGACTCCAATGCAAAAAACGGAATGCAAAAGTGCATTATGTTTAGCGCATTGGGTTTTTGCTAGTACTGCTAAAAACATGGTCTGCAACGTTTTTTGGTGCTTTTTAAAAAATGCATGCGTTTTTTTTAACATGGGACCCTACGGGCAATGCATGCGTTAACGCATAGTACATAACTGTAGCGTTAACGTTAGGTACATAAATGTACCTAGAGTTAACGCAAATGTTAAGGCCGGTTTCACATTGCTGTTTCAGTACGCAGCGTTCAATCCACAAACACAAACGCGTGCCAAATGCATTGCAAAGGCATACTGACGCTGTGTTTTTCATACGCATGATGTTACGCAAAATATTTAAAAAACCCAGCGCAAGTATGCGTTTTAATGCGTTTATGCTTGTGTTTGTGGTTGTAATGCGCATGCGTTCCATCTTGTCTTCCAGGGTTCTGACATCCACATTCACACGTATGTCAACACCCCCTTTTTATACAGCTGGGAATTGGGAGTGGAATTGGGAGGGCCTTCCTATCAGCTCCTGGACATGCACATTGAGATTACGCAAGCGCAGCCATCCGCATGCTCCTGCGTTCCCATAGACAACAATGCGTGGTTAGTCCGCAGCCATCTGCATGCGCACGTCTGCGTATTTTTGGAGCCTCAAAAAATTCAACATGTTGCGTTCGCCGGGCACCTCAAAACACTGTGAACGAACGCATACGCATACAAACTGATGCCTACGTATGTACATGCATACGCAATGCTATTGGTCCACCATCCGCATGCAGATGAAAAAAAAGATTACGCAGACCTACGCTGCGGTACCAAACGCCAATGTGAAAGCGTCCTACATAAGGCAAGAATGACTTGAAAATGGGAACTTAAAAAACTGGATCCATTAATGCATCCAGTAAACGGAAGCAGCCTTTCAATTGTGACCCTAGCCTTATGCTGTTTTGTTACTATGGGGCATATTACACTATAACTACATACTGATGGAATGCTTTATCCCCTTCACAACCAGCGATTTTCCGTTTTTGCACTTTTGTTTTTTATCTCTTTTTTATTTTTCCGTCCACATAACCATATGAGGTCTTGTTTTTTTGCAGGATGAGTTGTAGTTTTCAATGACATCATTTATTTTATCATGTGATACACTTGAAAGGAGGAAATAAATTCCAAGTGCATTGAAATTATAAAAACAGTACAATTCCACAATTTTTTTTTTTTGTTACCTATACAATAAAATTAATCTAGTAACATAATTCTCCAGATCAGTACAATTATGCAGATACCAAACATATAGTTTTTTTATTTAAGCGGTGAAAATGTTTTGGGTATTTGTAAAAAGTATAAAATTACCTGTGTTGCCATTTTCTGTGACCCGTAATGCCTTCAGTTTTCGGCTATTGGGCTGTGTGAGAGTTATCTTTAATGCCCCGAGTTGACATTTTTATTGACACCATTTTTGGGTAGATGTGATTGTGGTACCCTGCTCACACAGGTAACCACAGACTCACCTACAGCATGGATGGGTTTCCACAGTGGGTACACAGACACAAACAACACCTTCCACCCCAGCACAGTAGGGGGAGCCCAACTTGCTGCCTTTAGACCAGATTCCCTATAAAAACTGGTGCTGGGGGCGGAGTTAGTTAGAGTGTGCAGACGCTACAAGAGCTGTGAAGACGTTCTGGTGGTCGGTGCCGCGTTAGGCCCAAGCCAGTGACCCTTTACAGGCTTCAAAGTAGTCCTGCAGGGCCCAAGACTGAGTTCAGAAGGCGAGGAGAGAAGAGAGAGCAAAGTGGGGACCAAGGAGCCATCGTTAGGTTCACCCCAAACAGTACACTGGACACCGAAGTCCGAGTCTACTGCAGAGCACTTGGCCCAGTAGAGAATACCGGTCTACTGTGGGGACTTCAGTCTCCCGGACATCTATGCAGCCACCAACCAGGGAGCCAGGCACTGCGGAGAGAGGAATAGTGGTAGTCCATCGAGGGTTTCCCAGCTACAGCAGAGGTGATAAGTGAGCAGAGGAGGCCAGCCAAGTTTCACATGGGGCAGGGGCTTCACACACATGGGAAAAGAGACAAGGAGGCCTTATACCCACTCACTGTGGAGACCCAGAAGTGCATCCTCAACACCCGGCAGTGCCCTCGACGTTTACCTGCAATTCCACCAGTAAAACCAGTGGTGTGTGTGTCAGTTCCTTACCCGCGCCCCTGCCATCCACAGAGACTGTTCCGTTATTTAACAGCCTGGCCAAATTTCTGCTCCATCCCTAATCATCACCACCAAACTCCCCAGGGATCCAGCTCCGCCTGTGGGGAGCTTCAACACCTAGCTGTCCATCCATCATCCCTGGAGGCCCCACGCAGCACTGGTGCAGTCACCAGAAACCACAGGTGGCGTCACGTGAACTTGAACTTTATTCCCATTTCAACTACCCCCTTTTCAAAGCTGACCACCAGGGCCACGGGTCTGGGCCGGCCACCAGTGACATCCCAATCACCGCAGAGGGCCCAGATACCCGAGTTCCCATACCCTGGGATGTGTCATGATGTTTTGATCGCCTCTTACTGCATTTTATTGCAATGTTGTGTTGACCAGAACATTTAATTCTGGTGTTTCAATATTATTTCTCGTTAGGCTGCTTACCGATCAGATTGATGTATGTTGTGTGTTGATAGATCGTACTTTTACAAACGCAGAGATACCAAATATGTGTGTTTTTTTATTGTTTTATTTTTAATGGGGTAAAAGTTGGGGTATTTGAAATCAAGTTTATTTTTTTCATAGTTTTATAAATAATTTTTAAAAACTTTTGACAGTATTTAATAGTCCCCTTGAAGCTGCGATCGCCTGAACGCCTTCGCTATTTATAATCTGCTATGAACGCCAGCGAAACAATGTCTTTGACAGGAGTATGGTAATTACAGACACATGTAGACCCCCAGCTGTCAAGGCAACCCATCAGTGCCTCGTAATTATGTCACGGATGCACAGATTGGAGTGTGAAAGTATTTGCCCCTCTGATGGTGCAAGATAAATGCCAGAGATTGACAGTAACCCGCCCAGGAGTCTATGAGGACTCGATACCCGGGTGTTGAGATGGGGGTGGTGTCTTGGCGGCTGGTGACCGGGCCCATAGCTCTTGGGGTCAGCTGAATAAAGGTTAAAATAATAAAAGTCTTGTAACGCCACCTGTGGATTCTGATGAAGGCATCAGCGCTGCTTCAGACCTCCGGGGATGATAGACGGGCAGCTTCGGTGGTACAGCTCCCCACAGGTGGAGCGGGGTCCCTGGGGCAGTGATGAGGTGATGGGGGTTTGCACAGGGAGGTGGTTAGGCAGCTGGGCCGCTGCTACAGTCTCTAGGCCAGATTGGTTCAGGGATAGACAAACTGACACACACACTGTGGATCGTTTCTGTACCTTTACTGATGGTATTGCAGGCACTGTCCAGGGTACACTCCAGGTGGTCGGGATGGTACTTCTGGATTTCCACAGTGAGTGATGGATAAGGCCTCCTTTTCTCTTTTCCCTTGTTGAAATCTCTTACTCATGTGAAACTAAGGTTGACCTCCTCTGTGCTTTTCTCTCACCCATTCTGTAGTGTCGAGAACCTCTGTGTGGGCTACTGCTATGACTTCTCCTGCGGTCCCTGGCTCCCATATTGATTGCGTTACAGGTGTCTAGCAGACTGCAGTCTCCTTGGTGTTTCTGCTGGGCTTGATGCTCTCCTGCAGACTCAGACTCCAGTGCCTGGGTTGCTTCCTGGGGTGAACCAGTATGGCTCCTCTGCCCCCAGTCTGCTTCTCTACTCCTTAAGCCTTGCCTTCGACCTCACTCTCAGGCCCTCACACTGGCTAGGGGCCAACACACCAGGATGTCTTCACAGTTCTCCTAGCGACTACACATTCTAGCTAACTCCACCCCCAACACCAGTATTTATAGGGGATCTTGCTTAAAGGCAGCAAGTGGAGCTCCCCCTACTGTTCTAGGGAAAAGGTTTTGTGTTTATATGGGTTTATGTGGGTTCCATCCATGCTTTAGGTGGTTCTGTGGCTACCTGTAATGGCATTAGCAGCATTTAATAGGTTAATAGTGGCATGTGGATCTCCGCTCCAGCTGCCTGCGTTTGTTACAGGCACATGATTGCTGATCATATCAGCTGTCATCTTTTTGGAAAGATGTGGGCTCAACATGCAAGCCCGCATCAAAGGCTGGGACACAACCATTGATGTACAAGTACGTCAAAGATCATTAAGGTGTTAAGGTACTGACTGACAGAAACAAACCTAGGTTCACATAGAGTAATTACAAAGTGTCATCACAAACATGGACATCCCTTTAATTATCCTAACACAAATACAGGATTGGAACCAACAACAGCACAGGAATACAGTACCAGAATAATAATAACATAATAATATTTATTCATTTATATAGCGCTATTAATTCCTTTAGAACCACCAACAGTAAAGAAATACATCAAGAGGACCTATATCATTACAAAAATACAGCATCAAAAGCCCCACCAATACAGAAATACATCACCAGAACAACCATCACTACATAAGCACATCACCAGAACCACCATTAGTACATGAAAAATTGGGCCAATGTACTGACATATTCAAAAATACATATTCAAAAATACACAAGACTGTTCCCCCTTTTTTATCGTTCTGTACCCCCTATCCCCTTCCCCATATTTATATACTTCCCATTCCTTTCCTTGTTGCGGAAATTTTATTAAAACATTTTGAATAAAAAATACACCAGACTGGGGGTAATGGGGGGGGGGTGAAGTGCCATGAAGTGGAGTAACATTATATAATATTTGGAGAGTTTAACAAAAGTTGCAATTAAGGAATCAGGCTAAACACTGGAAATGCTAGGTTCTGCAAACGTGTAGAAACTGAGAGTAAAAAAATCCTGTCTGTGGAGCGCTAGGGCTAGAGATAAATGGCACTGGTTATTTTAGAAAAGGTTTCTTTATTAACCTCTTACAGGCACTACGCGTTTCTGCAGCAGAGCGCTGCCTTCATCAGGTACTCTCAGCTTCTTGCACTTGTGCACACTGGCAAGAGCAGCTCTGGACAAGAGATACCATTAATCCTAGATCCTGAGTTCCATGACCTAGCAATACAACACGGTCACCGTTGTAGACCTGTGTGACATCATTCGGTCATTGATCGCGACAGGAGCTGGAGCTCCCGGAGCAACTTTCGGTGCCTCCACTATACCTCCAGGCGAGGTGGATTCACAGCGTAAGACCGCAGTTGTGCAGGGTTGCACAACCACCTCTGGTGAGTGGCTACACAGCCCTGGGCCTAATCCACTTCAAAAACTTTCTTCACATGCGCTCCCACCCCCCCCCCCTTTTTGTCTTGCAAACGTGTAGAAACAGCCTAGCATATATAGAGTTCTAAAAGGCACAATTAGAAAAATAAATTGAGTGAAATAAAAAAGTCACAAAACTAGACAAAAAACAGGTGCAACTGCAATGATGAATCAGTGGCCTAATATATTATTTCAGGAAACAACACATGTACCTAGCCATAATGGTCAGACCTCAACAAAATCTTTGAAATATTTGATGAGCTTGTGCAAATCTTTGTAAAGTAAAGATTAGCAGGGTCAGCGGTGTAAAGTCTTATTTGTCATTTTAAATTCTGGATGTAATAAGGAGTCTGCAAACAGCTGATGTAAGGAATAAGCCATATTTGTAAGGATTAAGCAATATTTGTCGGGAAGGAGCAGTATTCCAGTGGCAGCCATGTTGTTCAGACTCTGCTATACCTCGTTCCATCATACACCTATTTGGTCCAAGGCAAGTCATTTCTGGGAAAGGGGAATATGTTAATCAACCTGAGGATGCTAATTCCCTAGCCAAATGGTCCCACACTAGAGCGCCTATGAAATGGAGATTAGGTGACAATAAATCTCCCTGCCCATTATCCAAAAGAATGACCATCTGGGAACTTCCCAACCAAGTGTGAGAATGAATTTCCTCTATCTGTAGACTCAATGGAAGAGTTAATTACTGCCTAGACTCAGAGTAAAAACATCTGGTTCATGCCACGAGTGTTTCCAGAATTAGAAAAGAAATTCTTCAATTTTTCCAAGGTTTATTAGGTATTACAAGGTATTATAAAACGCGTTTCCCCATTGCATGACATCAGCGCCTTCGGCAGAGGGCAGAATTTTTACTCTGAAACTAATTCTGACGGACCCACCGGCTGGGCGGTCCAATTGTCTGGCACGAAGTTGCAAGCCAGATCAATGGCAATACGATGTAGTTACCCTGAACTGGGTAGATACATAAATTTTCAAGACACCACATAGAAACGCATTGTATAATACCTTGTAATACCTAATAAACCTTGGAAAAATTGAAGAATTCCTTTTCAAATTCTGGAAGCGCTTGTGGCATGAACCGGATGTTTTTACTCTGAAACTTCCTGGCTAGACTGAGAGGCTCCAAGAGCATAATCTTAATAATAATATAATAATAAAAGTACAATAACTTTTGTACATCTCATATATCAACTCAGGGGGGTAGGAGTTATGAGACATCCCAGAGGCAGGTGATGGGTGGGAGATGGGTGTGAGATGAGAAGGCCTCTTACTGGATAAAATAGCCCATCTCTTCTCCATCTTGGTATTCTTCTGAAGAAGCATAATTACATCAAGCCAGAGTGTACCCAGGAACCAGGGTGGCCCATGCTGCCCTTGTGGTGCTATCAGCATTAAGGTAACTGATCGCATGTGTCTGTAATGCTGTATGTATCTCATTTATCTTTATTTGCATAACTGACTGTAACATTTGTAATATCTTATAATACCTGTAAATATTAATAATTTTCTAGTGTACCAATAGGGTGATTAAATATATAAATTTAATCTTGAGTTGTTCTTTTTATCTTGATCAAGCATTCCCACGTCCGTGTGCTCATTCAACACCACCTGGGTTGGTTTCTGACCCAATATTAGCCTGTTCACGTACCGGACTTATATCAAATGAGAAACTGGTGGCAGCAATTAGTGCTTGGGGTTATTCAGGGCCTCTATCAGTGACGGGATGGTGGTTATTATATGTGCTTCTGGTCTAGGACCAGAAGGCATATATCACACTCACAGACAGGTGCCTTAATAAACCAGCACTGACAGGGCAGCTGCGGCTCTTCTTTTAGCCTCAGGTAGTTCTCTGACTAGCCTGAGTTTGACAAGAGGCGCTGTAGAACTGCCAGGTTCGGTGGCCGATCCACCACAGCTGATATGACATATATCTATTAAATACAAAAGAGCAAGTCATAAACAAAAATTTTAAATAAAAAACAATAGGAGGTAAAAATAGAAAAACTGAAAGGTTGCTGCGTCACTGGTATTGGCACCCTTTATATTAAATTAGTTTGGAAGCACATATTGACTTTCCTGTGGTTGTCGGCCCCCACGTGACATGAATTAGCCAATGAATGATGACTTCAGTATTTTAAAAAGCCACATGTTAGGCCCTGTTTCTTTGTCACAATGGTAAAAGAAGCTGTCTAAAGACATCAGAACTGCTTTTATTAGCAAACACAAGATTTCCAAAAGGTATAAGGCCATCTCCAAAGACTTTGGTATCCCAGTTTCAAAAGTATTATTAACAAGTTTGCCAAGCATGGAACCATGAAGGACTGCACTGTGGGGGAAAGAGGAAAATTGACAAGAAATGTCTTCAAAGGTTAGTGCAAATGGTGGAAAAAAACAGCATGTCAAAGATCCAAAGACCTGAAGGCCAATCTGGAACATTCTGGGGTCATGGTTTCAACAAGAACCATATGCTGCACACTAAACCAAGGAGAGCTTTATGGACAAAGGCCAAAGACAAAACCATTGCTGAAGAAAACATATAAAAAGGAATGACTGAGCTTTTCCAAATATTACCTTGACAAACCACGATCCTTCTGGGAAAATGTTTTATGAACATATGAAACAAAAATAGACCTTTTTGGCAATGAAAAGCAACAGTTTGTTTACAGATGGTGCATTGAAGCTTATAAGGAAAAGAACACCCTACCAACAGGTAAGCATGGTGGAGGATGCATAATGTTGTGGGGTTGCTTGCTACATCCAGTACTGGTGGCCTTGACCATGTCACAGAAATCATGAAATCAGAGAATTATCAAGATGTTTTAGAGCAAAATGTTGTATCCAGAGTAAGAAAACCTGGCTTGAGTTAAAGATCATGGGTTCTCCGGCAAGACAATGACCCAAAGCACACATCCAAAAGTACACAGGAATGGTTGAAATAGAAATAATGAACTGTTTTAAAATGGCATCAATGATTGCTAAATTAAATCCCATCTTTGGGAAAATCTTTGGGGTGAGCTGAAATCTGCCATTGAGAAAAAGATCCCTGCAAACATTCAAGAGCTTGAACAAACTACTAAAGACGAGTGAGGGAACATACCAGCTGAGAAGTTCAAGAACCTTATAGATGACTACTTGAAGCTTTTGGAGGCTGTCACAAAGGAGATGCAACCAAGTATTAATTGGAGGGCCTTTATTGCTGCACAAGCTGTTTATTCTGTTGAAATTGCAACATGTAAGTTGACAAACAATGTTTTATTGTTGTATTACTTTGGACCACTAATTAAGAAATCCTAAGGATATAACATTGGTATATTTCCATGTATTTCTAAATATATTGTAGAGTCTATGAAAAAAATGAAGGGGTGCCAATAATGATGATAAGCACTGTAGAGGATCACAGTGTAGACTAGCTTAGTATATTGCAGACTATTAACTCTTTAGTATTCAATAAAAGAGTCCACTTTTTTTTTCCTGGAGCAGCTCCACCACTGTGCCTGGACTGTGTATGATATCACAGCTAATTTCAAGTGAATGCAAAGTAAAGGAGGTTTGAAAACTTTGCACCATAATAAAAGTCCTCCTGGCATGTCTGCGTTAGGCTGGAAACAGACTATCCAACTTACATGCGAGTCTCTCAGAGGAGACTCAGATGAGACTGGATCAGTGACCCTGAATGGCCTCTCCCTCTCTGGACGGGAGTTTGATGCTGCACAAAAACACAAGCAGCTGACACTTCCGTCCAGAGAGGGAGACGCCATCCAGGGTCACTGATCCAGTCTCATCCAAGTCTCGTCCGAGAGACTCGCATGTAAGTAGGAGAGTGTATTTCCAGCCTTAGCATATAGATTTATATTCCCTATGAAGCAACATTTATGGATCATATTTTTGGAACTCTTCTGAATTTTAGAAATTTGCATTGTGCATATCCTCTGTTATTCATCCCAAATTATGTATTAAAATGACAACTGGGTCGTTAAATAGTCTGACACTATCTTCACTGATAGGACAGAGTGAGCAGGGACACACTCCCAACTGGGAGAAATCATGATCAATTTGCGCATAAATTTTAGGAGGTAAGGGTGCCTTCACACTGGCGTTCTGCGGAGGGGAATCGCCATGTGAGCGCAGGCACCGCAAGTACCTATGTTTACCATGGGGACTCACGGTGCTGCGCTTGACTGTGCATGACCGTGCGCTCCCATTCATTTCCCTGTGTGATTTGTGTGGCGCCCCTGCATTCAGGAGGCCACAAAGGGTACTGCAGCCAGGCAGGTAGGACGACAGTTGAACACCAACAGCTTCACAGCCCACACAACCCACGTACAGTAGAGGGCAGCACCCAACCCAGAGCCTAGGAACTCTAAGCAGGCGAGGGGTGGTGGGTTTAGAGCAGTGGGTGGCCACACACGTAGTCAGGTGACAGAAGGTAAAAATAGTGAAGGGGGAGGAGAAAGGAGTCAGTAGGCCGAGGTAGGCTGAGATGAAAAGACTGAATCACACGTCCTACTAGTGTGGGTGTAAGGAACGCAGAATCTGAACAGAGCCAGTGCGAGCCACAGAAAGAAAGCACGTCCGAAGCCAGCACCCCAGGAGTGTGCACTCAGCACACCACACAATAGACTTTCACCATCACTGCCCCGGGGAATACAGTTCTGCCCACGGGAAGTATTCCATCTCTGCTGCCATCACATCATCCCCGGAGGTTCTGCGGCAGCGGCGGCCCCATTACTGGCCGCACACAGTGGGTGGCGTCACGACTGACATTTCCCCTGTAAATACCCCTTATTATTGCCAGGGCCCGGGACACGGTCCGGACCAGGACCACCCGTGACTTCCCCAGTAGCAGACCCGGTCTGGTACCGAGTACCCCGTCCCAGTGGGCTCGACAACCTGGCGTCACAAACAGGATCTACCTGGTCCAAAAGAATTGGACCCCATGCGCCTAAAGAAACGTGTTCTGGACTTTCCCGGTAAAATCTGACCTTAATGGCGGCAATAGAAGACTAACGCCATGTGCAGAGGAGGCGTGCCCAAACCCCCATCGTGGGTCAGCCCGGTCCAAGGCGCGAAGAAAAGGACCCGCCCTGGCTCCCCTTAACTCCGGGAGAGCCAGCCATCACTCTGAAAGAAGAGCCTCCGCCCCTAGACCCTCCTACCATTGAGACGCTGGCGTGAGATCAACAGGAAATCGTCATCAGGAAGAGGTTGGATAAGCAACCGGAAACTAAGCAGTCGCCATTACGAGACACGAGGACGGAAGCGTAGGACGCCGAGAATAGCGCTGTACACGGAAGACTATAAGTGATCCCGGAGGGCCCACGGAGTGACCCGGTGGAGGAACCGGGCCAGGGAGAGATCTTGCGTGACCGTAGTGAGATGGCAACAGGCGGCAGAGAGCGTCCAAAGATTCGAGACACCCGGCGGGGTGCGCTGCGACTTCTACCCCAGCAGATGATACGGGCCCAGGAGGAGCATCAGACCTGGATCCAGATTGATATCAGTCACCACCAGCAGACCTCAACCATGCAAACCGGCTGGGTTAGAGATACCCGTGATCGCGTGGAGAGCGAGGAGAGATGCCTCACCGCGACCCTGATTGATGTGTCGGTTCAAGGTGAGCGAGGCCCGTATGGCATGAAAGAGCGGAGACTGTCCCTAGAGTCATTGGAGGAGGATGAGCCCGTAGATATGGAGTATCCAGACGATACCGTGCAACCGGACTCAATTGTTGACACGGGTCCTACAGATACTATTGAGACTGTTGCATCCAAGTCTATGAAGGATGCTGTTACTCAGACCCCAGAAAGCTATTTGCTAGTAACTGCATTGCAAAACCTGGAAGTGTACCCTAGAAGAAGAACATCCCAAGTGTCGCCTTGGAAGCAAGCCAAGAAGGAATGAAGACACGGGTTCTGCATCCAGATGGAAGAAAAGAAGACTTGTAAGTGCGAATGAGGTGTAATCCTTGCTGTCCCCATCCCATACCTGAATGAATGTTAGTTTTCCCCTGTTTGTCTTATATGTTTAAACTGAACAATCACTATCACGAACAATTATGTGATACGAACTCCCTTGTAAATAGTTGAGCACCTCGTGTGCTCCCCCTTTGGTTTTAAGACCAGTTTGCACATGAGAGATGGTGCAAGTGACTGTTTGAATCGTGAACTTTGAACTTTTTGAATTTTTGCACTTTTGAAGAAGAAAGAATGTTTTTATACTTTTTGATAAGAAAGTAATGTTTATTATGTTTTAGCTACAGTAAAGTAAAGTGAATGCGTTGTAGCATTAGACCCGGCAGAGGTCCAGAAGGGTAATGATGTAGATATACCCATGTACTTGTATTTGGTTCATTAAGTAACGTTTGAAGAATCGTACCTCCCGGATGGGAAGAAACCAAGAATGCTTACTGTTAATATTTAATGTTGTTATGAAAAATAAAATGTTTTCAGGGGGATCCATGACGGGTAGCGCGGGGACGCGCTAGTTTAACTCCGGGAGAGTGTGGCGCCCCTGCGTTCAGGAGGCCACAAAGGGTACTGCAGCCAGGCAGGTAGGACAACAGTTGAACACCAACACCCTCACAGCCCACACAACCCACGTACAGTAGAGGGCAGCACCCAACCCGGAGCCTAGGAACTCTAAGCAGGCGAGGGGTGGTGGGTTTAGAGCAGTGGGTGGCCACACACGTAGTCAGGTGACAGAAGGTAGAAATAGTGAAGGGGGAAGAGAAAGGAGTCAGTAGGCCGAGGTAGGCTGAGATGAAAAGACTGAATCACACTTCCTGCCAGTGTGGGTGTAAGGAGCGCAGAATCTGAACAGAGCCTGTGCGAGCCGCAAAGAGAAAGCACGTCCAAAGCCAGCACCCCAGGAGTGTGAGGGAAGAGAGGGACGGTGATACCGGGCCCTAGAACTACAGCCGAGACGACCAGACTGCAGGCAGAGTAGCCCTCCTTTGATATCTGAAGACACAGTGGAGAGAGCCTGGTAGAGCCTCACACGGGAGGACTGCTGGAGGCTGGGCTGAAGTAGAGTGTCGGCTCTAGAGGGGACCGTAGTTTCACCCGGCATCCCCAGACAACCGACGGGGGACCACAGCTACACAAACGTTAGGGTCCCTACCCCAAAGGACAGGAAGCTCAGTGACAACCCGGAGGACCCACAGGGGTCCGAGTCACCGCCATACTGTCTTGAGACGCACACCAAAGCAAACAGAAAGAGAGAGTCAACAGTCCGGAAAGGACACAGAGACAGAGTGAGTGGTCACAGAGAGGAGAGACCTGGCTGCAGGGAGCAAAGGGAACCCGGAGGGGAAAGTGTGCCCATGTACTGAACTGAACTGTAAGAACTGTACTGAACTGTAAACTGAACTTGAGAGCTTGAGAAGTAAACACGGTGAACCCTGAACATGACTCCCTTGTATCTCTCTGCCTGAACACGACTCCTTCCATACAGGTCTGCATCAGCCCTACGCCTGGAGAGCCACAGCATGCAGGCTCCAACACTGGAGGAGGATTCCTGCAGCATCTGGACAGTAAGTGTACTGCACTCAGCACCAGGCCTGCACACCACACAATAGACTTTCACCATCACTGCCCCGGGAAATACAGTTCTGCCCACGGGAACTATTCCATCTCTGCTGCCATCACATCATCCCCGGAGTTTCTGCAGCAGCGGCGGCCCCATTACTGGCCGTACACAGTGGGTGGCGTCACGACTGACATTTCCCTGTAAATTAAATTATTTAAATTCCTTATTATTGCCAGGGCCCGGGACACGGTCCGGACCAGGACCACCCGTGACTTCCCGAGTAACAGACCCGGTCCGGTACCGAGTACCCCGTCCCAGTGGGCTCGACATTTGTATGCATGCGCATGCTTGCATACAAGTCATACATTGTCGTCCGCACCAGGAACACGACATGTCGCGTTCAGGGTGCAAACGAGAGTGTGTGATTTGTACGCCAGCATGCACATGTGTACAAATTACACAGGGAAATGAATGTGAGCGCACGGTCATGCGCATTCAAGGGCAGCACCGTGTGTCCCCATGGTAAACTTAGGGACTTGCGGTACCTGCGCTCACATGGCGGTTCCCCTCCGCAGAACGCTGCGGAGGGGAACGCCAATGTGAAGCCAGCCTTCAACAGAGGAACAATATAACATAGCGTTCCAGAACTGTTATACAATGGGAAATACACATACCTCTTTATTATTTGATGCATTGGAAACTGTTAGAAAATAAATTCTTTGCTTGATTAGGTTTAAATTTGCACCCAAATCTGCACAATTTTCTGTAATTTTGTCAATGAAATAAAACACCAGAGAAAACGTGGCTTAGAGTAATTTTAATATTTTTTATGCAGATTTTACTTATGAAAAAAAAATGGATGTGTGTAAGTTCAGTTATTCTTTGGCCCCTTTCACACTGGAGTTTTTTTTTAAATGCTGCAGATCCGGCAGATTTACCGCATCTGCAGCATCTTCCGCCTAACGGCCGCACTTGCGGCTTGCTTGCGTCAAGCACCATGCATTCTATATGGGGCTTGTGGTCAGGTGCGGCAAGTGCGGTTTTGCCGATTGCAGCAGATGCGGCAGTTGCGGCTGCAAAAAAAAACTGCTGACCGTGTTTTTTTTTCGCGGCCGCAAGTGCCGCATCTGCTGCAATCGGCAAAACCGCACTTGCCGCACCTGACCGCAAGTCCCATAGACAATGCATGGTGCTTGCCGCAAGCTAGACGCAAGTGCGGCCGTTAGGCAGAAGATGCTGCAGATGCAGTAAATCTGCCGCATCTGCAGCATTTTCAAAAAACCGCCAGTGTGAAAGGGGCCTTAGAGTAGTCATTTTTTCAAAACGAGTGCAAGAAACTGTGGTTGTGTCTAAATAATATAGCGTTTTCCCAGAATATTAACTGACGGAGATTACAGAATATTTCACATTTTTATTCACTAATTAACTCAACTTTCAGTCCGCTAGATCTTTTTGCATCAAACAATTTCCTCAAATATTTAACTTCGGCTTAAGCTAACAAGATTTGATCGGATAATTAGATTTTTGTGTCTGTTCCTTTATTACGCCCTGTACTTTACTTTATCAGTTAATATATAATGCACCTCAACTGTAAATTATAAAGATAATTAGAGTCACTGATGAAGCTGTAGGATGGCTGCGTTATTCCGTTCGCAGAACTCTAAGGTGACTTTCAAAGAACAATCCTTGTCCTATATGAACAATTTCATACTCCAGGCCCATAATCATGTCTACTTTGCAAAATCCACTCTCACATAAGTCAATTAGTTTATTTTGGTTACTATAGGGTTGTCCTCCATTCAGTATTCTTATATATGAGCAAGACAACTGTGATGACCAGGCACAAATATGCATTAGGCTGGGGTCACACACACAGATATCTGGGCAGATATTGTTCACAGATCTCTGGTTGCAGTGAAATCATGGATACATTGCTCCATTTGTACACAGCCACAAAATGGAACCATGTGTCCATGATTTCACTGCAACCAGAGATCTGTGAACAATATTTGCCCAGATATCTGTGTGTGTGACCCCAGCCTAACATAGACAACTACCAATTCAATAGGAATTGTGCCATTCTAGGGGCACTACAGGGAAATTAATCAGTGTCAGGTTATGTCACAGATAATTATTGTCCATTTCTGGGGGTCCTGGCGGTCTATCACCCTTAGGTCATATTATTGCTAGGGTCCTTGTTCTGCCCATTCATGAGCAGCTAAGAAAATATTCATAAAATTATACTAGAGTTATACTAGTTACGACCTGTAGAGGTCATTAGTGGCATGTTTACATTGTTTAGATGTTAAACATGATCTAGCAAAGCCCTTAGTCTGTTCCCTTTAAAAATAGTGTGTGCCAAGGGACCGCCCCCTCCTTCCTACAGGAGAAAGAGATGCTTGTAGTCAGTTTCCCAGTTCTTCAGTGAGAAGATAAGACATGTGTTTCTGGCTCTCCATTCCTTACAACTTTCCTCTCATCAAATGATTCCAGTGAGAGCAATGCAGTTACATGTTTTTGTGTAGAATCTGTGTGAACACGTTATAATCCAGTCAATAGTACAGAGAGAACTGTGTTATTGGAGATGTGTTATACTCTGTAATTCTTAATGCTATCATATTTGCATTGTATGTCGATAAAGTAGTGATGGGCGAATCCTAAACTACTCGGAATCGCTAGACTCCGACGAGTCTGAGTCCAGGACTCGCTACTCATTGCGAATCTAACGATTCCAATGTTAATGAATGGGGAGGCGAGTATTGCAGCGATTCCTCTGCTGCCGGACCCTATAAGGGGTCTGGCAGCAGAGGAAAAACCTGCAAATCCCCATGTTATTCTTTTAAAGCCAGCGGCAAAAAGCCGCTGGCTTTGAAAGAATAGTAGAAAAAAAAAATAAAGGATTGAACCGGGGGATAGGTATGGGGGGGTGAGGGTGGTGAGGGGGGTGAGGGGGGTGGGGGGTAGGGTGGAGAGGGTGGGGGGTGCACCGGACCGGCCGGCTACTTACCGCTGCCTCTGCCGGCTGCAGACTCGCTCCCCGAGTCTCTGCTGCTTCTTCCGGAGATTCCCGAACACTGACAGAAGCAGTGAATAAATTAACTTCCGTCACTGCTCGGGAATCTCCAGAGCAGAGCGAGTCTGGCTGACAGCAGAGTTCAGCTCAGGTCATAATGACCTGAGCTGAACCCTGACTGTGTAGTCAGTACTCAGCTCTGCTACATCCCTGTCTGTCTAAGCACAGACAGGGATGTAGTAGAGCTGAGATTGCGTTTTGGACTACGTCGGACGGAAGAGGATATTATTAATTAATGATGGAGTCCCTAACGTCTTTTTTTTTTTTTATTTCTAATAAAAAAAATTTTCTCTGTGTTGTGTTTTTTTTAAAACAATTTAATAGAAATTCATGGCGGTCATGTCTAATATTGGCGTGACCGCCATAAATTTCGGGCTTAGGGCCAGCGGATAATACAAAGCTGGCCCTAACCTCTTTATTACCTAGTGAGCCACCGCCACCAGGGCCACTGGAAGAGCGGGGTCCAGCGCCAGAGGATGGTGCTTCAATGAACGTGCCATCTCCTGGGGCGGCTGCGGGCTGCAATTTGCAGCGGTGGGTGCCCAGAAAGCTTGGGCCTCCCTGCGCTGCGGATTCCAGCCCCCAGCTGCTTAGCTGTACCTGGCTAGACATAGAAATTGCGCGGAGCTCCACGGCATTTTTTTTTAAATTATTTTATGAAATTCATGAAATAATAAAAAAAAAAGGGCTCCCATATATTCTTGTGTCTGGCCAGGTACAAATAGGCACCTGGGGGTTGGGGGCAGCCCGTCGCTGCCTGCTGGATCCAGCTGGTTCCAGAAATACGGCGAAGCCCACGTCAAATTTTTTTCTGACAAATGCATAAAACAATATAAATAAAAGGGACTGCATCTTTATTAACCCCTGGACCATGGGCGAGGGGTTAATAAAGATGCAGTCCCTTTTTTAGGATTGTTTTATTGATTTTTCAGAAAAAAAATGACGTGGGCTTCGCCGTATTTGTGGAACCAGCCGGATCGAGCAGGCAGCGACAGGCTGCCCCCAACCCCCAGGTGCCTATTTGTACCTGGACGGACACAAGAATATAGGGGAGCCCTTTTTTTTTATTATTTCATGAATTTTATGATATAATAAAAAAAAAAATGCGTGGGGCTCCACGCAATTTCTATGTCTAGCCAGGTACAGCTAAGCAGCTGGGGGCTGGAATCCGCAGCGCAGGGAGGCCCAAGCTTTCTGGGCACCCCCCGCTGCAAATTGCAGCCCGCAGCCGCCCCAGAAGATGGCACGTTCATTGAAGCACCATCCTCTGGCACTGAACCCCGCTCTTCCAGTGGCCCTGGTGGCAGTGGCTCACTGGGTAATAAAGAGCTGATAATACAAAGCTGGCCCTAAGCCCGAAATTTATGGCGGTCACGCCAATATTACACATAACCGCCATGAATTTCTATTAAATTGTTTTAAAAAAAACACAACACAGAGAAAATTTTTTATTAGAAATAAAAAAAAAGCCATTAGGGACTCCATCTTTATTTAAAAAAATCCTCTTCCGTCTGACGTAGTCCAAAACGCGATGTCCTCTCTGCTACATCCCTGTGCATAGATATAGATGTCTATGCACAGGGAGTGAGCAGACTGAGAACAATCTCAGCTCTGCTACATCATCTCTGTGCACAGACACTCATGTCTGTACACAGGGATAACAGGCGGGATCTAGGACCCTGGAGCTGCGGCAGCCCGCAGGACCCGAGCCCGGCACAGAGCAGACAGCCGGAAGACGGAAGAGAGGTAAGGAGAATTTCTACCCCCTCCCTTCGCTCCCTGCTCGCTCGGACTCGTTACTGTGCGAGTAATCCCTGCGATTACTCGCACAGCAACGAGTCGGGCGAATCCCTTACTACTCGGCGAGTGCCGAGTAGTAACGAGTAGATTCGCCCATCCCTAAGATAAAGGTATTTCTGTGTAGAATACTGTAAAGAGAAGTGTATTGTGCTCTGAGATACATTATTTAAGTTAATGCCTTTTGCACTGTATATAGATAGATGCATTCTGTATAGAATAGAGGCTACTGCAGTGACCTTTACCCTAGTTACTCATGTTGACTATAAGGCTAGGGTCACACATAAGCCCTTGGTCCGTTTTTGGCTTCATTTTTGGATTTTTTTTTTTTTCTAAGTCCAAAAACTGACAGAAAAACGGATTGGATGTAATAAACACCATGTCCGTTTTTTTCTGGACCTAAAAACATTGCTATGTCCGTTTTTGAGCCAAAAACGTTGCTAGCAACGTTTTTGGCATCAGTTAAAAAACGCATGCGTTTTTTTAACATGGGGCCCTATGGGAAACGCATGCGTTAACGCATGGCACATATAGGCACCTGCGTTAACGCATATGCGTTTTTAATGAAAAAAAATGAAAAAATGACTAAGTCCAAAAACGTTCAGAGGTGCAGGAGGCTCAAAAAGCACCCAAAAAAAAACGGATTGGTCATGGAAATCACTTCCAAAAACGGATTTCTATGTGTGACTCCAGCCTAACCTGTGTTATCACTGTGTTAGTGCTAGTTTCTTTAATGCACCCAGTACTGACTGTGATTATTCTGTACATGTACTCTAGTTTTTACCATACATACATTATCGTTCACGCAATCAAGTTTATCACCTCAATAAATATAGACTCCAGAAATCCAACAGTCTGTTCCTTGGGGAAGTGAACGAGGGTTAAGCTGGGCAGTTTCAATTTACAATTGACAAATATCTTTGGATTATAAACTTTCAAATATATTTCATGAGTGAAATCTGGATGAAAAACTTTCAAAAACCTGTTAGAAGATGTTCCCACTAGGCTGTTTCTAAACCTAACATATGCTGGTTGTCAGGGAAATCTGTCTTCAGCTCAACACAATGAATATGGCCATGTGAAAGGGGAGCACGGCCCTACACAGCGTTCACACTACAGCTGATCTGAGTCTCAGGTTACCTCAGGCAGGGACAGTGCTGAGCTCAATCTGGCAGCATACATTTCCCTAAGGCTCTGATCTGCTGTAGTGTGAACACTGTTTGGGCGCCAACCACCCACTTTTATATGTTCATATTCATATGTAGAACTGAAGACCGATCTGCCTAACAATGAGCATATGTCAGATTTAGAAAAAGTCTAGTGGGGACATCTTCTGGAATGTTTTTGAAAGGTTTTCTTCCAGATTTCACTTGTAAAGTATGTTTGAAAGCTTATTATAATCACTTGCTCTATATTATCTTCTCACATAATTGCCTTATGTTGTCCGTCATCCACTTCCGTCTGTACAAGACCGAATCCCACAATCCACCGCGCCTACCGGAAGCATGACGGATGCCATAATGGAACACCCAAGTGATGGATCTCCCAATATGCCACCGCCACACTCCCGCCGCACACACCCACTCCATTGCCTGATCTCCCCCCTCTGCACCCACCTCTGCTGCACCCACCTCTGCAGCCCAATCACCCTCACCTGGCCCCTAAAGCCCCCCTCCACAAATCCATTGCCGCAGTCTGGTGCACGCCCCCCCCTCCCCTCACATGCCGCCCTATCACCCCTGCCAGGTCCCCGCACCCCACAACACCCTTACAAACCTGTCGCCACCCCCTCTGCTGCAGACTCCACAGAAATAGAAGCTCCAAGACCTGTGGTGATGTCACTGTCATGGGTGGAGTCACAGACTACATGACAATGACATCACCAAAAGTCCATTAGCTGACATGGAGTGGGGGAACACAGAAAGCAGATACAGACAGCAGCTCCCCTGATAACCCCTTGCTCTGCCCCTCTCTCCCCACACTCTGGTTCACTCTCCCCTGTTCTACTCTGCTCTCCACCTCTCTGCTTTGCTGTCCCCCGCTCACTCCTCTCTGCTCCACTCTCCCCTGCCCTGCTCCACTCTACTCCACTCTCCCCCACTCTGCTCCACTTTCCCCCACTCTTCTCTGCTCTCCCCTGCTCACCCCCACCCCACTCCGCTTACTCCTGCTCTGCTTCCCTCTGCCCCACTCACCCCCACTCTCCCTCAGTCTGACCCACTCACTCCCGCTCTTCACCACTCTGCCCCACTCTCACCCTCTCTGCTCCGCTCTTCCCCACTCTGCCCCACTCACCCCCGCTCACCCTTGCTCTTCCCTCACTCTGTCCCTTGCTCTGTCTCCCTCACCCCTGCTCTGCTCTGTTCACCCCGCTCTGCTCCACTCACCCCCACTCTCCTCCGCTCACCCACTGCTCTGCCCCATTCACCTCTGCTCTTCTTGCTCTGCTCCACTCTCCCTTGCTTTGCTATGCCCCACTCTCCACCACTCTGTCTGCTCTACCCCACTCTTCCCCACTCGCTCACCCACGCTCACGCCAGCTCACCCATGCTTATTTTCGCTCTGCCCACTCTTACCCGCAGCATGACAGCAAGCACAGGGGAGAGTGCAGAAAGCCACCACCGCGGGGGGCATATCTATTACAGGGGGCACGGCACAGCAACCACAGGGGGAGGGTAGAGAGACAACACAGGGGAGGGAGCGAGTGACCACGGAGAGGGAAGGAGGCAGAAAAATTGCACAGGTGGAGGCAGACAGTAATCACAGGGTAGGGCAGAGAGAGACAACACAGCGGGAGGTTAAAGAGCGACCACTCACAGGGGAGGCAGAAAGACATCACAGGTGTGAGCAGACAGTGACCACAGGGAGTGGCCAGAGATCAACCATAGGGCTGTACACAGGGGGGCAGAGAGTGCGCATGGGGCGGGTAGCACACACAGTGTGGTGCCACGGATCTCGCACAGGGGGGCACAGAGCGTGCACAGGGGAGGCAAGAGTATGTGCGCAGGTGGCACAGCACATGTGCGCGGAGGCCAGAAAGGGTGCACGGGGCAGAGAGAGCTTATCAGGGGGGAGACAGTGCGCACAGGGGGGAGACGCCCGCTGCCCGCAGCACCACAGAGCCCACTCCCATCATCATGTCACCACCCACCCAATGCGAGAGCATCAGGCTCCCATCTAGTCATTAAATAACATTTAAATGTCAGTTACTCTTTAAATGATTCAAATACAATTATTACTGAAACTTCTACCTAACCCTATATATAAATGTACTCAGCTCATGCTGCTCTATAAAGGCTGTTTAAAGATCGGACCTCATGCCCAATGTGATAGGTTTACTTAATGTTAATTTATTTTCAATTTTATAACATAAGAGTTTTTCTTATTCCTGATATGCAGCATTTACAGTGTATACAAATATATACTCAAGAATTATATTTAGTAATTCCTACCATCTGTGCACATAGTCCCCGAAAATGAAAAGTAGGGACTGCAGAAGTTGCTACTCTTCCTCTTGCGTTACAGTAAATACATAGATATTGTTTACACGACAGCTCAGTGATGTATACCCCCTTCTCGTTTTGAAGGTGGATATAGGCTTTAATTCTCAGTATACTGCACTTTGAGTCGCTTATAACTTGCAAGGTGACCTCCCAATGTGCTTCACACATTATAGTAGATGTGTTTCATCTATTTAAATCTGATGGAAATCTGCACTGTTTCCCATGGCTCGGATCCCACTCTAAGCTTTTACACTGTCCTTGACTATAAATAGGACATATAGTCAGAAACACTGAGATAACTCTTAATCACTCAGTTTTTATATGGGAATGGTCAATTTGGACAGAGCTCAAGCCTAGAAGGTGATGGGTGATAGCAAAGGGTACAGACAGCTTTTACAACATTCCCAGAGCATTGATTCCCTATTTTGTCTCTGCAAGTAAGTAGTATTGATCCTTTTCTAGGGATAAGATTTACTACAAGGGGCACAGGTGCAAATTTTAAGAGATCCAGACAGATGTCTCTACATATCGGAATCTGCTTGGTCTTGGAATCCATTGCAGTTTGTAGTCACACTGTAGAACGCCAATCAGAACTCTAACCATTGTGATCAGCATGACATTTAACATAGGTCAATTACATATATCTCTGTAGGACCTGTGTAGAGGCACAGAGCCTTACAATGAATTACACGTTGAGTTGTAAACAATCCGGTCTGGCCCCATTCCTCCAGGGGCCCCATGATAGTCGCATGGGTTGTCTCTTTTGTACCTGTGCCCTTGACATAAAATAGCTACATCAGTACAGCATTTGGCTGTCACTGAGAAAGGCAACCTCAAGGGATTACTATCAAAATAGCACATAGAGACTGTATAAACCAGGGAGAAGAGAAGAAAGAAAAAACAAAGAAAAGCCTTGGCCATCATTGCCGA